>JADBJO010000917.1:143355-348355 GCA_016801955.1 Conus betulinus | reverse complement strand
TAAGAACAATGATTATTTTGTAGTACACACATAAAGGGAAGTCACTTTTCAAGCTCTTACCAAACTTACCAGAGGTCTGTTGTCTTCACAAGGAAATGAAGTCCTTGGAGTAATACTTCTGATTTTTTTTTTTCTTTTTTAATGGAGTCATCAGTAGTTGGCGAACTGCTTTTAACATTAACCTTCTTTGAGGTCCCAGCTTTTCCCAGCATTCCCAGGATTTTCTGGCATAAATGGCCGAGGAGTATTTGCCATGCATGCACCAAAAAGTGATTGTAACCCATGTTTGTTTCCCTCAGGATCATCTTTCCTTTTGCAATTTCCGATGTGTACTCTGTAGATCAGTGTGTCCATGGCATTGTCAAGAAATTTAGTGAGTGAGACTTAAGTAGACATGCCTGAAAAACAAGGGGAAATGGACATGGATTGATGAGTGTGATGACCGTAGAATCAGGAACACGACTTGCAGTATTGAGAAAGAAGATAGATCAAGTTGTCCATTGGTTAAACTGCTCCCCCGCCCACCCACTCTCCCTCCTCTGCCCCCATAGCTTTTACCAACATATGGAAAATGAAAAGACGCTCCACTCCCAATGTCCCCACACACTTGTGCTCTTGCCAGAAAAAGAAGTTTAGATTCATTCAGACCTGCTATCAAGGTGCCCCTAGTGTTTCTTCCTACTGCTTAATCTCTTTGTCTCGCCACCAGCTGTCAGGGGGGGTGGGGGGGGGGGGGGGGGGGGGGGGGTATTGTTTTGTGCATTTTTATGTCTATCATTTGTGATGTCACGAAAATATATTTGTTGAAAATTCATTTTGTTATGTTTTCAGTAAGCTTTACTTTTCACTTTGTTTTGTCTGTTTAGTTGTATTTAGGCTATTCTCTTTCCCATCAATCTATGTAGTGAAGATGACATTTTTATACAGCAATTGTTGGTTTTTTTTGTTTGTTACTTTTAGGCAACGTCCAAACTCCTGGTGAATTATCCGGAAAAGCAGCGGAATGAAATTTTTGGATTATTTGTTCAAGGTTTGTAAACTTAAACTTCAGTTCATCTGTTGAACAGTAGATAATTTTTCTTTTATTGATGTCAGCAGGAATTTGCCAGTGATAAATTCAGCTTGCTTTCATGATACATACAATCACATAGATATACTGACTATAAGTTGCTCCTCAGCATTAGCAAATAACAAGATGCTTACACAGATTTGCATTCGCATGGACATGGACATGCACACATTCACAATTATAGCACACATGTAACTCTCAAACACAGAGATTTGGTTAGAGCAATTGGATTTTTAAAGTTGAAAATGATATTGTACGAATTGTGTAAGAATGATGCAATTTTGTATTATATTTTGAGTTTGATGCATTATAGTGAAGTGATAATGGAGAAATCCTGTTTGAATGATGCTGTATTATTTCACATTTTGCAGCCCAACTTTGGAGCATCTCTTCAGATATTGAAGGTTGAAATCGGAGGTGACGCTCAGAGCACAGGTATGTACTGTGAACTTAACTCCACCATTTGTTGTGCATTTGAAATGTAATCATACACTTTTACTCAGCATTGTGTGGCTTGAGAAAGAAACTACAGCTTTGAAACATATTTTCACACAGTGATGACTAAGATTGGAGGGGATGCACAGAACACAGGTCAGCTTAATGCCAACGTTTGTTGTGTATGTAAACTAAAATCATGCAATTGACCCAGAAATATGTGCTTTCAGAAATGAAGTACAGATTGTTTTTGAAAGTGAGATAGATGTATATTATTAAACTTGTTTTCTTCAAACATAGTCGGATATCTGTATGATAGTTTAAAAACATTTTCACAAGCATGCAGGTTCATTCATAAAAACTAATGGGTTCTTTGGAATTTACTTACGTCATTCTTTTTTTTTGCATTATTTTCTTCAGTCATCCCTCACCATTTTTTTTTATACTTTCCAGATCATCTATTTTTTTTTATGCTTTCCAGATCATCTGTCTGATTACAATTGATTTTGTCCTGAAAGTTAGTGTTTGTGAAAAAAGAAAAAAAACAAAACATTATCTTGATTTTACATGGGCTTATACTTACATGTATGTGTACACATGCTAATACACGCAAGTTGAGGGTCCAGCAGGACTGTGAAATTGGGATGTGAAATTATGAGGACTGTGAGAATGGGATGTGATTATGAGGACTGTGAGAATGCAATGTGATATTATGAGAACTGTGAGAATGGAATGTGATATTACGAGGACTGTGAGAATGGATGATGATATTATGAGGGACTGTGAGAACTGGATGTGATACTGTGAGGACTGTGAGAATAGGATGTGATACTGTGAGGACTGTGAGAATGGGATGTGATATTATGAGGACTGTGAGATTGGGATGTGATATTATGAGGATTGTGAGAATGGGATGTGATATTATGAGGACTGAGAGATTGGGATGTGATATTGTGAGGACTATGAGAATGGAATGTAATATTGTGAGGACTGTGAGAATGGAATGTAATATTGTGAGGACTGTGAGAATGGGATGTGAAATTATGAGGACTGTGAGAATGGGATGTGATATTATGAGGACTGTGAGAATGGAATGTGATATGATGAAGACTGTGAGAATGCAATGTGATATCATGAGGACTGTGAGAATGGAATGTGATATTATGAGGACTGTGAGAATGGAATGTGATATTGTGAGGACTGTGAGAATGGAATGTGATATGAGGACTGTGAGAATGGAATGTGATATAACCAAGACTGTGAGAATGGAATGTGATATTATGAGGACTGTGAGAATGGAATGTGATATTATGAGAACTGTGAGAATGGAATGTGATATTATGAGGACTGTGAGAATGGGATGTGATATTATGAGGACTGTGAGATTGGGATGTGATATTATGAGGACTGTGAGAATGGGATGTGATATTATGAGGACTGTGAGAATGGAATGTGTGATATTATGAGGACTGTGAGAATGGAATGTGATATTATGAGGACTGTGAGAATGGGATGTGATACTGTGAGAGGACTGTGAGATGAGGACTGTGAGAATGGGATGTGATATTATGAGGACTGTGAGAATGGGATGTGATATTATGAGGACTGTGAGAATGGGATGTGATACTGTGAGGACTGTGAGAATGGGATGTGATACTATGAGGACTGTGAGAATGGGATGTGATATTGTGAGCACTGTGAGAATGGGGTGTGATATTGTGAGGACTGTGATTGAGATTGGGATATGATGCTATGAGGACTGTGAGAATGGATGTGATATTATGAGGACTGTGAGAATGGGGTGTGTGATATGTGAGAACTGTGAGAAAGGGGTGTGATATATTGTGAGGACTGTGAGAAATGGGGTGTGATATTGTGAGGACTGTGAGATTGGGATGTGACACTGTGAGGACTGTGAGATTGGGATATGATGCTTTGAGGACTGTGAGTGAATGGTTTTTGATGTTGTGAGGACTGTGCAGATGGGACAGAGGCTTCCCACATGCACAACAGTTGGGATGAAAAACTACCAGCGTGGCTACGAGTGGTGGCTGATGGTGGAGGCTAAGAAGGTAATGTGGCAGTGCATGGCAGTGTGGTACAGGTCTCTTGGTGTTCAGCTCTGTGAAATAATGCTGTATTTTTAAGTGCTCGTATACATGCATAAAAGCAAATGTGTGTGTGTGTGAGTATATGTCCGATTTGTGTGTGTGTGTGTGTGTAATATAGAACCCATACTTTTTTCATATTTATTTTATGAATTTTTCATTTTGTATATTCATTTATTGTTCACCTGCCTTATCCTATGTAATGAGTACTTAAGGCTATTGATTTTTTTTATATGGTATGTGAAGACTGTTGATTTCTTTTTTTTTTTTTAATCAAAATGTGCTAATGTGATAGCTATCATGTGGGAAGGACGATTGTTAGTGTAAATTTATATGTGAAAACATATTTGTATCATAGCTCTGTAAGCAAGAAAGAGAGTAGAGCTTGAGAGGAGAGTGGGAGAGAGGGCAGGGTGGGAAAATGGAGGTAGAGAGGGGGAAGATTCATGCTGACCTCAGAGGCACAAAGGCAGGGCTGAAAGTATGTTAAAAAGAGAAAGTTGGGTAGACAAACAGAGAGAGAGAGAAAGATGGATAGACAGACAGACAGACAGAGAGATGTATACATATGTCTGTTTTCTAAAGTCTGTTTCATTCACACACTCACAAATACACGCGCACACACACACACACACACACACACACACACACACACACACACACACACACACACACACACACACACACAGGGCTGAAAGCAGGTTAAAAACAGAAAGATGGGTAGACAGACAAGACAGACAGAGAATGTACACATATGTCTGTTTTCTGAAGTCTGTTTCATTCACACACACACACACACACACACACACACACACACACACACACACACACACACACACACACACACACACACACACACATAAAACATATAGGGCTGAAAGCATGTTAAAAGAGAAAGATGGGTAGACAGACAGACAGGCAGAGAATGTACCTGTATGTCTGTTTTCTAAAGTCCGTTTCATTCACACACTCACACTCACACACACACACACACACACACACACACACACACACACACACACACACACACTCACACATTGACAGTCTCCCTAACAAAATCTCTCTTTGTTTCATTGTTTAGTCACAGATAACCTCAGTTTGGTTTTGTTTCACTTTCATACAAAAGAGTGTAGATGTCACAGTGCTTTATCAGCCATCATATAACTGAAGATCCATTCTGAACGAAGTTTAAAAAAAGTTTCAGTTGGTTCATAGAACATGTCAAGATATGTCGCTTGATGAAATGGTAACGAAGGATGAAGATGTGGAAATGACTGATAAACATAACATGTCCCAGAGTCAGTGACAGCAGTATTGTGTTACTGGGTATCATTTGAACAGGCAGATAAACACAGTTCAAGAGTTGTGTAACCATTGGTGCTGGGGCTATTGTTGTGGGCTGTTTGTGACCTGTGATAATTGAAACGAAACATGGACAATGGACTGGTATGAAGCAGGAGAGTTGAGATGTAGGATTGTCGAGCATGTTGAATAACCTTTGTTGTTGTGACTCACATCAGATAGGACAGAGGGGGTTGGGTGGAATGGAATGAGGGAGATGGGTTAGTGGGGTGGGTGGAGACGGGGAGGCTTTTGTCTGTACATGACTTTGTCTGGGCCAGTTAGTTCTGGGTGAGATTAAGGCTGGGTCAGTGGAACTCCTTTGTGTCGTAGTGAAGACGTCTGTGGTCAGTATGGTCACAGGTTGAGAAACAAAACACAGTTTTGTAGTCTTGACGAAGGCCAGCATGTTGATGTTGATAGATAAGTGCTGGGAAGCAGTGGGTGGGAAAATTGTTTTGTGTGGACTTGATGTGTTCTTGGTCTTGAATGTTCGTACAAATGTACATACATAACTATGGGCATGCATGTACACTTGTATGCACTGAAAACAGCATGGCACTGAAAAAATGATGGCAGTAAAAACAGCACGGCACAGCACCATATGATGGCACACCTCATCATTCCTGTCAAATTGTAACATTGACCATAACATAATAAACACCTTCCAGCATGTCAGTCATTGACATAAAGCACAGCACCATATGATGGCACACCTCATCATTCCTGTCAAATTGTAACATTGACCATATAACATAATAATAAACACCTTTGAGCATAACATAAACACAACTTGGCCAGCATGTCAAATCACTGACATAAAGCAGTCACTGACACCAGCACCATATGATGGCACACCTCATCATTCCTGTCAAATTGTAACATTGACCATATAACATAATAAACACCTTTGTTCATGTCAGTCACTGTCAGTCACTGACATAAAGCACAGCACCATATGATGGCACACCTCATCATTCTTGTCAAATTGTAACATTGACCATATAACAATAATAAACACTTTGTTCATGTCAGTCACTGACATAAAGCACAGCACCATATGATGGCACACCTCATCATTCCTGTCAAATTGTAACATTGACCATATAACATAATAAACACCTTTGTTCATGTCAATCACTGACATAAAGCACAGCACCATATGATGGCACACCTCATCATTCCTGTCAAATTGTAACATTGACCATAACATAATAAACACCTTTGTTCATGTCAGTCACTGACATAAAGCACAGCACCATATGATGGCACACCCAGCACCATCATCATTCCTGTCAAATTGTAACATTGACCATATAACATAATAAACACCTTCCAGCATGTCAGTCATTGACATAAAGCAAAGCCAGCACCATATGATGGCACACCTCATCATTCTGTCAAATTGTAACATTGACCATATAACATAATAACCTTTGAGCATGTCAGTCACTGACATAAAGCCCAGCACCATATGATGGCACACCTCATCATTCCTGTCAAATTGTAACATTGACCATATAACATAATAAACACAGCATGTCAGTCACTGACATAAAGCCCAGCACCATATGATGGCACACCTCATCATTTCCTGTCAAATTGTAAACATTGACCATATAACATAATAAACACCTTTGTTCATGTCAGTCACTGACATAAAGCACAGCACCATATGATGGCACACCTCATCATTCTTGTCAAATTGTAACATTGACCATATAACATAATAAACACCTTTGTTCATGTCAGTCACTGACATAAAGCCCAGCACCATATGATGGCACACCTCATCATTCCTGTCAGATTGTAACATTGACCATATAACATAATAAACACCTTTGTTCATGTCAATCACTGACATAAAGCACAACACCATATGATGGCACACCTCATCATTCATTCCTGTCAAATTGTAACATTGACCATATAACATAATAAACACCTTTGTTCATGTCAGTCACTGACATAAAGCACAGCACCATATGATGGCACACCTCATCATTCCTGTCAAATTGTAACATTGACCATATATAACATAATAAAACACCTTTGTTCATGTCAGTCACTGACATAAAGCCACAGGAACAGTGCCCAAATGTCCAGTCCAACTCCATAATAAACCCTTTTGTAATGAAAAGGGAAAGCTCTTGACCTCAAACCAAGGTGAAGGTCAGTTTGATTGAACATTGTCAGTAGATTTTTGACAGAAGTAGATTTTTGACAGAAATGTGTTGATAGGTTCCAAACTGCCGGAAAATGATGCGTAACGGATATCATCCATACTTCAGAGCATAAATTGTAATTGTTTATAGCAACATAATCATAGTGAAAGTTGAGTCAGTCAGATAGTGCAGAAAAAAAAAAG
This sequence comes from Conus betulinus, assembly GCA_016801955.1. NCBI lineage: Eukaryota > Metazoa > Mollusca > Gastropoda > Neogastropoda > Conidae > Conus > Conus betulinus. The sequence continues at coordinate 341,034 of JADBJO010000917.1, read as the reverse complement.
AATGATCAAACAGCTTCTTTGCCCATGTGACTTGATGAAATTTGTCAATCTTTCTTACACAGTACATAGATTTTTTACATTATTTAAGAATTTTTCATTGCTTATCTGAGATCTTTCTTCAAAGGCGGTTTGTTCACTTCATTCTTTGAATATCGTTTTTCTTTTTTTTAATACGGATTTGTGAACTTCAACATCTGCAGCTGAACTGTTCTGTAAAATATACACTTATTTAGTTTAAACTTAAAACTTTGAACAAGGCCTGGATCACAGTGATGAGTGAACTGATTTGTCAGTCAGTTTCCTGCCCCTCCATTTAAGTCAGTCCACCGATAGACATGCATGAACATCTATGTGCATTAGTGTACTTGTTGGGCCCCTTCACTCGCTCACTTACCTACTCACATATGTACACATTCACTTGTGCATGGCCATGCTTTAGCTCTCAAGCTCACGTATGTACACATTCATATATGCTCATGCTCATGCACATTATTGTACACTTCTACCATAACATTTTCCCAGTCACTGAAATGCTTCAGCGGATAAAAACACAACTGGCGAAGGAAGGAGGACAGCAGCCACAAGAGGAACAGGAAATCTCCTATGAAGAGGCCAAGACAATCATCAAGGAGAAGCAGAGGAAAAGTTGGCTTCAGCTACATCCAGATTACAACTGGACAGATGCCTACTACCTGCTACCCAGACCAGACCAAGTAAACATTGAGAGGCTGAGGATGGGCCACTCAGGTTACACCATCACATGTTCACAAACGTTCCGCATTGGCGAGTCTGCAGGTGTGTCCCTGCGGTACAGCCCCAATGACAGTGGAACACTTCCTACAGGACTGTCCAACACACTGTAACCTGAGAGCAGAGACCTGGCCTGCTGACCAACCGATGAGGGATAAACTCTACGGATCTCTGGGAGGGCCTCCGCTGGACAGCAGCCTTCGTCAGTGCATCGGGGGTTCCTGTCTGAGGGAACGATGACGAAGAAGAACAAAAAACACAAAAGTATGAAAACAACAATATAACCACAAGACAAAAATAGAGTCTGACCTACTACAAATGCTTTTTCTCTGTGTCAGAGGAACCCCAACATCAAGCTGTATGGGCTGCCCTGGGGATTCCCAGGGTGGATTGGTCAGGGAACCGCAGCCCATTCACAAACCCTGAGCTGACAGCTGATTACATCGTCCGATGGATCAATGGGGCCAAAGTTCACTACAATCTCACCATTGATTATGTCGGGGTCAGTTTCTTTTTTGAGAACATTGTCTTCATTAACTTTTTGTCAGTTGGGTGTGGTGGTGATTATGGTCATGGTGGCAGTGATATGTGTGTGTGTGTGTATATATATGTGCGCTTGCGAGATGGTATGTGTGTAAGTGCAAGAGAGAGAAAGAGAGAGAGAGAGAGAGAGAGAGAGAGAGAGAGAGAGTGTGTGTGTGTGTGTGTGTGTGTGTGTGTGTGTGTGTGTGTGTGTGTGTGTGTGTGTGTATTTGTATTTTGCCTTGTACTCATTTTTCATTACCTTTTGATGTCAATTTTTGTCTGGCAGATTTTACTGTTAATCAAGGCTCTTGTTCAGTCATGTGGTGTATCCTGTTCCGCCTGTTAAATGCTCAAGATGAGCTAGTGATGTCGTGAGATAATTTGTATGTCTTCACCAGACGAACCAGAAGAAGTCTTCATTCTCAAAGGACAGTAAAAAGATATATACATGTGTGTTAGGTATTCCATGCCAGGGTCTGAGAATGCTCATCCATTTCATCCCAAAGACCAGCCTTCAAGTATGACGGCCATTGAGATGAAGAAGAATCTTCCCTGCAAGCTCAGTTGTTTCACTCTTGTACCATTCATCCAGGCTGCCCTGTAGATGACCACAGCTAAGATCACCTTGTTGTTGTGAAACTAAGGTCACCGCAAGAGCAGGGCTGAAGGGCCTCAGAATTTGAGGCTCATTTTGTGATGGTCAGTGAGGATGAAGATGATGAGGACACTGTTGGGTTCCTTTGACAGTAAAAGACGGGGCTGTGCTGTTCGCTTCCTTCCATAATATCACCCAGCATCAGACAGGCCAGAGAGAGAAGCAGACACCTGCCACATTGGCCAGAAAGATTTAGCAATAGTTACAGACACATCCATTCAGTGGATTAACTTCAACTGTTTGGATTCCAGTCTTCCCACTTGAGTATTTTCAACAACTTTGGATGAGTTGTGGGCCAAACAGTTGCTCAGATACTTTTTTTTTTTTTAAGGATTTGAACCAGTTCACTGCCCATGATGAGGAGGATGATAACCACCACACCCTGTGATTTTGCTGATTGTAGTCTTGTCTCAAGAGCCTTTGGATTATCATACTGCAGTTTGTTCATGTAGTCAAGAGAAAGAGGAGGATTCCAGATGACAGCGGAGTCCTCCACAGGTCATGCACACTGCATCAGTGTGTGTTATCCTTGGACAAATGGTGCCCCCTTCTTCTGCAGCTTTCCTGTGTGCACTTTGAAATGAAGGTGGTTTTCATGGTGGTTCTGTGGGTAAGTAGTATCATACAGGTTAATGTATGAAGTGCAGGCTAACAATTCCATCATATGTGAATGACTGGCAAAGTGTGTCTTTTTTTCCCCACTTGCTTCCTTTCACCCACTTGTTCATCATTTTGGTTTATATTACTTAAAGATAAATTGAAATTCTTTGTGTTCCAGATCTGGAATGAACGGCCATATGATGCAACTTATATTAAGGTTTGTAAATATGAATATGTGTGCGTGTGTGTGTGTGTGCTTGCATGCCGTAACAGATTTCTATCATTCTTTGGGGGGGGGGGGGGGGGGGTACATAATGGGATTTTGGAGTCCTTCAATGTTATAACAATCTTTTTAATTAGCAAAGAAAACGGGGAAATATATGAAAAATATGCATTCATTTATCTATTAGTGACAGTGATGATTAAGGGCTGTAAAATGGGACTTACGTTAAAGTTAGGAAAGGAATAAGGTAAGCTGTGATCAGCATATTTCTCTGTGTTAATGCAGTGTGTTTTCATTACTGTGTGTGCATTGTGTTTATTTCTTATTCTTCATTTTATTCTAATTTAATTGATTGATGTTCTGAATCTCGGTTACAGCAAAAGACGAGTTTTTTTATACATAAATGGTTTTGCTTTGATTTTCTTAGACTGTTTAGTTCTAATGTGAATCACAGTTAAATCGTTAATTTTGATGGAATCATGAAGCTTTGTTCTGCTGTTTCTTTATCTGATTGTACTTGCTTTCCTTTGAGTCTGTAATTTTGATGGATTTTGTGGCTGTTTCAAAACTGTTCCTTCGATTACTTTTGCTGACCATCCATTTAGAACTTGTGCTCTCAGATTCTAATAAAGCGGTGGAACTCCTGTTCAATTCCATTTGGGCCTGTGTCATTAGACTCTCAGAAAGATGCTGGATTCCAGAGGTTTTACTACAACCAGAATCGTGGCAGCGGATGGAGGTTGGAGCATCTCCGATCAAATCAACAAGGACCCTTCTCTTGCTGCTGCTGTTGACATCATCGGGTACATCACTCTTTTAAGTTTGGATCCTTTTGCATATCTCTTTTTTTTTTTTTTTTTTTTTTGTCTTATTTCTCTTCTGTTTGTTTGGTTAATATGTTTTGTTGATCTGTGGTGCCCTTGCAGACTCTGAGAAGGACGCTTGACGAGAGAAGCTACTCTCATGTGAGAATTGTGGCTGCGGATAAGAAATGGGAGATCGCTGAGGGCATCCTCAAAGACCCCAGTCTGGCTGATGCCGTAGATTTCATTGGGTACCTTTCTTTGCTGTTGCTGTTGGCGTTTCCCAACCCCAAACACATAGCCGGCTTGAAGCTTCTCATGGATTTCTGCCAAGCATGGTGATGGCTCCTGACTAGTGAGTCATGAATGAACTCAGAATTTCACAGCTTTGATGTGTTGTTTGTTTGGGATCAAAGTTGAATGGGAAATGCATGAGACTGTGAGTGTCAGTATGCCTGCATGTGCTGACATTGTGTGAGTGAGCAATCAGGTGTATACAAGCATAGCAGTTGCTCCATGTATATACTCGCTTTTTTCTTCTTTTTTTTTAAAAAGCGCTTGAATATCTACTAATTTTTGCATATGTGTTTTGGTTTTTCACCATACCATGTTTTCTGTGTATGCAGAATTGTATGTACAAAAAAAAGGAATGCAGCAAGGACTGTACGTCTGTTGAAAACCTATTGTTTTTTTTTTCTCATTACCTTCAGAGTAAAAACAAACAAAAAAACAAAACCAGAGCAATGACAACAATAGTAATAGGATTATTAACCCGAATTCTGGTTTTCTGTGACCATTATGGTCATATTTTTATATACAGTATATGTATGTACTGTAAATCGGTGTTTACAGAAAATGATTTTTCAAATGTCACAATTTCATAGTGATGCAAAATTCAGTTTAAGTGTGACTGGCCAAAGTCCTGCTGCAACTTGATTTCCAGAATGTCTTTAAAAGAACAAGCATTTGTTGGTCAACATTCCAAAATTTGCTTTGTTCTGTTTCTGTGGGTTTTTTTTCTTTCATTGCTGTGTAAATGGTTTCAAAATGGGGTGACAGTAGGCAGAAATTAAAACGATCACAAGCAAAATGAATGCACTGCCAAATGAAGGAACAAGCAAACTACAAATGTAACTTGGTTTATTTCTATGTTTAGTGATGTTTTAATTCTGTTTGCTTGAATGTGTGTGTGTGTGTGTGTGTGTGTGTGTGTGTGTGTGTGTGTGTGTGTGTGTGTGTTTAGAGATCAGAGTTTTAATTGTTTTCCACGAGGAGTAAACACAGTTGATTCAAATCTTGTTGTGAGTGGAGTATTTTTCCTCCATTGTTCAAATTTCATTCTTAATCCTGCTTATGGCAATATTAGTTGTATATACGTTTATGAAAATGCTCTCGCTCTCTCTCTCTCTCTGGCTCCTTCTGACTTGTTCCTCTCCCCTTCTTTTCATTGTCCATACAATCTCTTGTGCGTTCTTTCTTCTGACTGTGTGTGGTTTTTTTTCTTTTTTCTGATGAGGTGCTCTTCACCAGGTAAAGAATTTCTCCTGTACTTCCCATCCCGGAGTGGGTTATGATTCAGTCCAAAAAGCAAAAATCTCCTTTAGTTCTCATTGTGGGCAAGTGGGGACTTCGTTGCATGGTGTTGGTTGCACAGGCGCCATCTCCATGAATGATGCTTTTTTCCTCTCCCAGTTGTTTTTCCTGTGTGTTGATCACCCTCATCTCTCTGGCTCGGTATTCCATGCGGAAGTCGTCTGCTGTTGTTCTGTGTGGAGATTTTCTTCCCTCACGTAGACTATATATCATTTGTACTTTACTAATAACATGTATTCATTTGTTATTTTAGTAGATGCCCTTTCTCAACATCCCTTTTTTATTTTTACTTTTTTTTGGTTTTACTTTTTTTTTTCCCTCTCTCTCTTATATTTTGCATCAGTGTGCACATGTTTGACATCTGAAGACGTGTCATCTGCTATGCATTATTCTATGATATCAACCTCTTTTTTTCTGTCAGTCTGTCTGCCTGTCTTTCTCTCTCTCTCTCCCCTTCTCTCTCTCTTTCTGTGTCTCTGTCTCCCTCTCTCTTTCTCTTTCTCTCCCACCACTCATGCTTTCACTCTCTCTATGTCTCTGTTTTGTTGCTTTCTTGGTTATTGGTACTTGCATGTGAATATGTCGCCATGTTTAAATTTTGAGACAGACGTTTTTACAGTTTATGAAATTATGTTCACTTGTTTTCTTGTTTTTCGTCTGTGAATATATCCTTTTTTTTTGAGACAGACATTTTTACAGTTAATTAAATTATGTTCTCTTTTTTTCTCCTTTTTCAACTGTGAATATATCCTTTCTTTGTGAAGTCAGCCAGAGCTGTTGTTACATTCAAGAGAATCTGTATGTTGTAGTATATGAGAACATGCCGTCTTATGTTGTTCCAGAATGGGGATCGTTTGGGGCAGAAATGATAAGCATGCTCACTATCATTCATTTCTCAGCACCAGTGGCATGTACTTCTTTCCACCACCACCATAGTTTGTAATGACATGTTCATGGAGTTCATGTTGAGAAGGAATTCAAAACAAAGCAGCCTCAGTCTAGGTTCCTTCATACATTTATGTGCAAAAACTAGGTTACCTTGCTCACTCATATTTAGTTTATTCCTCCAATACAGTATTGCACATATGTTACGATTTTGTACAAAGGCAAAGACTTTCCTGATTTGTTTATTTGATAAAGTGGTAAGTTTCCCTCATCAGTTGCAAAATCAGACTTGCTTGGTTGCTGAAGACTAAGTCATCTCTTTGGATGTTTTCATTCCTATTATTGTGTGTAACTCTGCTCTCTTCTTTTCCCTCCCTTCCCTTTTCCTTAGCTGTCAGGAGTCAGTCAGTCAGTTGACATAGACCAACAATTTGCAACACTTGAGATAATGTAATATACTTTGACGATAGAGCGTTTGTTTTTCAATTAGTAGTAGAAGACATCATTTGACAAAAATTTAAAGACAGATTTTGGTGAGAGAAATCTCTTTGGCAAATGCTAGTTGTGCAAAGTAACATGATGAACATTCCATGATAAAATGAACTTCATCACCTGTTGCAGACATATCACGTTTATTACATAATCATTCATCTTTTGGAATAGCAAATCGACGATCTGCTTCAATATGTAATTTATGATTAGAATATCAAAAATTGATAAGAGGATAAATATAAACACCTGGTAAGCTAGAAATATATTTTCCCTCCTTAAAATCAGATTTATAAGATTTGTATAAAAAAAAAATTTTTACTGCTAGTTTCAATGTCATGTTGTCACATTTGACGAAAAGAACATTGCAATCTATTTTTGACATTCCTACATAATGTATTGACATCTGTAAAAGATTGATTGCTCCAAACACAGTCAAAACCAGATTTACAAGTATGTTTTTAATGCACGTTAACCAGGGAAACACAGTTACTGTGCTATTGTGCAAATGTAACATGAAAGAATAGAACATAACTGACATTTTTTCAACAGGAGATTGAACCAAACCAGCCCAAAATCAAATCATTAGGACATAACAGTAATTGAAGGGTAACGTCCTGCTTCACCATACATCACGTTTGTCATTGTACTTCTTTTTAAGCAAAATATATACATACTACTCTCTCTTACATTCACACACACACACACACACACACACACACACACACTCTCTCTCTCTCTCTCTCTCTCTCTCTCTCTCTCTCTCTCGTACACTCAGACACACACACATACTTTCACACACACACACACACACATACTTTCACACACACACACACACACACACACACACACACACACACACACGCGCACACACACACACACACACACACACACACACACACACACACACACACACACATTCGAGCATGCACAAAGCTCTCACACGTAGGCTACAAACATACATTTGTGCACACACCTTCACACACATGTACACAGACAAGCCACTCCCACATACATGCACACACACACACACACAAACATATAAAAACACACACCCACACATATATACACACCCCCCCCCCCTCACCATCCATCCCACCCCCCCCCCACACACACACACACACAACCCACCCACCCACCCACCCAGACTCTTGGGATGACAGAGCTGTGGGCAGAATGAGGTGAACTGAATTCACTCTGTTGTTGTTGTGCAGGTGTCACTACCCCGGCACACTGTCGAGCCCAGATGCCATGAAGACAGGCAACAGCTGTGGGCATCCGAAGACTACAGCACCTTCAACGACGAGGAGGGGGGAGGCTGCTGGGCCAGGGTAGGCACATAGCAGCATTCTCTGTGTGCATGTGTGTATGTGTGTGTGTGCGTGAGTGTGTTGATGTGGGTAGCCGCATATGTCGTTTTGAACAGGCATGATTTCCATGTAATTTTAATCAAGTGTTTGTGTGCACTGCTTTCAAAATGAAAGATTTTGTGTGTGTGTGTTTGTGTGTGTGTGAACACATGTCAATGCGAGTGTTTGAGCGTGTGTTGAGTGCAGTGAGTTGACCCCAAGAATTGCGCCATATAAAATCCATACATTATTATTATTATATTATTTTATGCGAAAATTCTTCTGCCTTGATTGTCCCAGATTTTTGAAAATCTTCTCTTTCAGGACAGTTTCATACTTTGAAAGTTTTCTTCTGTTTTGATTGTTTTAGATTGTGAGTCTCGTTTTTTTGTTTGTTTTTTTTATGTCATGACTGTTTCAGATTCTGAAAGTCTCAAACTGTTTCAGATTTTGAAAGTCTTGTGTTTTGACTGTTATAGATTCTGAAAAGGTGTGACTAATTCAGATGCTGAAAGTTTTCTTCTGTTTCCTCTGTTTCAGATTCTGAACAAGAACTATGCTGTTGGTCATATGACTTCGTGAGTGGATTTCATGTCTTTCTGATTTTCATATGTGTGTAACTGTTTTGTGTGGTTGCCCATGTGAATGTTGCTTCTACTCTGTGTTCTTTTACTGGACCATATCCTATGCAACATCCTGGTCATACTGTCATAGACACAGAGAACCATTCATGTTTACCATACATATACCAATGGAAGAGAGACTGGTTTATCATAAATACACTTTGTTGATGTTCAGTAACACTTTGTTAGTGTTCAGTACTGCCTGTTCTGATTCAAGATAGGCAGGGTACCACCCACTAAGCCCCCTACTGATGATGATCATAGCTTAATCGTGACCAGACTGAATGAGCCTGCTTGAAGGGAAGGTGAGATTGGGGTCACCATATGAGCAAGACACAGACAATTTTTAAGACAAGATTTTCATGACAATCTGATTTATCATGAAGCTGATGATGATGATGTCATGGGGTTCCACTTTGGTTCAAGACTGTGCAGTGGGACTCCATCTGTTGTGGGCCTTTGATAACTTTTGTGTCAGACAGGCACTGGAGGTCTTCTTCTTCTGCATATGCAGGCTGATACTCCTGCGGACACCCCCTGTATAGGGAGTGGAGTTTTGTGTGTGTGACCGTTTTTTTTTTTTTTTTCCCGCCATCAAGGCAGCCATACTCCAGTTTTGGGGAAGGTGCATGTATGTGTAAGGTGTCATCCATACCAACGGTCAAACTGGCTTTCTCTTCCGAAAGTTGATGAGATTTTTCATGTGTGCATGATGTTATGCGTGTGTTCACACACGGAACCTCGGGTTTATCATCTCATTCGAAGGACTGTATGGGAAAGAGTCAGAACCAATGTTAACTCCGAAGGAAAAATCCCCGTGTACTGAAACGGCCCGGCAGAGATTTGAACCCACAACCCTTGGATTACGAGTCTGGCACTCTACGACTGAGCTAATCTGGCCCCCTGCACTGGAGGTAAAAAAATCTGCAGTTTTGTTCAGGAAATTTGAGCTACACTAATGTACACCTTCGAAGTACTACAAGACTTGATTCAATGTGTGCTCCCAGTCTTCCAGAATGAGTCCATAGCAACCTGCCATTAATATGGATAGACAGTGAATGCAGCACACACACACATGCACACACACACACACACACAGGGCATATGCACATGCTTACATACACATGCCCGCCCACGCACACACACACACACACACTCACTTGCACACTCACACTCACACACACACACACACACACATACGTACAGATTGAGCACACAATTATAAGCTTATTTAGAGAGAAAACTGATGATATAATTACTTGTATGTGCAGTACGATTTCCTGGAACCTGATTGCCAGCTACTACAATCCTCTACCATTTTTTCCGTGATGGTTTGATGACTGCAGTGGAACCATGGAGTGGCAATTACAATGTGGAAACCCCAATCTGGCTGTCTGGTGAGAAAGTATCAGTAAAGAAAATGCGTGTGTGTGTATGGATGGTGAGTGTGCATGTGTATGGTTTGTGTGTGTGTGTGTGTGTGTTTGTGTCTGTTGTCTGCTTTTATCATGTTTGTTGCATTCCAGTGTTAATGTGCAAATATTTGTCCTGTCTCAGTGGGTATTTGCAGTATTCCTATGTGTGGAACAGCTGAGAATGAATACTTTTTATACATACTAAAGTTTGGTATCTATATATATATATATATATATATATATATATATATATAATGCTGAACAATTAGTAGTGGGGGAAAACAAGTGCAGGTTAACAATTCTTCCATCATTATAGTAATGATTTGGCAAAGATTAGAAATTGAGAGGGAAAAAAAAATTGAAGATGAAATAAATGGGAAAATGTATATCATATATACGAAAACCCCTTCACTAGCTGCATGAGGAAACTATCGCAATCCCTTCCGAAAACAGATCTATATGTGTCGCCTGCTCCGAGGCCTTTCGTCCGCTGGATCGGACTCATCAGGGAGACACGGCTGATTGTGTCTGTGCTCTTGGCGTCAGATAGAAACACACCATAGTCCATAATTCTGTGGTGTTCCGACCGACCGCCAAGGGTTCGAAAAAGAATGCAACAGCACCCCCAAAGCAGCCAGCGAAAGGTAGTAGAATTAATTAAACAAAATGAAAGTTTGGAGAGGAAAAAAGTTGTTGAAAACTAAAAACATTACGCAAACAGTATAAAATGTAAGGGACAATCTTTGAGCCTATGCTTGAGGATCCATTTAAGGATGCAAGGGAGATCAAAAGATACGGAACAGTCTGAGTGGTCAGCTCTGCTGTTCAATAACCCAAGCATTGTCAGCAGCTAAGAATTGTGCAGAACAACCTTTCCTTGGATCTCGTAAGAGATGCAATCACCCACTGATTGACCAAAAAGTATAATGCTGAACAATTAAGTAGTGGGGGAAAACAAGTGCAGGTTAACAATTCTTCCATCATTATAGTAATGATTTGGCAAAGATTAGAAATTGAGAGGGGAAAAAAAATTGAAGATGAAATAAATGGGAAAATGTATATCATATATACGAAAACCCCTTCACTAGCTGCATGAGGAAACTATCGCAATCCCTTCCGAAGACAGATCTATATGTGTCGCCTGCTCCGAGGCCTTTTGTCTGCTGGATCGGACTCATCAGGGAGACACGGCTGATTGTGTCTGTGCTCCTGGCGTCAGATAGAAACACACCATAGTCCATAATTCTGTGGTGTTCCGACCGCCAAGGTTTCGAAAAAGAATGCAACAGCACCCCCAAAGCAGCCAGCGAAAGGTAGTAGAATAAACAAAACGAAAGTTTGGAGAGGAAAAAAGTTGTTGAAAACTAAAAACATTACGCAAACAGTATAAAATGTAATGTATATATATATATATGAGGGAAAACATCACGTCAGTATGTTTGCTTGTATGTGTGGCTTCAACACTCTGTTTTCCTCAAACACATTTTGTTTTACTGATTAACAGCTCACACGACCCAGTTCACGGACATCGGTGGACGTATTTGCGCCATGGAGCTGGAGTAGGTCTCCTGGTGGAGGGAGGGAGCTACGTGGCGTTGGTGAGCCCAGATGGAAAAGACCTGACCATTATCGTCGAGACCATGGTCAGTGCTGCGTTCCTTCGTATAGGAAAGAAATAAGTTGAAATACTGATTAGTATATTAACTCTTTCTGCCTGGCACCCGACTTATGGTCGGGCACACATTAATACATATGGCTGCCTGCGCCACAACCAGATGTCGGTGTCAATCTGAGTTAAAATCTAGCAGACTTAATCATTATTTTGAAGCTGTTTTCTTCATGTATCATGTAGTGCTTTCAGTAAATGAATTTTGATGATTTGGGTTTTTTTTTTTTTTTTTTTTTTTTGTTTAAATCTGAGTTTAAACCTAGCACTTTTAATCGTTGTTTTGGATCATGTGGTGCTTTCAGTAAATGAATTTTGATGATTTGATGATTTTTCTTTTTGGTCTTAATCTGAGTTCAAATCTAGCACTTTTAATCATTATTTCAAACTTGTTTTCTTTCTGCATCATATGCTGCTTTCAGTAAGTGAATTTTGGTTGATTTGATGAGGGCTTTTTTCTCTCTTTTTTTTTTTTCTGACACCTAGAGGCAATGAAGTAACATTACAGTGAGCCAGTGTCAAGATGAAATCATAGGAGACAATCTTAGCAAATAACTTTCAACATGATGATACAAAAAGCCATATAGATTTATCTAGGAACATAAAGAAGCTACTTTCATTAATTTAGATAATGTAGATTTAGAATTATGCACTCGAGATCCACAAAAGTTAGTAATTACATGAAGCATTGCAGCCATTTCTAGTAGCCTTCATCAGTCTAGTGAAGAGATGTGGAAGACTGACTGAAGTTTTATTAGATGAGAATCGTTTATAGTGGGATGTAAACAGATGGGACCTCATAACCTTCATCCCTGTTCAAGCTTGTTTTTCTCATATTTCAGTGACCTCTTTAATAATGCACTTTCTGCGTTTATGTGGTATGTGGGGGACATTGGGTGGGTTGGGGGGGGCGGGGGGGGGACAGACTTGTGTGGATGGAAAGAAATGGGGACAGAATTTAAGAGACCCAGAAAAAAACAAAAAAAAAAAGCCAGAGGAATTCTGGTCCATGCATGTGACCCTGCAGTACTGTGTAAGCAGGTGCCATGAATGGTTGTTCCTGTCATTTTTTTTCTAGATAAGAATGCTTGCTGTCTCATGATTTTCAGAGTCACAATCATTCAAAGTGCATTCGACCTGCATTACCGCCATACAACGGTGCCTCAGACCATGAACATAAAGCTGGGAGGATCTTTCGTAAGTTGCCAAGACATATCTCTCTCTCTCTCTCTCTCTCTCTCTCTGTCTCTTGTTTGTTCGTTGTTTTTGACTTGTTCTTCCCTCTGGCCTGTTCTTTCTTTCTAAGTCTTTCTCTTCCTTTTGCTTCTGTGCTTGATTTTGCTTCCTCCTCTTTTTCTCTTCTTCTCTTTCTGTGAACTTTGCCCCGACAGTGACTTTTTTTTCTTTATTGGATTAGTAAGGAACTGTCCATTTTGTGTAGTCAGCAGATGTTTCAGTACTTACCAGTCACTGTTTCTCTATTTTATGTTTTCCATGAGTGTGAACATCCCATGATACTGTCTCCAGTGCTATGGGGCATGACTGTGAAGACCAGCGACGGTCAGTCATATTAGACAGAACTACTGAAAGCAGCTAGTTAGTCTATCGTATAGGGCATGACTCGTTGAGACAGATCAACATTCAGTTGTACCAGGTAGAAGTAGAGAGAGCGGTGGATCAGTCCGCCCAGTGAGGCGTGACTTGTGAAGACATTTCTTCAGTCTGTTGTAGCAGGGCTTGACTACTGAAGACAAGTAGAAACACCAGTTATATCGGGCATGATTGCTGAATATTCATCAGCTATTGAGCTGACCATATCAGGCATGACAACAGGAAACGATTCTCCAGTCATCCATATCAGGCATGACTACTGGAGGTGATTCATCAGTCAACCGTAGCAGGCATGACCACTGGAGACAATTCATCAGTCAACCATAGCGGGCATGACTACTGGAAACAATTCACCAGTCAACCATAGCGGGCATGACAACAGGAAACAATTTACCAGTCATCCATAGCGGGCATGACTACTGGAGACCATTCATCAGTCAGCCTTGTTAGGCATGACTTCTGGACACAATTCATCAGTCAACCATATTAGTCATGACTACTGGAGACAGTGCATCAATCAATCATATCAGGCATGACTACTGGAGACAGTTCTTCAGTCAACCATATCAGGCATGACTAACGGAGACAATTGATCAGTCAACCATATCAGGCATGACTACCAGAGACAATTCATCAGTCAACCGTAGCAGGCATGACTGTTGGAGACAATTCATCAGTCAACCGCAGCAGGCATAATTACTGGAGACAACTCATCAGTCAACCGCAGCAGGCATAACTACTGGAGACAATTCATCAGTCAACCGTAGCAGGCATCACTGATGAAAGCAGTGAGCATATTTGTTAAAGAAAGTCAATGGTCAGATACACAACTACTGAAAGCAGTTAAGAGGTCAGTCATGTTAGGCATGTCCTCTGAAGACAATTCATCAGTCAGTCATATTCCTCATAATTGCTTAAAGCAATCAATCATTTATCTGCATGTCCTCTGAAGACAATTCATCAGTCAGTCATATTACTCATAATCGCTTAAAGCAGTCAATCATTGATCACTCAAAATCGCTGAAAGAAGTCAATCATTTAATCAACCGCATTAAGCTTGATTAGTGAAGACAGTTCATCATTTAATCAACCACATCAAGCTTGATCATTGAAGACAGTTCATTTATGTAACCACATTAAGCTTGATTTATAAATGAAGACAGTTCATCACTTAATCACTAATCATCAACTACATTAAGCTTGATTAGTGAAGACAGTTCGTTTGTCAGTTATACAAAAATCAATCATTTAATCAACCACATTAAGCTTCAACACCGAAGACCATCCATTTGTCAATTATATCAGACATAACTGCTGAAGACACTAGCACTGGAGCCTAGTAATCAGTGGGTCATTGGTGACTTGACTATCAAACACAGTCCGCGGATCTTTTAGTCTTATGAGACTTAACTACTAAAAAGCAGTTATGTCATCAATCTCATGAGACATATGTCCTGAACACCTTTAGTTTGCAAGCTGACTTTGTTCACTGTTTTTTGGCTGTTGATGTCTCGTTAGTTTGTAAATCCTTGCTGTCAACAAGGTAATGTTGGAGAATCAGGTGTTCATCACAGGATAGATCCCATTGATCAGCTGTTGTTCATCAAATAGTGACAAACTGCATAGGAAAGAGATAAAATTAGAGTCGACAGATCTGAAGAAATGCACGTCCCCGAACTTAAAGAATGATGGGGTCAAATCCAAAGTGTTTCCTTCATCTGTTCACCCCAGTTGTCCTGTTGTCCAAGATATTTTTACATGGCTCTGAGCTTGCCGATGAACTCAACACGAGTTTGCAGCATGTGTTCTTCCTCTGTAGTATTCTTTGGGTCAACAGTTTATGTGGAACATCAAGATGTCAGCACAACAAGAACCCAGACTCTGTGACTGACTGCCCTGGCTTAAGCTCATTGACTCCATGGAGGACAAGGCCTTTATTGTTATCTGTCATCTCCTGCTGAGGTCGTCCACCAGCATTGTGACCAAGGGACTGAACAAGCCTTCAAGTTGTTGGCCACTGTTGTGTACATATGAGCTTTCAGCCCGTGTCTCCTGCGGTGGGGGGCGTCATGGCTGCTGCTGCTGTGAACTGCTGGTGCTTGGACTGGGATAAAATGAGCATGGGTGTGAATGATATGCATGAACCAGAAAGAGCAGTATAGGAGTAGTGCTGTAGAAAGACCATAGAAGGCTAGAGGCAAAACCCTGTCGGTGATTACTTTGACAAGTTATCAGAAAAGAGCTCTGACAAAAAGGGGAAAAAAAAAGAACTGTTTTGTGGGTTAGATTTTGTAAGTTTACTATGGCCTGTAGGTTTTTGGTGGATGTGATTTTTTCACCTCCATGTGTCTCTCTGCATGCATGTGTTAAGTGGTGAAACTATTACCTGGTTGTCAGGGCAACATCCCACAGATGAACACCTGGTACAGCAAGCTGGGCTTCAATGGACAGCCAACCACCATGTTTCAGGCTGGACAGCCAGTACAGGTAATGTGTGTGTGTGTGTGTGTGTGTGTGTTGTGTGTGTGTGTGTGTGTGTGTGTGAGAGTGTGAGTATACACATGTGTGCATGTGCATGAATGTGAGTCTGGTAATGTGAATGGGTATCTTAACTTATTTAAATTGGAAAAAAAAAACCAGTCTTTTTCATTGTGGTTACCTCATGTGACATAATAATAATAATGTACAAAATCACACTCATGACTCTTCCTCTCAGATGTGCAAAGACTGCAACACAAAAACACTAAGATATTTACTCTAATGGAGTGATGTACTCACCATCCAACGCAATCACTCTCCCACACCAGTCCCCTCTGACCCACTCTCACCCTCACCCTTCCCCAAAGCACACACACACACACACACACACACACACACACACTACTATATATTTGTATGGTATGCATCATGAAAGCACTGTAGAGAAAGACGGGGGGGGGGGGGGGGGGGGGGGGGGGGGGGGGGAGGGGGGGGGGGGGGGGGGGGGGGGAACCAACAGTGTACAGTAAACCCTGGCATCAGCTTTCAGAGGAGGGTCTCTGGCAGAATGGGCCACAGCAGTGATGTTTTTTGCAGTTCAAGAGTGGCATGGCCTCACTGGCCCTCGGTGTGGATGAAGTGCATACGTTGACCACCCTTGACCCGGGGCAACAAGGGACAGTACTCTACCCCTCCTCCCTCCCAGCCTTTCCCCCTTCCCTATGCTGACGATTTTGAAAGTGAGTGATTTAGAGTAGGTTTTCATTTTTTTTGTGTGTTTCCAGATCTGATTTGCTGAAAAGTATTTAGGATATTTTGTTATGGTTGTTCTTTTGATTTGTATTAGACAGAAACCCACACATTTTGGATGAGAGACAGGATGATTTGGTGCATGCAGTGTTGAGACTATAAAGATTCAGGCAAATGCATTGCATATCTTTCTAAGATGAACGTTGATGTGTTCGTGTGTGTGTGTGTGTAATTAATTATACACACAGACACACGCGCGCACACACACACACACACACACACATACATACACATATACATATGTATATACATATATGGATATAATCACACACACACACACACACACACACACACACACACACACACGCACACATATACATATGTACATACTATATGAATATAATTACACACACACACACATATGTGAATGCATGTATATGTATAATGTATGACAATTACTGATGTGCATGTATGATTTCAAACTGTTTTGTTCTGGAAATGTGACTTTGGGTGAATGCATGTGTAAGGGAGTAAAACCGATGTGAGTTTCATTTTTCCTTATATTGATAGAAGGAAAGCTGGGTTTTCTCAAATAGGCATATAATTTCTCTGGCATGTTTAAGTATTCTGTGTCATTGGGCCATGAAACACTGTATTAGTATGCATCTGTGTTCTTTTGCGTGTTTATGTGTGTGCGTGTGCGCTCGCGTGTGTGTGTGTGTTATAACTTCCATCCCTCTTGAATTTTCAGGAATCACCTTATTTGATGAATAATCCTTGAAATCCCTCATTTGAAGGAAACGAGTTTTATAATGTTGTAACAACAAAAGCAAGGTTCGGGAGGTTTTTTTCTTTAGGGATGATGACTCTGATAATAAACATAATAATGTTGCCAAATACAAACAAAATAATTTCACACAAATGCCTTGAACTGCATGTAATGAAAAATACAGGGTATTTTTCAAGCTTGAAACATCTGTTAGTTCAAACAGCAGGAGGAAAAAAGGTTTTCAGTGAAAAGCCAGTTTTCCTTCTTTATCTCCCGGCATCTAAAAGTTTGACCCAGAAAGGTGGCAGCTATGCCGGATATCGAGGGGTGGTTGGGAGGGAAGATTGACACTTCCAGTACAAAGTGTTGAGGGAGGAGAAACTGTATGGTTATTGTAGCAAAAGTCCCAATGGACGATCACCCTTTATAGTTAAAAGAAAAAGAAAAAGTTTTTGTGAGAGAAGGAATGGTATAGTTACTGAAGTGAAAGTACCAAAAGACTTTGTCTCTTTTCAGTGCGAAGTGTTTAGGGAGGAGAAACTGGACTGTTTCTGAAGTTACAGCAACAGTGGACATTGTCCTTTTTCAGTACAAAATGTTCAGGGAGAAGAAAATGTGTAGTTACTGGGGTGATAGCACCAGTGGACTTTGTCCCTTTCTTGCTGTGAATAGGTGCTGGCAAAATGGCATTCTTTTTTATCTGTGTACTGATTGCCAGTCCCATATTACATTATGGCTCGAAAGAGCTGAGTTGTTCTAAGTCTATTAAAATGTGGCTTTGTATTCTATAACATTGCATGACTTCAACATTTAGGTGTAACCATTGTTTAATACGGTGTCTTATTTTAAAAAAAAAAAAAAAGGTGTTCCTGTTTATGAATGACATGAGCAGAAATTATTGAATCATTGAAGAGACGATTAGTAGGGGCAGAAATATCTGAGGTTATTTTCTGTCTTGAGTTCTAATCAGCCATTGCAAACACACATCTTTTTTAACATTGCTTTTACCTTTGTCAGCTGAAAGAAGTATTTAAGCACCTGCAATCAATGCAAGAGATGAATGAAATACACGGCATCATACATCTCTGAAAAGAAAGAGAGAGAGAGAAGAGAAGATTATTTACTTTGAACTTTACATGTTGTCTTCTTGAATGAGCTTTCATGATCACACAGTATGCTTATCCCCAATGTTTTTTTCCTGATTAGGCTACATGTCTCTTCTGTAGTGTCCTGAACTTGCTAAGCTTTTATCTTTTGGTACTGACATGAAAAAAGAATCTCTCTGTTCTTTTTTTTTTTCAGTTTCTTTCCCAGTGTTCTAGAGTAGATGAAGGTGATTTTGCACTGATTTTCAGTCAACTGTTGTCTGGCCCATTCTCACAACGCCAGAACCTCCTGATCTCTTTGCCTGTTTTGTCATGAATTCTTTGTTGCAGTATTGCTGCATTAATGTCTTTCTTGTTTCCTTCTTTCTTTTTGTGTGTTTTTTTTTTTTTTTTCTTTCTTTTTTTTTTTTTTTTCTGTTTCTTTTTTTTTTTTTTTTTGACATTTGTTTGGAAGCAGAGATAGAACACATAAAATTTCCATTATCATTATTTTGATATTAAACGACGTGCTCAGCACATTTTTTTTTGGGTTTACTTTGTAGAAGTTTTATTTATATGAATCGTCTAACCTAAACATTGATGTCCACAGTGTTCCTTTTGCTGTTATTGTTGTTTTGTTTAGTGAAAGTGTCAAACTAAGCCTGCGCGATGATAGCCATAGTGCTGCTTTTAGTGACAAGATTGTTCAAATCGGACTTGTGTCCTGCACAGTATGAAGTTTTGTATGTGGTGGAAGGGGGCTGGAAGAGCTCAGTTGGTAGAGCGCCGGACTCGTAATCCAAGGGTTGCGGGTTCGAATCTCTGCCGGGCCATTTCAGTACAGGGGGATTTTTTCCCTCAAAGTTAACATTAGTTCTGACTCCATTTTCCATACAGTCCTTCCAGTGAGACTATAAATCGAGGTTCCATGTGTGCACGCACGCATAACATCTTGCACACATGTAAAATCCCATCACCAACTTTCGGAAGAGAAGGCCAGTTTGGCTGTTGGTATGGATGACACGTTACATATAGCATGCATCTCCCCCCAAAGATGGAGTATGGCTGCCTTAATGGCCGGATGAAAAACAGTCATACACACAGAACTCTACTGCCTGTATATACTGGCAGTGTCTGCAGGAGTATCAGCCTGCATACACAGAAAGAAAGAAAGAGCCCGTTGTATAAATGAGTGTGAATTGTCAAGCGCTTGGAGCTTGGTCTCTAGCTGAGGAAGGTACTATTAAGTATTCATAATGATAATCATAATAAATGGAAATCAACAATTTTAATTGGAAAACAAATTTTCTGGTTTCAGGCTTCTTTTATGTGTTCATCAAATAAGGATATTCTTTGTTCACAGGCGCACATGTGTGTGTGTGTATGTGTGTTCGTCTGCCAGTAAATGAATCTCACTTTGACCAAGCATGTAATTGTAAACTTATACATGTTCATGTACATGATCACTTACACAAAACACATATGCACTCAACAAAAAGAATCTTCAAATTTGAAGACTTCACATATTACTTTAAACAAGTTGAAGCTGTTCTTGCCAGTCAGAAGTGCCCCCTCCCCTCCCCCCCCCCCCCCCCCCCCCCAAAAAAAAAAAAAGATCAAACAAAGAAAAAAAGTAAATGTCAGAGATTTGCTCACAACCGATAACCTAAATTTAAAGGACCCAGTGCCTGCAAACTAACACTGACACAGTGTGACACTGGCTGCCACCTAACATGACAAAGGCTGTTTGCAAGCTGATCCGCTGACACAATGTACCGTTGGCATGGCACCCACAGATTATGCCTGTCTGAGGAACCCTTCAATCTGGCTCAGCAGACGGGAGCCTATGAAATTGTGGCTGGAGACGCCAGCCATGGCCAGGTGTTGCGTCAGAAGGTCCTCCAGACCCCTGTGTGGTGGTGCAAGGCTGATAGTCGTAACAAGACCATTAACGTGATTGGCAACTTCAGCTGGTAATGCTTATTGGAATGGACTTTTTTGGACACTCTGTTTTCTTCTCGTTTTTTTTTTTGTGTGTGTGTGTGTGTGTGTGTGTGTGTGTCCCAGGGTTCATACTGACTTCTGACTATCTGCGAAACTTTTGAACTTTTTTAAAATCATCACTGAATGTGGAAGGTGCAGAGGGAAAAAAATTGCTTAAAAAACTTTTTTTTCTTAAACTAGCTGTCTTTATAGGGCTGCTGCCAAGGTATGAAAAGCATAAAGTGTACCATTTTGACATTTTAAGTGCAGCATTCCAATTTAAGTGCAGCACTCATACATGATGTGGCAGATAAGACTCAACAACACTTTCAGTTGCACTTGGCTTTGTACATGACATTATAGTGGACTAAATAAGACGGAAATGTCTCTTGCTATTATGTTGTTTTGACTTGACCTGCTAAACAATCAAAATGACCAACAACGAAACCACTCAATGAGGCAGCAAAATGGTGATCATCTCTAGCAATTTTTCTTCTGTCTTTTCTTCCTGTCCTTATATATTGAATTTGATAAGTCTGATGATCTCAGTTGTCTCGCTTCTTCCAGGTAAACCGCTGCTAGGTCTGTGAAACATGTTACTTGATAAATTCTGAAGGCTTTTGGCACAGCATTCCAACACAAAGTGTAGCGAATACCGTCGTCAGCTGATCATAGCATGCTACTCTGAACGCATAGTCCTTGGCAGCTCTTTTCTTTGCATCCAAAAGAAGAAGAAAAAAAAAGAGTGGGGGTGGGGGGGGGTCACTGAGGAAAGTAGTGACAAAAGGCAAAAACAACAGATTGTCATTTATTGCACAGAATGTTTTAAATCACAGTAACAGATTTAAGATCGTGTTTAAAAATGAAACAAGGAGGGGGGAGGGGGACTGAAGTCATGTATTTGTATCCGCAGAGCTACTGCTTTGTTTCTGTAACTCATATTCAAACATATTGCTGAAGAACTGTCAGAACTTGCATCATTCTTGTTATATATAATGCGAGCTGGGTTTTTTTTTTTTATGTAAGTGGTTGATAGATTGTACGTTTTTCAACCTAATCTGCAAAATTCTGAAATTTTGTTTTGGTCAGATATGTATGAGCCTTGATCAAAAAGTTATTGAGGGCTGCCAGTTCTTCTGTGTTTGTTTTCTTGTTTATTCACTTTTCTTTTTTTAATGTTTTTTTTTTTAATGTTATGAACTTAATCATGCACATACATGTATGTTGATGAACTGTTGAGCATAAAAATGTACATTTTGTGTGTATACTGTTTTTCATCATTTACAGCAAGATGACACTGACTGTTTAGAAATAGAAAATCATGTTTAAAGTCATTGCATGAAGCTTTGGCGAGCTCTCTGTCTAACACATACAGTCAGCTCTGCTTTACATGAAGACATAAGTATGTTTAAAGTCTCTTTTTCCACTTTTGCTGTCTATGATTCATTGTTTTCACTCAGTTTGTAGAGTCATCTATCTAGGACTTTTTTTGTAAACACCCACAGAGTAATTAGGATCATTTCCAGTGTGAAGTTCATGAAATAAACTTCTTTAGGTTAGCTTTTGAATATTCAGCTTTAAATTTGTGCTTTGAGCATGAAGCTTTTTCCTATGGTCTTTGAACATGTTTTTTATCTCCTATGGTAAGTGAACTGTTTATGAAAAGTAGTGTTGCAATATCTGAAAAAATTTGGTTATTAGATTTGGAATTACTAATTTTGTCATTGTGCGGGCAGATATTCCATTATTTTTTCAGCAAGTGTCTACAGGGACTATGGAAATTATTGTACTGTTACTTTTATCACATTGTGGATCTTCAGAGATTTGAATTTTTTTTTTGAGATCTGATGTTTTGATTGTATCTACAGTACAATAATCTTTTAATGGTTTTCTTTGAATGTTGTAACTATCTTTGTAATTTTTACCAAGGCAGTGGATTAATGGTATTAAGCATGCATTCATTTTTGTCTGCGTGTTAGATCATCTTATCTTTGTGGTGGGCTGAATCATTTCACCATTTACTGTGACCAGTGACACTGTAAACCCAGCTTGGCTGCTTCCCCGTTTCATGTTGCTTTGTTGACAGTCACCCCTGTTTCAATGGCTTGAGGAGTTTTGTGTCGATGTACATGATTTCCCTGTGGTTTGCATTTGCATTGGCTCTTTTTAAACCAATCATTGTTTCCTACTAATGCTTTTATTGCTATGATTTTCTCACAAGTCTAACTCCAATTGTAACCATACTGCACACTCAGGGTGTTTGGGTCAACTTTTATGTCGCCGTAAAAGAAAGAAAGTAGGCTGATGGGAATGGGCTGAAAATGTGTCCACTTGTACAGCATATGCCTTTTGTTGTGGGAAATGGCAGTGCTTGTACCGGCTTAAAGCTTTTTGCCTGGATTTGATGGGAAAACCCAGCTTTCCTGTTGCATGCAATGCTGTTGTACTTATGCACACACCCACTCTCAGAGCTATGAACAGACATACTTGCGGGTGTATGCAGATGCATGCACACACTTATTCACTCATACACATACACATGCATGCTTCAACACACAGGCATGCGCGCACACACACACACATGCGCACGCACGCACGCACGCATGCACGCACACACACACACACACACACACACACACACACACACACACACACACACACACACACACACACACACACACACACACACACACACACTTGGAGACATATTCATTGAATACTGTGCATGATTTTCACTTGAGCCAAAGACAGGGTCATTGAATACTGCAGCATGATTTTCACTTGAGCCATATAGATGGCATCACAGTTTGACCACGCATGCCTATAGTGGCACTACCTTTGATTCCTTTGCCAGACTACACAGCCTTTGCTGAGCCCTATAACCTAGCACAGCAGGTGGGCTCCTTTGAAGTGGTCAAAAGCACGGACCCCAAACACGGGCAGGTTTTACGTCAGGTGGTACTGAACAATCCCCTAGAGTGGTGCCCCATCAATCTGGTGTTTCCCATCACCTTGGGGGGCAACGGAAACTGGTATGTTCTGATCCATGCACTGTAACCCTGTGCACAGGTGTAGCCTGTGATGAAGGATATTGCTTTCAATTCCATGTGTGTGTGTGTGTGTGTGTGTGTGTGTGTGTGTGTGTGAGAGAAACTAATTAAACGATACCCTATTGCTTCATGAAGGTTTATATTTACCTGCATAATCTTTCCCATTCCTTTTCATTTTATTTTCCTGCTTTGTTGTGTGAATAAAGTGGGATGATATATATTTTTTTAAATAGAAATTCTGCTTATTCCCTTCACATACATGCAGTAGTTACCTTTAAGTTTGCTGTTGGGATCAGTACCTCTAATTTTTTTTATGTTTAGTCCCCCTGCTTTTTCTATCTGAATTTTATTCAGATCAGTTGGAAAAGGGAGATGAGAGATGTTGTGACTGCAAATGTATTTGTGTGATGTGTGTGTTCATAGGCAAGGAATATTTGTATGGAATGACATGCTGCCTCAAACTCATATTAGTTTAAAGCCAAAAGAACAAGTATGGTAATTTTTAAACAGGCATATTTTCTTTCCTCAGAATCTGATCAGGTGACTATGTTATTAAGCACCTCATGTTTCATAAAATCAGTTTGGACAACCAACTGTGTGTTCAGTGTCTGTTATCGTGTGCCATCGTGTACCGGTGGAAATGGAGGACACGTATAAACATCGCATGCATCCTATATGAGAAACTGCAGGAATAAGTGAGATAAATGAAAAATGAGTGACTGATATTTGAATGGTATGGGAAACGACTGAATAAGTGCCAGTAGGCTGCTGTTCGGCCGGCTGTATCTGGGTAGACCGCCCGTTGAGTAAGTGAGGTAGTATGTTTATTGTAAAGCACTTAGAGCTTGGTCTGTGACCGAGGGTAGGCGCTATATGAATACCCAATTTAAATAATATAATGATTTGTGTATGCTGCATTTACATGTCTTAATCTGTTGACTTGCATCATTTGCATATCTAAATTCAGGTGACACTGATACTGAGCCAAACTCATCTTAAACATTCACTGTCAACCAGTTGCTGGAATATTCCATGGTGGCATTAAAATCGGGCAAGAAACTAAATTACAATCGAAAAGCTGAATTTGAGATAGAAATAAGTGAAACTTTTAAACTTGCTTCAGAAAATGGAGAAATGAATCTGTTAGCTTAGATCTGACCTGAGAAAAAAAAACTATGCTAAGGTGACCACTCTTAACAAAGCTAGTGACAGAGGAAGCTGCTGCTGCTATCACTCTCGCCACTCGATTTAAATGTACTCTGAGTGCATGATTCCATTGGATCTTCTAATGGCATGGATCATAAACTGCTGTTTTGTCATGCATTTCCTAGAGTTAATGTTTGTTTTCACTTTTACACTGCAACTTTCATGTGTGTATGTGTTGACACAACTGGTAATCACTTTTGGCTGTCGTTGAATGTCAGTCTGATCTGCACGCACAGCATTGACCAGATACTTGAGTGGGTGCATCATACATTATTCATGGGCGCTTTATTTCTGGATAAATTGGATTTCAAACAAATCTAAATAGAAAAAAAGTCAAGGGATGTACCTTTTATTCCAGATTAGCTTATAGGGATAGCTTACAGTTAATATTTCAGACTCTGTTCTCAGTTTTAAAACCAGTTAGAGTTTGATAAAGCTTCATGCGCAGATTTCAAAGATGAGATGGTCTGTATAGTTACTCCTTATCAAAAATACGGAGCGATTACACCTTCATTTAGCTTAGTGGACACGGAATATTAAAATCTATCAATTGATCAGTCAGTTCAGTCTTCATTGTAGTTCCAGATTGGATGGTCACACAAATGTTTTAGTTTGATGTAGTCATGTTTTCGTCTTTTGGGGGTGTTGTGGCAATAATGGTTGGTATATCACAGACCTCTGTAGTCATTTTTAATTTAGCCTTGGTTCAAGGACTCTAGAATGAAGAAGGAGGGAGAAAATCTTCCATGATTTGTCCATTTCTGCCAATAGTTTGTTAATCACATTGGTGAAGTTTAATAAATCAGTGCAGTATATTTTGGTCTTAAATCGGTTAGCTGATGATGATGTCAGAGTGACAACAAATAGCAGTATTCCCTTCAGTTTAAAACCTTTCAGTTGGTCACCAAAGTACCTGATATAGTCATTAACAGTGTTTGCTGTAACTCTTTAGGGTAGCCTTAAAAGTGAAGGTTACAAGCTGTATCATACTTTGTATTTATATCTTGGGATTTTATTTGAGGCAAAAGATTTTTTTGCCTTTTCTGACTCTTTGAATAAGCTGGAGGTCATAGGTAAACAACTTAGCGCAGAGGCTTTGAAATACTGTTTTATGCATCCATAGTTGTCAAATGGTTTGATTGCTTTGCAAGGTTCTGATGGTCTATTATTCATCATAAGCAAATATATGCATTCTTTCTTATCAATGAGCACGTCTGTCTGTTTTTTTCGTCAAATGCAAAAATATATGCATTCTTTCTTATTAGTGCACATGTCTGTCTGTTTTTAGTCAAAGCAAATATATACATTCTTTCTTATCAGTGCACATGTTCCACCCCCACACTTATCCCTGTTGCTAAAATAAACCACTTATGAAAAAAATCTACAAAATACTGTTTGTTCATTAATAGTGTAGCAAATGTACTTTTGGGACCATCTCTTAACACATGACTAACATGACACTGAACCCATATGAATATCTTTACATCTGTTTACACTGTATTCTCATTAGTGTGAAAATTTGAAATAAGATATTCTACTTTTTTTTTTGGTGCTCATATGTTCTCATAGATATGAAGTGATAGAAACATAACATGGTAGATTTCCTTGCTCATCAGGTCAGACATATACGTTGAAGTTGAAGCCACGGTGGGCAGTGTCAACAATACTGATGGCGTCTTTGTCGCTGCCAGAGTGCAGCATGGGGGATGCCAAGCTTACTCTGCCCAGGGTGTCTTCTTTTTCATCTTCCCCAAGACACGGACTTACATCGTAGCCTCTGATTTAGGTAAGGACACCACTTGATGGAGTGTTCTGGAGTGTGTGTGTATGTGTGTGTGTGTAAGATCTGTCAGGTCAAATGGTGGTGCCTTCCAGAGGGCTGTACTCATTCTCATGGACTTTTCAACTAGACAATTATAATTTTTAAAAAGTTATTGGTTCTGCAAGACATTCCAGACAA
Organism: Conus betulinus; assembly: GCA_016801955.1. Taxonomy (NCBI): domain Eukaryota; kingdom Metazoa; phylum Mollusca; class Gastropoda; order Neogastropoda; family Conidae; genus Conus; species Conus betulinus. Next base: position 314,566 of record JADBJO010000917.1, on the reverse strand, counting down.
ACGGATTACAGGATACAACACGATGCATGTTGACCTCTTAAGTCTTCTTCAGGTAAAACAAATGACGTTCAGGATAATGAAGATGAAGAACGAGCAGTCACGTATCTTCTCACATATTTGCGCAAAATAGTTTTACATTCAACACCCATTTTGTGCCAAATAGGGGAAGAAATGCGATTGCTAGTTTGTTGTCTTCATTGTCCTGAATGCTGTTTGTTTTACCTGAACAAGACGTAAGAGGTAAAAATGCTTCATGTTTTGTCCTGTAACCTGTTTGTCTGGATTGTATTGTGGAACCAATGACTTTCCTTTTTGAAATTTTACTTCAGTTCGGCCTTCAATCTCCTTGCTTTGAAATGAGACAGTTGTCCATAGGAGGCCTCTTAGATGGTGTCATGCGAATGTTGGATCGTGACAGCATCACTGAACACACAACACTGACAACAACAGTGCGGTGTCACCTCTGTGGGATACTTCATAAAAACCTCACATTTGTTGCTCACTGTGGATTGTGAGTCCTGGTGCTGTGATAGATGCATGTGGCTGTGCATATAGCGGCCAGAGTGACCACAGAGAGAGTGATTCCACTGAGAAGGCACTGAAGATTAAATGGCAAAGAAAAGGAAGAAAAATTAAAGTAAGGAACATCTGAAATTAAGGTTGGTGTCGTGATTTCTTCTGCCTGAACACCTCCTGGAAAGCAAGGGAGTGGACCTGATTTTGGGTAGGTGGACGATAGTTTTGTCACGTTATTTCACAATTGCTATGTTATTTCTTTTGAATTACACCCCCTTTTTTCTATCTTGGTAACCTTTTTTTTGTTTTTGTGTGTGTTGAGATATACCAGGGAAGGGAGAGAACAGAGAAGACTTTGTCACACAGACAAGCATTGAAAGAAGATAATGGGCTGTAGTGTGTGTGTGTTTGGTTTTCTTTTTAGTTTCATGGTCTGCACCTCCTCAGTGGCAGTAATCCAACACAGGTACTGCACTAGTGCTGCACATGAGCAGTGTTCAGCAGTGCCCCTTGTGATGCAGTGCATGCAGGACCCCTGCTACCAAGTCTCCTACTGACATGATTGCTTTGTCCCAGAGCCAGTGTGAGCTAGCATTCAAGTCCAAAGTGTGCTGCTTTGTCCATCAAATGAGAGGCCAATGTGTTTGCTGATACTGACAACTTTGACACAGCTTACTAAGGACATGGAGTGAACAAACTCTGGTCACCAGGAGAACAGGGCATGAAGGGCCACAGGATTTAGTTCTTTTTCTCCCTTGACGATATAGATGGTACCCTAGAATTCCACTCTGGTCTTACACCCCTTATCAGGGTGTACTGGGCACCTCATTTCATAATGTCTGGGCATCAATCAGGCCTGACAGATTCAGACATCTGTTGTGCTGGTCAGTGAAGCAACACTCAGAGTCAGATCCGCGAAGTGGATGAAACCTGACTGTTCTTTCAGTTTTCTCACTTGATCCCTTTAGGTCGCTCAGTGTTGGAAAGGAAGTGGCCAGGGTTGAAAAATCCCACAACTAGATGCCTCTGATGGGAACTGAACTCTCAGTCTCCCAGCTTGCAAGTCCAGGATATTTTCTTCTTCAGCATTCCAGTATCTGGTAGCGTGTGAACTCGTTTTACCCTGTTGGGATACTCTCACTGTACTCAAGAGTACAGTCAGTTCACTCCGACTTCGTGGAGTGTAGAAATTTGTGGGAAGAGGTTGTGGAAAAAGATAGATAAAAAATATGGTATTCCTCGAAGATGGAGTATGGCTGCTGTAATGGCGGGATAAAAAGCGGTCATACACACAAAACTCTGCTGCCTGTCTATGCAGGCAGTGTCCGCAGGAGTATCAGCCTGCGTACGCAGAAGAAAGAAAGAAAGAAAAAAGATATATGGTAGACAGAAAGGACAGTAGATGACAGTACAGCAAAGGAGGAGAGACCAAGTTACTGAGAGCGAAAGGAAAGGGGAGGGTTACTAACACAGAATGTCCAGAAGGAGGGGGGACTATTTGTACAAAAGACCCCCTGGTATCCCCATGGGGGAGGTGATAACAACCATGGCACTGTGGTAGCTGGTGATGCAGTTTTCTTTGATTATTTTTCTAAGAGTTTCAGTTTCATCAAGGAGGTGTCACTACGTGTGGACTAGTCAATACATGCTATATCACAACCGCTAAGTTTTGAGACTGCACTCTGCATGATTTAAAGCTGATGGATAAATGAATTAATGACTAAAATATGAGAATTTAAAAAGAGGGGTCACATGGCTACTAAGTTGTCGTGGTTTGTCTGAGATTTACGGAAAACTGGTTTTGAAACTGTGAATTGCTTGGAAGAAGGACTAAATACAGGAAGTGTTACTGAATATTTGAAAATAACTGGAAGTGGCATGGAAAGAAACGAAGAAGAAATTGTTGTGTGTAAAGGAACTCCTCAGGCGATAAGAAGACTGGAACTCTGATGACATTCTTTGTGATGATTGAAACTGATGATATGTACAGTTCTGGTAAAATCTTCTGTGTTGATGTGAACTGACTGTATAATTCTGGTGAAGTCCTGTGTGATGATGAAAACTAATGAAGAGCGCAGTTTTTGTGAGGTCTTGTGTGTGACTGATGAGCTGTGTAATCCTGGTGAAGTCCTGTGTGGGGATGAAAGCTGATTTCGAGCAGTTTTGATGAAAACTGATGAAAAATACAAGTCTGATGAAATCCTTGGTGGTTATGTAAACTGTATAATTCTGATGAATCCTTTGTGATAATGAAAGCTGGCAAGTGCAGTTCTGAAAGTATGATGTTTGTGAAATCATTTATGATGATGAATACCGAAGGGTACAGTTCTGGTAAGGTGTGCTGTTATGAAAACTAATGAACTGCATGTTTAATCTCATTTGATGATTAAAAAAAATTGAAGAGTACAGATTTGGTGAATTCTGTGATGAAAACTAGTGAACTGAATAATTTTAATGAAATCTTTTGCAATGATAAAAACTAAGAGAGAATGAAGTTCTGGTAAGCTCTGTGACAAACTGAGAATTTGTATGATTTTTATTTAATCTTTTGTGATGATGAAAACTAAAGAGTGCAGGTCTACATAGCTCTCTGATGATATAAAAGGTGGACTGTGAGTCTTCAGTTGATGACAAAAACACACAATGATGGTAAGGAATCCTTTGTGTTGCAGCTCGTACTCGGGTGTTGACCAGTGGCAGCTTACCCTCCCAGATCTCAGCCTGGAACAAAACTGTCTTTGCTTGTGAAGGTGAGATAATTTTGCTTTGACTTTTATTCAGAAATGATTAATGAGGGCTGGAAATTTGACAAACTGATAGAGTGGAACCTTTCACTACTCAACAGAGTTATGGATGATTGAAGGGCAACTGATAGCAGTTCAGAGAAATACTTTGGCATTTTCATCCATTATTACGAATTTATTGAAGCTCACTAGCCTTGTAAAGACCATGTGCAAAGGAATGACTTATGTGTATGATTATCCATACTTAATTGGATTATCATAAAGGAATTTTATGTATGATTATCCATGTTTGATCACAGGTTCATCTTCTTTTATCACATTATCAGAAATGAATGACATGGTTGTCCATGTGTGATCACCTTATCTGTGTTATCAACCATTCAGCATTGTCAGTCTGCTGTTGCCTTGTCCGTCTTGTTTTTGTGTTGTTTTTGTTTTTTGCATTGCTTTTTTCAGTAGTTGTTTTTTCTTTTCTTTTCTGTTTCTTTTTCATAGATTGTTTAAAAGGGAACCCAGATAATATAGGAAATGGCATCAAGTGGGCACTACATACAATTAAGTGACTTGAATTTGGATGAGAAGAAAGCGATATCTCAGTGCAAACATTGGTAGGGTTTATTTTTCTTGCTTTTGGTGCTGATTTTTATTCCTTACCATTGTTTTGAAGAAAGAAAAAAAAATAAAGAAGTCCTTTTGAAATTACTGTATGATCAAACTTGATGTGTCTCACAGGGTTCACAGGTTCAGGGAGGACTCAGTGGGATGACCGTCTTTTAACACGACAGCTCCCAAAGCTACAGCGAATGGCTTCGTTGCTATTGGCACCGACTCTTATGGTATTGCCGACTTTGACAACTTAAGAATTACCACTGCAGCACATGGTGCCGTCATCATGGAGAAGAACAAATCAGCATATTCTCCAGAGATTGACACTCTCTATTTTGTTTCAGAACATCCCTGATATACATGTCATGTTTTCCTGTTAAACCCAAATCATTCCAGTGTGTTCTGAAGTTAAGTGAATAATTTTTCCTGCTGCTGAACGTTACTTTCAGTTGATTTACAGTTGATTCAATCATGTCTGGCTGGTTGTTTTCTAATCAGTGATGATGTAAGAAACAAACATTTTTGTTCTAATCAGTGAGTGATATACGAAATAAACATTATTCTTGATAATCTCTGTTTCTATGAGAATGGCGACAATCCATGGTTCCCATGATAAAGGCATAACAAAGTAATGCTTCTTTGAGAATGATGATGAAACTGAAATCACAACTGAATTTGAGCGTGTTTCATCTGACACGGGTTTAAGCAGTATGGGCAGCTTTTATGTTCATTACTCATTTTCTCGGTAGGCAAGCTGTGTGTAATGTTATAGTCTCATGTTCATGATGAGCAACCCTACGGCATTGTCGTTTGTTCATGAAGACGCAAGTATCTCATCATGTTGATATTTGACTGCTCAGTCATTTGGTTGCATATCAAATTACACAGTTCATCATCAGTGTCTGTGTTCTTGGGTTCCAATCCCACAGTCATATATTTCTACCAAGTGCACAGACAGTCATTCTATATTTTTTTTTAAGCCTCATTAACCCTTCCTTTTCTGCTTTATTTGCTGTTGTTCTGCTTTATTTTGCTGTTGTTGAAATCCCATTTGCTGTATTTTACAGAAGGAATTTAATCTTCTGTTTCTTCATATTGGCTTCACAGGGTTATGCACACTGAATCATAATTTGAATGTGGGGGTTGCTTGTGACTTCTGTTCAGATCTTTTCAAGTGTTGCTTCATTTTCAGTTCAGCGTGTGACTTAACTGCAGCTGAAGTTGGTTATTTATTTATTTAGTACAGCTGTGCCATTCCAAAAATCTATGTATTTAGGGTAGATGTATTTTTCCCCAGTTTTGCCTCATTATCACTATCTGTTAATGGCATTTTTTTCAATCAAAAAAAGAAACTGTGATTTTGTCAGTTGGTTTTTTCCCTTGACACTCACAGTAAGCTATCTTGTTGGACTGAAAGGACAAAGTTATAGATGGACTCAAGTGCCTTCAGAAAGCATTTTCTTTCAAAATTTCTCCAGCATGTTTTTGTCCTGAATTTTTTTTTTTTTTTTTCATATGTTGAAATGTTTTTGTTTCTCTTGGGATGATAATATGATCATATGTGTTTTTTTCAGGGTGCTTTTATGTACTTGATGTAACTTTTGTATGGTGTGAATGGAAGGCAGTGAAAGGGAAGTTCTGATAAACACCTTGAATGATGTGGATGGTGTCTGGCGTGACGCAGTCTGTATTACATGAAGCCAGTGGAGGCTGTGACCGAAAAAAATGTGTTCTGTTGGCCAGACTTTGTTGCCAACCATCTCGGGCCCTCTTACGGCCTGAATCAATCAACACCATTGTGTTGTGTGCTGGTGGTAACCATCCAGATGACTCCTTAGTTGTGTGTCTGTCAAACTTTCCTGCTTTTCTTTCATGTGGGCAAATGGAACTCACACTGTTCTTTTTGATGTGGGTCATTTTTTTTTTAATGGGTATATTTATCTACTGCTCTTTTGAAACTGTTTTCTAACTCATACAATGGTCATTCTAGGTTGAGGGTGCTGTGAAATAGTACATGTATTGCATCATCATAGAACATATCAAGAGCAAATATGATATTGTACAAAATGTGTAGATTTATATCTTACCCCATCCTTCCATTTGGTAAATGAAAGGGACCCTCCCCCTCACCCCTCCTCTTCCCCTCACCTGTCCCCTTCTCCCCTCCTGCCTCGCTCGACAATCTTTTGATCAGTGGAGACCTTAAAAAACATTGGAACCACTCAACTCCCTGGACAAGGTAATCTGTCCATGTTATCAGGGTTCGTACGCCCCTTGAAGACCCTTGAAAACCCTTTAAATTGAAATCCCCTTAAAAATCGTTTTCGGACCAAAAAACTGACCGTAACATTTGAAGACGAATCGGAGAACAAACGCGAACGAGACTTCGGACATCGATTTTCGCCTCTCGAATCGTGTTGCGTGTCGTCTGCTTTTCAAGTAAAGGGAAGCAATTCAATAGTCGGTTATCGTTTGCGCATGCGCAGTTCGACTTCCGACGACAAAGGGCGCCATGCTCCCTCATCTTCGTCGAAGTCCGATACTGTTGCGTCTGTCATCATGCCGAAGGGAAATTACGCATTTGATCCGTTGTGGCTACAGAAGGAAAGCTATCGAAGCTGTATCACTGAATGCTGCAGAGACAACAACAAACATGCGTTTTTCTGTAAAGTGTGCAAAAAGACCGTTGATGTTCGGACAAAGGGCGAATCGGCGGTTGCAAATCACGGAAAGAGGAAAAAAATACGTGGAATTGGATAAAAAAGCGAGTAGGCCGGTTGGTAGTCTTACGGACTTCGTTCGGCAATCATCAAATTCATCAGATCGGGTCAGACCCTATCCTTAGTAAGAATCGTCAACCAATCCACAATAACAGCAAGTGGGACAGATGTGTTGAAAGCTGAAGTGTTGTGGACGATTCATGCCATCAACAATCATAACAGTTTCCGATCTGCTGAAGACAACGCGAAACTGTTTGCAGCAATGTTTCCATATTCCTCGATTGCCACGAACTATCGGTGTGGGGAAACCAAAAGCAGATATCTTGCAACTTTTGGCATTGCTCCTTCTTTCTGTCAGAACTGAAAAAAAGAGTGAAATCACAGACTGAATCTTCAAATCAATCGTCACGTCGTCTCCGTAGACTTTAAGTGACTCATTTAAGTGCGCATTTGTTAAAAGAAAAGAAAAGAAAAAAAATCCTACTTGTTCAAAAAAGACAGCATTCATACCACACCCCTCCCCCCTAACTTACTACCAGCTAGCCTAGCCACACACACACACACACACACACACACACACACACACACACACACACACACACACAAAAAAAAAAAAAAAAAAACAAAAAAAATTTTTATTCACTTAATTTTTTTTTTTTATTACAGTTACTTTCATTTTATTCATCTAGTTATCGTAATCACTACCACTATCTTTATTATCATTACTATCCCTTCTATATATATATATATATATAAAAAAAAATGATACATAATATAAATATATATATATAAAAAATCCCCCCCCCCCCCTTAGAATTATTATTAATCCACCTTAACCACAACCATCACAAATATATCACACCACCCACCACCAGCAAACCCCCAGCACACAACCCCATCGTTTTTCCCTCCCCCCCCCCCCCCCCCACCCCCCCCCCCCCCCCCCCCCCCCCCTTTTTCCTCTCCCCATAATCCCCTCTGTCGTTTCCGTCTGGCGGCCATTCTTCCTACCACATGGACAGATAAGTCACTCTTCGTTCTTTGTTTGTACTGTCCTAAATGTTAAATGTTTTTTTTTTTTTTTTTTTTTTTTTTTTTTTTTTTTTTCCTGAAGAAGATCCAAGAGGTTGAATTGCATTGTGTCTTGTCCTGTGCTTTGTTTTTGTCAATGTCCTTGGCGGTAACTAACCCCCTCTCTCTCTAAATTTTTGTTCATTCTCCATCAGTCACTCCATTTTGAAATGAAAAAAAAAAAAAAACAGTTAAGTGTGGAGCTGCAGGAAGGCTACCCACATTCGCCTTTTCAAAAGGGGTTACCCTGCTCCCTATCCTGCCCAGAACAAGCATTAGGCTAGTCCAGGCCCGCCAACCATTCACACACACTTCCACACGACAGCACATACAGTGGCTGTATTTTAAAGTAAAGTTTTTGCTGAGCTCCCTCCTGAAATGTGCTAGAGAGGAGGCCTCTGCTGCAGCTGCCGGTAGAGAATTAATGAATATGTCATGCTTTTTGATGAATCATTGAACACTTTGAAACAGAAGCAGCTGGACATTCATGTCAGATACTGGTCTGGAAAGCAGATTGAAAGTTTTCTTTTTCTGATTTCTCAATTTCTGTATAAAGACTTCAGTTTTTATTTTTTGTGTATATATGATATTGAGCGTGGAAAAGACTACAGAAGTGTAATCACCTTATCATCATGGCTGGATTACATGTGTAAGGTTATTTCACTTTTTTTTTTTTTTTTTTTTTTCAATTGTACGGCTAAATTTGCCCCTTAAAAATTAAAATATCCCCTTTAGAAACCCTTGAAAAACCTTGAATTTATGGTTAAGTAAATGTTTTTCTTTCCAAGATATATATTTCCTTAAGAGTGCTTCATTGGATGGATGAGGCAGGGAGAAAGGAGACTGAAAGGAACTCTGTTTCGCCAGTTTTGTATGTATGTATGTAAACATGTGTGCATGAATGCCTATGTGAAAATGTGACAAGAAAGTAGCATGTCTTACAGGCATAAACTTGCACACAGAGAAATCTTTTAGAAAGCTAAGTCAGCCACCATACCACGCAAAAAAAATCAGACATCGGTACAGAAAAAAAAAAAATTTTTCTTTGGAGGGGGAGGGGGGGGAGGATATGATGCAAACTGCAGGTGGAAATTCCGAGATGAGTACACATTGGGAACCATGTTTCAGATCGACTTGCCAAGCCTCCCAAAGGGTCAGTGCTGAACACATTGTAATGTGCACAGGAAAAATGGCTACCGACTGCTGTAAGATTCAGATTTAGATAACTTTATTATCTCTCGTTACAAGAGAAATTACATTTGTGACCGCTGCCCTAAAAGTTAAGACATACATATTTATAGTTACAAACGTGACACTGGAAATTAAAATTACTTACAAACAATAAAACATGCGTGTGTACACCAAAAAAATGGAATTTCAATCTTTCTCCTTTTGGTAGTGCAAATAAAGTACACACTCGGCCACTCTTGATTATATATACATAAATGTGTGCACGTATGAGAGAGAGAGAGAGAGAGAGAGAGAGAGAGAGAGAGAGAGAGAGAGATTTATCATTAAAAATCATTAAGATGAGACATATTCCAGACATTTCTATTCCTCACTGTTCCAGGACATGCACACATAAAACAGAACACACCCCACACTCCAGCATCTATACTTTCCGCTTGCTCACGGACATACACACCCGCGCACATGCTTGTGTCACAGGTGATCCATCACCTCTTCTTACACGCTGTGTTTGTTTAAAAACGCAATGGATTTGAACACAAAGCTCTTTTTTGTGCGCATCAGCTTAGCTCTGGGAACACAAAATCGTCTGCCTGATGGAAGGAGCACAAACTGTCGCGCAAGCGTATGCCCACTGTCACTAACAATCGCACGAGCCTTGTTGACCGCACGCCTTTCATACAACTCACTCATACTCTCCTGTCTCTCACCAACAATCTTGCCGCAGATGTTCACAACGCTATCCAAGAGTTTGCTGTTTTTCAAATTAAGATTTCCATACCAGCAAATGCATGAAAAAGTCAAGACAGACTCAATAAAACTCCTGTAAAATGTTTTAAGATTTTTGGCTGGACATGCAGATTCCTCAATTTGCGTAGGAAATGCATTCTAATTTGGCATTTTTTGTATGCGGACCTGGTGTGTGTATTGAAAGTGAGCTTATTGTCTAATGTTGTGCCCAGATATTTGTATTCCTCTACCCGTTCCACTTTTTCTCCATCAATATAAAGATCAGGCACATAATTTTCCGCTTTCCTAAAATCTATGATCATCTCCTTTTTTTTTTTTTGACGTTAAGCTCAAGATAATTTTCTTTACACCAGGTGCTGAAACGCTCAACTTCATCCAAATATGTTACATCAGAATTGGAAAGGTCTACAAGGGCTGTATCATCTGAATATTTAATGACTGGTGTTTCTGTACCAATGCAGTCGTTGGTGTACAGAGTAAAGAGGACAGGAGAAAGAAACGGTACCTTGAGGGGAACCTGTGGAGCAAAAGAGGACAGATGACATGACAGATTGATAGCGCACTGACTGGGATCTGGATGAGGAGGAATCTGTGATCCACAGGATAAGCCTGGGTCTGACATTTAAGGATAAAAGTTTGTGCGCTAAGAGATGAGGCTGGATGGTGTTAAAAGCTGATGAAAAAATCAATAAAAAGAATACGAACAAAAGAATCTGTTTTCTCCAGGTGAGTGTAAGCGTTGTGTAAAAGTGTGAGAGTGGCATCGTCTGTGCATCTGTTGCGTTTGTATGCAAACTGATAAGGATCTTGATGACTGACTGTGTCAGTGAGGAGGTGACTGAGTATTGCTCTTTCGAAAAACACTTCATCACAATGGATGTTAGGCGACTGGGCGGTAGTCATTGAGGGAAGATGGTTTAGACTTTTTTGGTATAGGACAGATCACTGAGGCTTTCCAGAGAGAAGGGACAGTTGAAGTTTTAATAGACCAATTGAATAGTCTAGTGAAGACATGACAGAGTTGAGATCCACAGTTCTTGAGTAATACACTACTAATATTGTCTGGTCCAGGCGCCTTTTGGATATTTAGTCTTTTAAACATTGAAAGTATTGTTGTATCTTCTATAATGATCTCATCTTCTATCTTTGCTTTGATTTCCTCTTTTATCACTCCCAATGCATCGGTGAAATCATGGGCATCAAAACGACAGTAAAATTTGTTGAGTTCATTAGCGAATTGTTGTTGCTGTTCTTTTGGTAAGGCACAGTGATGATGGGATTTAGTTTGACCAGTTAATTTCTTTAGACCTTGCCATGCGTTCCGCATATTACCGCACTGAAACTGCAATTCAACCTTCTCTTTGTACTTTGTTTGGGCTGAGCGTATTTTCCTTTCTCAGTTTTATTTGGACTTTCTTACGTTCCATTTTGTTTTCTGTTTGAAAGGCAATTTTCTTTTCATTTAACACGGTTTTCAGTGGCTTCGTTACCCATGGTTTATTGTTAGGGAAAATTTTGATTGTTTTTGATGGAATGATTGAAATCTTGACAAAACATGATATATTCTGATATGACATCTGTTGCTTCATGGATATTGACAGAGGATTCAAAGAAAAGGTCCCAGTCAGTACAGTCAAAACATCCTTGTAATTCCAAAATACTGTCAGGCTCCCATACCTAACCTTCTTCTTTATGATGGGTTCTGTCTGAATTTTAGGTCTATATGCGGGTATGAGGTGGACTACATCATGATCAGATTTTCCGATAGGGGGTAGGGGTTCAGATTTGTAAGCGTGATTGATGTTGCCATAACACAGATCGGGCATTTTGTTTTTACGAGTAAAACAGGTAATATATTGTTTAAAAGATGGAAGGGATGAGTCAATCTTCTGTTTAGTTATTAAAATCACCAAGATATAAAATTGGGTGCATCAGGAGAGATAGACTGAAGAAATTGCACAGTATCAACAACATGGGCAGCAGCACATGACACATTGGCAGCAGGATGAGCATAAACAACTGTTAAAAACAACTGTCCGAATTCCCGCGGCAGGTATCTTGGTCTCAGAGACAGCGATATCAGTTCTACATCAGGGGTGCACAGCCGTCTTCTCACAGTCACATTAGCAAGATACCTTTAGGGCCCATCACACACAGAGAAATGCATCATTTTCAAGCAGCATAATATGGATTTTATTCCCATGTTGTCCAGTGGCAACATGATGAAATGCACAAAAAGCCATCAGGCAGGGCACCAGTATTGTACAATGCATGAAACGGAATGTAATCTTGATTAAAGAGATGTAATGTCCTCTTCTGTTTGGAACAATAAAAATGCATTCATCATGAAAATCATTCAGATAATGAATGGCAGGACAGTGGGTAGTAGTAGGAAAGTGATGATGATGGATGGGATGAGGAAAGGGTGGAATGAGGGGTGGAGGAGGGACAAGGATGGATAGAAAGGCAGAAGAATTGATGGGCAGAAAAACATTAGGGACAATGAGTGGTCAAGTGAGGGAGGGGTGGTGGTGGTGGTAATGGAAAGAGGAGTGAGGATACAGTCACTATGGAATCGTCATGGAGCACGCCCACCAGATATATGCAGATTACCTCAGGGGTGTCTGTCCTTATCCAACGTAGGCAGGACACCATTTACTGACCATAATAATTGCTTAGTTGAAGAGCCATCATCAGCAATTGTCGCTCTTCGGATGACGTCACCAAGCTGTTTCACAGTCCTTGTAAACTGGATAGCACAATAAACATGGAGGGGACAAGATCAGTCGACTGGGGCATAGCTATGAATGAAAATGAAACTGGAATGCAGTTTACCACAATAGCAGGGCATGCAAAAACCGCGGAAACTGATTTTTTTCTTCTCCAGATGATCAGCAATGAAAATGGTAAAAGATTGTAAGTTCTTTGGTTTGAAGCCACACACTAGTTCTGTATGCTATGTATCCTTCCATAGAATACTCCGTTTTCAAGCATCTCCTTAGCATGACAGGCTACAGAATTTGACCTCCACTTCCCATTTCTTCCTCCCCCTTTTCATTTTCCTTCTTTTATTGTGTTCATTATTTTCTTTTTATGATAAACAATGACAGTAACATGTGTTGAGTTCATTTTGGGCTGAGACTACACATAAGGAGCTGTACTCTCTGCCCTCCGCCATGGTATATCCCAGTGTCAAACAGGCCGTTGCATTGGCATCCACTGAGTGGATGACTGTGAGCCCATCGCATATTCAACAATTGTGGGTAGGAGCTAGCAGAGCTAAACACACACACACACACACACACACACACACACACACACACACACACACACACACACACACGTATATATATCCTCAACATTACCCACATCACCACTTAAAGAAACTGCAGTCTTTTATTGGGTTTTGGTCCAGCAGGTACTGAGCCATTTCTTTCTTTGTGCGTACACAGGCTGATACTCCTGCGGACACTGCCTGTATAGACAGGCAGTGGAGTTTTGTGCGTATGACCATTTTTATCCCACCATTAAGGCGTCCATACTCCATCTTCCGGGAAGGTGCATGCTATGTGTAACATGTCATCCATACCAATGGCCAAACTGGCCTTCTCTTCTGGAAGTTGGTGATGGGATTTTACGTGTGTGCAAGATGTTGTGTGTGCGTTCACACATGGAACCTTGTTTTATAGTCTCATTCAAAGGACTGTATGGGGGATGGAGTCAGAACCAATGTTAACTCCAAAGGAAAAATCCCCCTGTACCGAAATTCAAACCCACAACCCCAGGATCATGAGTCCGGCGCTCTACCAACTGAGCTATTCCGGCCCCCGAGCCATTTCTTCAATTAGGTCACAACATCAAGTACAGTTCAATGTTATTGTTTTAATACAATGTTATATTCCTCACCAATCTCTAACCATGTTAGATTCACTCGCTTACAGAAGGCTCATGCTTAGTGGCACATGAGTTAATGTGGAAGAGCTACTGACACAAGTTTCAGATATCCTGTCAGAGGACATTATTGCTTGATGTGAATGATTATACTATTCCACAGGTCTATGAAATCTTCTTCCTTGATTTAAGACTATGTGGAGACCCACACCAGTTGCAAGACTGCCAATAAATATGATGTCTTATCAAATGCCAATATTTCTTTTACACTAGTTAAGATATATACAAATGAAATCTACAAAAAAATTTTGCTTAGACCAAGATTGATTCTATAAATTGCCAATAACACCTGTTCGGACGTTTGAATTAAGTCAAACCAAACTTTACTGTCCTAGAAAGTATAGTATTCCAACAGTGTTGGGGTGTGGTCTTGTAACTGTTCTGTTTAGGCGTACATTTGAAACCACCTCAGGCGTTCTTGTCCATGGATGTGCTGAATTTGAGCACTGTTGGAATGTGATCTTGTTTTACAGACGAGAGTGAAATAAGACAAAACTGTTCTGTATGAATTCCCAGTAAATTCACACAGTGAGTTGAGTGAATAGAGAGAACAAACATAGATCGAATTCAAAGAAAAAAAGAGACTAAAACCGATTGTACCAAATCCCAATAAATTGTACACATGTTTACGCATATAAGTGGGAGTCTGCCCAAACTTACCGTCCAGGAAAGTGTAGTGTTGCAGAAATACTCTCAGTCTGTGGACTTGTATTGCCACTAGGTGTACAAAATGAAGCTGACCCAAAACCTTAGTGTCCATGGAAGTGTTGCATTTGAACAGTGTTGGAGTGAGTGGCATGAGTGCAGGGGATGATGATGCAGATCGTGTCTTGAATAAGACTGGATGTAGATGTTCCAGAAAAACCTAAATATGATGTATGAAAAAGAACACAAGTCAATGCAAAGTGTACTATATGATATCAGTTTGCGTTGTATTTATTGTTTTCATCTTACCCTGTGAATATGCTCACCTTTTGTTTTAAGGATCAATGTTTCTGTAAACAACAAAGCTTCGACTAATCTCTTCCACATTTCTTCGTAATTAAATAACAAAAAGTAAGGTAACTCTTGCTCCCAGGACAAAATAATTACAGGCACATAACTCCAAACAAATGCTGCATCCGACACCAAATGTCTAGCAGAAGTGACACCAACAGCACACAGAACAAACAAGGAGACTGCCCCATCCCAACCTCACTAGAAACAAACAAACAAAACACAAAACCAAAGGAAGTTACTATCCCAAGTTTGCAAGACACATCTACACAGCAACAACAGCTAGAGATATAAACAAATACAAATTAAGATTCATTCAAGACTGGTACAGCCTTTTGGATCTTAGATATCATCAAATAAACACACGGACAAACAATAACAAATACAGATAACATTGCTTTGATTAAGGTTTCCTCTCATTCTGGTTATGAATGAAATAAAGTACTGTCACCGTCATTCTGCCCGTTATATAATGTTTGTTGTAATGTCATCCTCCAAATAACACCTTTTAAAACCAATCTGCAAAAAACAAACTAGTGAAACACTTATAATTCATAGAAAAGGTCGGTTCTCTTATACTGTCATGGCATTTTCTCGTGGCATTTTCAGTCCGTGGTTGACCTTTGACCTATGGTGCCATGTGCTTTTCTATATTTAGTTTAGCCACGCCCTATAGCGCAATGTCTCACGGGAAATTGTAAATAAGGAAACTGTAAATTTGTTTCAATAATTTACAAACTAATCAAAATTAGCTTAAATGTCCACACATTTCAATCTTTACAATAAAAAATAAGAATACTTATGCGTTATTAAAAGTACACTGGAAAAAGAAATCGATCTTGCTGTTATTGTGGTTTGAAGCGTTTTGGTCAACACCTATGGTACTTGGAAATCTGTTGGGCAAACGGTGACCAATGAAAGGACGTAAGCGGTTTGGGTTCGAACCCAGCGAACGAAATATCCGCCATTTTGCTTGTTTGCTGTCAAAATAGGACTGTTAAAAGACGGTTACTTTATAAACAAAGACGAATATTGTTTTTAAATGTCATCTTCAAGGTAAGAGAAACATTGTGTTTTCCCAGCGAGACAGTCTTTTTCTTCTGTCTGTCGTAAAAGTAAACTTGTTCGACACTGGTGAGTCGCATGGCAGCAGTTCAGTGATTTTACTGATAACCTTCATCATCTGTATCTGTATCTGTTCGCATACGTTACTTCATCCAGGAATCTGGTATCGACGCAACGGATGGGGTGCGCAGCGAAAAAGTTAGTTGCGTTGGGCTTTGGCTACTGCCTGCTTGAAGGCCTCAGTACTACCAGAGTTACAGTACTACTGTCTAGTTGGTTCCGCCTAATGATAGTTCTTGGAAAGAATGATTGTCTATACTGTTCTGTGCTGCAGTTTGGAACTGTGTAGCACCTGTCGTTGTTACGTGTGTAGTTCTCCACTGGGTTTTTGACTACAAAGCCTGTTCTCGGTGGACGGCGGATGCGTCGACCAGGTTGTAGAGGCACAAAGGAACTGCTCAGGAGGGATGCTGGGACCAGCCCCTCAACCACCCTGTAAAAGGTCAGCCGCAGGCTCTCGCATCGTTCCAGGAGGGTAGGGAGGTCATGTTTCCTCAGGAGGCCCGTTACGAAACCAGGTGCTCTACCAATCCACTGGCAGTAGTCAGTATCAGACTTATAGTCTTTGGCATTGAAGCGTACTGCCACTCGCTCATTATGATTACAAGTCTGGTTTGGCATTCTGGCTGTACACACTGTTGCTGTGACTGACTGTTGATTGCAGCCAGTTATGACCAGGAGTTTGCAACAGACATGCTGTTGTTGTGACTTATTATTATTTAGATCGATGATTCAGTTTTGCATTGGCCTAAAGACAAGTTTGACACCTGCACACATGCATGCATCATAACACTAATACTGTAATAGTCACCATTATCATCATTGATTATGATGCATTGATGATTTTGATCACTCATGCGTCGTTATTTTATGGTATGTTCATTTGGCTTGTGTATTAATCATGACTGTAGAAGAATGTTAATCAGTTCAGTTCAGTTCAGTTCACTTGGGACTTAGCCTCACAGCTTTTAGTGTCCCATCATCTATTTAATTATATAAATAAATAGTGGTTGCATAATGCATGCATATGCTCAGGATTTATTTTACTCTGTTCTGTAAATCAAATTGAAATTTAAAAATATTTAACAGTAACAAACATTTGACTGTATCCTCATTGGAGTTGTGGTAGTGGTGTTTTTTTTTTTTTTTATTCATTTTTGTTGTCCCATTTTCTGTGCCACCTTAGTGGCACTGCACTCAAGCCGCTCAATCTGACCCCTCATCCACATCCATAGCCTGGCCCAAGTTGCCAGAGCCCTAGCACTACCAATCCACTGGGAGCAGTCAGTGTCAAGTCGTCATGAAGTAACCTTCCGGAGGAGACACTGCGCTATTACCAAATCACTTTGGTGGTGTTAATTGGCACCTGTTGTGATCCAACATACGCAGGACAGCCTATCCTCACTGTTAATGTTATTGAATTTAACACACTACACACTCGCCCACAAAAGACCAAAAAGTTATATCTATCTCAGTTTTGATGCTCACAGTCACACATTAGCTCAATAGCTGTAACTTGGACAAGTGTGACAGTCTGTTAGTCTGACACAGACAAAAGTTACAGCAAGTCAGCGTGACACACTCAGTTCTGGTTGAAAATGAAACATACTAAAGCCAAAGGGCAGCAACGGTGTTTTTTGGCTTGCTGAGTTTGGACTTGCCATCTCTGCAGTATGTACAGCCTACTTGTGACTTTCATGCAGACTCTAGTCAGGAAGGACTGGGGGGTGGGGGGGGGGGAACAGAAAAGCTCCCTTTGGTTGGTAGGAGTCTCCAGTCTTCCACTTAAGGGGGATTTTGCTTCAAGAGTTCACACTGGTTCTTACTCCGTTCTCCAACAGTCCATCAAGATTTTGTTTGCTAATTCATGCATGTATTTATGCATGTTTGCACAAATTGAATCCTATCAGTATCACCATCTTTTGGAAGAGAGACTGGCGCTTAATGGTGATGATATGAATGACTTATGTACAGATAGTATATATCCTATGCTGCAAAGTGTAATAATGGTCTTGATGAAAGCTGTTGAGCTGGGGTAGGGTGATAAGGGTGATACCTTAACTGGAAGAAGAAAAGACAACACTAGGGGGAGTATAAAGTGAGGGGATTTACTATCTTTCCCAACAGCCAATCCAACCTGAGCCACAGTCTTTGCCATTTTCTTGGTGAGTTGGCATGATGTTAGTATAATTACTATAGGACTCCATATAGCTAATTGTGAAAATGTTGACCTATCAAGGAATCATTCTGGTCAGTAGATCTTTGGGTGACACATCTCTTGCGTGAACTCTTGTTTATCATTAGTAGTTTCCTCATGAAAAAAAGAGAGATAGAGAGGGAGATTGTTTTTGATTTAAATCATGTGAATCTAGTTGCATTATATTGTTCTGCTTCATGCGTTGTTTTCCTCTCTTCTTTAACACACTTGTTGTCATGGAAAGTTCACATGTAAGTATGTTTCAAGTATAGTTTAGATATTCTTTAGATTTAGGGGTTATCAATAAATGTTAAATACATAATAAAACATCGTACAAACTGTGCAGTCGGAAACAAGTAAAAGAAAGGGTGACGACGAGGAAGCTGGACACAGCTCTGGACACCTTGTATCGCCTATGGGAGGAGATTGGCATCGACGAGGTCCAGACAGACAAGCGTGCAGGCACTGTTGCCCTACACCTGTGTAACCTGCTGGATGAGATGGTCAGTGAGGAGCGGCAGATGCATGATGAGATGGCCGGCAACATACAGCGGTACCTCACTGACCTGTCCAAACTCTGCTTGGATATGGGGCTTCCGGTTTTCCAGGTGGGGAATAAACTGTCGATTACTTTGCTTGGATAGAATGATAAAGTGCTCAACAACCTTAAAAAATCCTTGAAAATTCTGTCTTTATTTTAAGTTTTAAGAGAGGGAGTCTAAATTAGGAGGCAAATGTTGAAAGGGCAAAAAAAAAAAAAAGTTCTAGAGAAACAAGTCTTTGAATAGGAGTCATGATAGTAGTCTTGACTCACTGTATAACTGATAGGTATTACTCAGTGTTTAGTGATCGGTCAGTTCTAGTCACATGAGATGTGTTATTCTTCAGTGTCTTGAATGTAGTGAGAGATTCTCAGGTGTCTTGAGCTTCATTCTATGTTGTAAGGGATTGGAAAAAAGAGGACCATTCATCCGTTGGTTTTTGTTCTGTGTGGGCAATCACAAGAGCTGAACATTGGAGGAATGATGGTACTGACAGATGGGTGTGTTGATATGAAGTAAATCTGACAGTCAAATGTAGAACAAGAGATTACAGCAAAGGAGCCAGTGGAAAGTTTGAAGTCAGTCCTGGAGATCTACAGATAGTAAAGATGGTGTAGAGTTTGTTGAGCATGCACTTGACAGGGCCATCATAAGAGAAGTACAATGATCTTTTTAAAACAAAAAACAAAACAGAATACTGGCTGCATCAGTTGAGAATGACAGTGATGAACAGATCTTATCTTGCACCAGTTGTAGACCTCAAGATAGGCAGATCTACAGATGTTAGAGATTTGGTGTGGAAAAAAAATGTTCTGATCTAGAATGGTGCCAAAGTGCAAACATAAGAGAAGGTGACAGATGCGTAACTGATAGTTCAGAATCTGAAAGAAAAAGGTTAGTTTAGATTGGGGGGGGGGGGGGGGGGGGGGGGCAGGCAGGTCAGCATTACTTCAGTCTTATTTAGTCGCAGATACAGAGCCAGGTTGTAGTTGATGCCACTCAGTATTTCTTGACTGCAAAGCAATGTTTCCTTTCACAGATTCTCATTGATCTGCCATATGACATGAAGAATCAGGATAACAGGATAACAATTTTATTTGCCCCAAAGATGGCAAATTTCATTTTTGACAGCACAGCAACCATATACTAGGACAAGACACAAACATCAGTAAAATATCTTCATGCAAGCACAAACACTCTTCCCACCCTCCCCCCCCCCCCCCCACCCCATACACGCACACACACACACACACACACACACACACACACACACACACACACACACGTCATCACACATACGTACAAACACATGTGCGTGCGCAGCTACTGTACACATCGATTCTCTTTAAAGCATGGAACCTAAAATTACAAAAGAGTCATGTGTATGACATGATCATTTTGGGGCAATCAGTGTGTGGGCCAACTCCAGATTGGCAAGTTAATCTTGTATATGACAGGATTGATCATTTTGGGGCTGGCTGTTATTGTGTGGGCCAACTCCAGATTGGCAAATTACAGTCACGTTCAGTTTCCATGTTATACAGTTCCAAGCATCAATCGTCCACAGCACACATGTGTCCAGTGATCTAGTACAGTAGGCATATAACATTGCACAGTTTAATCTAGAATCTCGCTAATGCTGGGCAAAATTTTGCTTTTATCGTAGATCGAGTCAGACGAGTCTCTGTTGATTGCAGTGCCCAAAAAGTGTCTGCTGTAATGCGTGATTTGGAATTTAAGTCAGGTGATTAGGAAAAAGACAGAAACCCAGCAAATACCAAACAGCCATATTTTGAACTGGGCACAAGCAATACAGTAGTCCAGAAAAGCAGACATAGAAATGTAGGTTTGTTCCTGAAGACTGACGTGCAACAATGACTACTGGGAGCTGAGCTTGAAATGGAAGTAGCTTCTTGCTCTGGCATGTGCCTGTCCATTTGACTTAGTCTACGTGCGTAGTTTGATTAGGCCTTATGGTATTGGGTGCAGATTGTCTTTTATGGATTAATACATATTTCATAACTCGGACTCATAGTTTAAGTTTTACACTACAATTTTTTGAAATATTTTCTACACTACTATTGAATTTGTCCCTGACTGAAGGATGTTTGTGATCTCTTATGCATCATAGTCGTGGCTGGAGACTGGTTTTACGCACAGCAGAAGCTATGGATTATACATTTTTAGATGTTTCATTGAAAGTTATGAATTCATGTCCACAAATTCTGGAGTATGCCTGTTAGTGTAAACCAAAATTATGATTAATCTTTTTCGTTTATCTTTTATGCTTGCAACAGCTTTAATGAACTTCATATGTTTCTTTTTATTCGTTTCAGTGATGTTGGTGTTTCTGTAACACTTTTAAACTTTTGTTATGAGTATTGGTAGCATAGTGCTAATAGCACATGTATGCTTATACAGACTGGTCGTATTTTGTACATTTTGCTATTATAAACACATACAGGTAAAGTTTGATTCTAAACATGTATGAAAATAGCTTCATTTGAAATGTTGAAAATTGATCAAGATAACGAAAAACCTCAGCACGTTTGATTGTATGTGAGGGGATGAGGCACTTGAACTGTTGATCCAGCTGATGTGAAATTTGCTGAAGAGATTCCTTGGCCCTTTGGACATGGATGTGGTGTGTAAAAGTGCTGTCAATTTTAGACGCAAAAGTGGTTTGTAAAAGTTCTGTTAATACATAGGATACAAACTCATGTGATCTAGGACAGCATGTAATGTACAGATGACATTTTAATAAAAAGTGAACGCATCCTAATGGACAGTGCATATTTTGTGACTCTGTTGTGCCCTAAGTATCTGAAAAAGTCACTGTCCAACATACTTTATGTTGACTATGGTATTGAATTTGAACAGCATTTTACTTAGTTACTAGTGGACTGTGACTGAAAAGTAGAAAAAAGGTGCCCAGTGAACAAAAATGAATGAAATTACATGAAAATCCAGACAGATTCTTCATCATTTACATTTAAATAAAATAGTGATACATGTGCTTTGCTTACATGCAGACATATGCATGCACATGCACACACGCATGCATGTGCTCTTATGCAGGCAAAACCACATGCCTGTGTCAGCGTATATGGAGAGTCTCGCAGTGTATTTTATTTGTGTGTCTCACAGGTAAGCCAGCAGCTGTCCATGGTGCAGAAAGAAAAGGAACTGCGCATCAAACTGGACAGGTGAAGCGGGAGAAGCATGAGCGGATGAGCAGACTGAAGCAGCTGCTGGAGGAGGACCAGGCATTGTGCCAGGCACTGTGCAGCACCCCGTTCTACCTGCCCAGTCACAGTGTACCCACCCGCCAACAGCTGCACCAGCTGGAGGCGCACATCAAAAGCCTGCAGGATGAGAAGGCAAGTGGCCTGAAAGACACAGCAAACTGGGGATTGCTCTTCAGGGTTTGGGAAACCATCTTGAAAATTTTTAGAATTATTTTAAGATGTGCATAGATACAGTGAGGTGTTTTAAAGGGGTATGTTACAGAGGCACAGTCTTATTTGAATATAACAATATGATTTTCATTTTCTGTATTCATGTTACAAGTCAATTTTTTTTTGAATGTATTTTCCAAAAGTTTAGTTTTGGGCAGAATTTGCTTTTTCAAGATGGTCACATTGTTATGGACTGTATTTGCAGGGGTGGGAGACCTTCAGTATTGATTTTTCTGTTTTTTTTTCCCCCATGTACGCGTTCCGTGTTCCGATACAGGTTTTGGTGCCACTTGTATTTGAAATCCGTCATCTTGTTTTCAATGCGCGAAGACCATATCATGGTGCTTTATATTTGTCAAAAATGGGAGCTGATTATAGACGAAGCAGAGGAGTAGAAGCAGAGAGTAGAAGATCGACATTGACCTGTAGAAAAACAAGTGGAGAAAGGAGTGGATGTATGAGATGGACAAATGAATCGTCCATCTTGAAAATGGCTGTGGAAAACAAATGAAGTGAGCGCTGCTTGGTGTATGCTGTGCAGTCAGAAGCCTGTATATACATACAAGTCAAATGGAAAAAAGTCAGTTGAAGTGCGTTCCCAGGAGATGAAGCGTGGAGAGATTAAATGTGCTGAAACATACATCCACTCTAACCATTGACTTTCATTTTTCAGATGCCTCAGTGCCACCAGCCACTGATTTCTATTGTAAGACATGGCCCACTGCAGCTTTTGATTTTGCTTGGTGTTTGTTCCGATCCAGTGCTTGTGCAGACACTTATTCTCTGCTGTTCCAATCCAGTGCTTGGCAGACATTGACTCTCTGCTGAATTTAAGCCATGCAAGACTAAAAAAAAAAACACACACACAAAAAAAACAGAAATCCTCATTCTTGAACTTATAAGTTAATTGATCGAAATTTTGCCACTACCTTCTATTAACATCACTGGTGAGTAATATTTATACATTGCATCCTATTTTGTTTTGATGGTTTACTGAATTTAAGATGTATTCTAAGTACTTGGCAACACATTTTCAGTTTGAAATTTAAGCCATAAGTCAGATTTTGTCACATTTGGAGTCTTTTTGTATAGAAGTTAATCATCAACTTTGTTTTCAAGGAGAGGCCACAAAAGTGTCTTGGCAAGACAAATTTTGGTCAGTGTCTGGGGGGCGTTGCCCCCAGCAGGGCATTGCCCCCCAGACCCCCCAGAAGGGCGTTGCTCCCCAGACCCCCCAGCAAGGCATTGCCCCTGCACCCAACGGGGGGCCTAAATGGCCCCCTGGACCCCCGGCCTTTTCAGTATAGCAATGATTTGCTCCCACCCCAGTATTTGTTGCTTATGCAGCAAGTCTAGACTGCAAGTCGGGGAACTGGTTTACAGTGACGCTTGTGCATGTGTTTGCAAGGTAGTCGAGGCCTGTTGTTTATAGTCCAGCTGATCATGGAGTCTACATGGGGAATGAACAAAAGTTACAGTTACAACTAAGTACAAATCAAAATGTCATGGTCTGTTCCTCAACTAAAAGACTAAAGTAAAACAAAGCTTACCACAACCATGTAAAGCCAGATCAAACAAAAATAGAGATCTCCTGTCTGCAGATTATTGAAAAAAAAAAAAATCCATGTCAAAAAGGTCTCAGTTAAACTAATATTTTTGATAAATTTGTTGATGGGATCAGTGTCTTCAGTTTGAAGTCTTTGTGTTTGGAAGTGATGAAATGCTATGGAATAGATGTTTGCAAACAAATATAATATCTGAGATGGCTAGTGCGGCAGAGACTTATTGCCAGTCAGCATCCATGCTGCATCACTCCTCGCAACAAGGGCCCCTCTGGCATCATGCTTTTCAGAAGATTCGTTCCTAGTCTGCAATCCTAGCCTAAACAACAGCCCATTCATCCTGCATTCCAGGCCACCATTTTCTGGTGGTCCACCCCAAAGACTCTCTTGAAATGTCCACCATCTCACTAACTCGTTCAGTCTTTTGCCCCTCCCCTGCATGACAGCCCACCACTCTAGAGCATTCTTTCTCCTCATGTCCACTGCTGGTGAGCCCTTTGTCTCAGCAACTGGATTATTTTGGTGCTAGAGAATGGTACTTGCTGCCTTGTGAGGATGATCACTTCCATTTGAGATATTCTCTTTCTGCGTTCAATTTGTCTTCCTCTGATCCAGAGAACGACTTGAGGCGGACTGATGACCAGGGTTGGATTTTTCAGTCAGTTTTGGCCTCCCCTAAATCTTGCTGGGGTTGGTGCCCAGTTTTAGACCTCTCCGGCCTCAAAAAGTTTCTCTGGAGTTTTAAGTTAAAGACAGAGTCCCAGTCTCAGAACATAGACTCCATATAAACTAGGCGTTTTGGCATCCTCTGTCAACCTCAAGGATATGTCCACTGTCACATTGTAATCCACCTCTCTCACAGATGTTATCTTGATTTGTCTCTGGATACAGGGGTACGGTATATACGAGTTCATGGCACTCTTTCTCTTCATCATGGTGATTTGAGACCCAGCATTTGTCTTTGGCTGGGCTAGACGTTACTTGTTTCTGTTCGGACACCTGGCTGATTTCTGTCACAGTTGAAGTTCCTGTGTGCTCAGCGCACATAAGAGGTAATCGTCTACCCTGTTCTTATCGAGATTGCTCTGGCTCTTTGGAGGTTCTTTTGGATTGGCCGTGGGTAGGGTAGTGGAAGCAAACGTGCGATACCTGCCCACAATGACTGGTTGCAGTGAGGTTTAGTTCTGTATTGGCCTAAAGGATAGCCAGGTCAAGCAAACTGGTGAGTTGCACAATGTTTTTGCATGGTAAGTACACTTATTCAACAAGGTGCATGAATAAAAAGTTTGCGTTTTCATTTTTGATCATGTTTTATGTTGCCTTCACATTTTTCAGTTATGTAATTGATGATATCAGGAGAAACGCCAGAAGGAGTTTTTGTCCACAAAGAAGAAAGTACTCGCTCTCTGCAGTGAAATGGACTACGAACCAGAAACTTCTTTAGAACATGATCTGATCTGTGAAGATGATGATGCTGTTCAACTCACCAAAGAACACTTGAGATCTGTAGAAAGTGTACTTCAGAATGTAAGTGGCTAATTTCATTGCATTGATTTTTTTTCATTTATGTCCTGTAGAATCCTGAAGAATCTGGTCTGTACAGAGTGGGTAGCTTTGTTGGATAATTATAGAAAGATGAAAGTGTTCAAGAAAGTGTCTCAGTGGGAAGGAATTCTTTACTGTAAGAGTCTTTATTGGAAAGTTTTACAATGTCATGAAATGAGTGAGCGAAAATAATGAGAGTAAATAGCAAAATCAAAAACACCGCCATCACTTCTGTATGGCCTTTTGTGGAGGAGTTAAGATATGCAAGAAAGACGTACTTAGTGTTTTGGGTTATTGAAAGGGGAAATTAATGATTGTTTTATTGTAGAGTTGCTTTGCTTTTACTTTTTTGTTGGTATCCAATGAAAGATAATTAGCATGTCCAAGAGAACATGTTTGTGCATGTGTTCAAGATGTTTTGTATAGATCTACATGCTTGAAATGTTTACAGACTGTGTATAAAGCAACAACTTTAAGTTTTAATTACTGTTTGCATTTTGATTCTGCCTTCTGTTACCTTCTTTCTGTATGTGATTGCATTTACTGGTTTTCCATGTGAATTGATGTTCATTCATCAGTACTATTTCAGTTAAATTAAGTATAATTGCCCTGTGTTGGATTAAAAAAAAAAAATTAGTTGAATTTTACAGCCCTTTATTTGGATTTGAAAGCTCTAATTACTGTAGCGGATACGGCTGGCTCTGAATTGGGTAAAACTGTAAGGCGTATAGCTGTATATTGCATTCAGTGTAAAATTTCGTGTAGTGTTGGTTTGCATTCAGTGTAAAATGTCACATTTCATAAATAAAAATATTTATTGAAGCTTGTGAAAATTAGATATCTTAGCCCTTTTAAAATTCAATTGAGAACTTATTGTGTGACAAAATTCCATTGTAAAGAATTAATGATTATCAAAGAGGTTTGTTTAATTTCTAAATGTTTACTTTTATTGCAGTGGATTTCTATCACTGAAACATGAAATTATGCCAAAGGTTTCAGGAAATGCCTGTTCAGAGCCCACAGATCATGAAAAAATCAACGGTTTTAATTCTTTATCCTAACTAGGTAGGCTTATTTGCCCTGGTGGGCTCTCTGGCGCTAACTATTACAGCCTTTTTGATCACTACCTGTTTTCTGGTCTGTAAATCATACAATGCTGTGAAATGAATAGCAGCATTCTTCTGATATATTGTTCACAGCTGGAAAGAAAGAACAAGGAACTCCAGCAAGAAGCAGACAACCTGTGGACGCGCATTCACAGTTTTTATGGGACAGAGTAGACTTGCCTGAGGAAGACAGGGCAGAGTTCACCTCACGTCATAGGGGACATGGTCTTAGCGTTGCGTCAGGTCTGAGGGCTGAAGTGGATCGGTGTGAACAGCTGAAGCACTCCAATCTGCGTGGCTTTGTGGAGGGAGTGCGACGAGAGATTGCAGACTGGTGGGATCGTTGCTGTTACAGCAAGGAACAGAGGGATGCTTTTGAACCTTATCGGGAAGGTGAGGGCTAGTTTATCTGGTAGAGTGCTTCTTGGTCTTGGTGTAGTAATTGTTCATATGTGTTTAGCTTATTTCTACAATTGTTTACATTTAACCATGTTACTGGAGTTTCGTCTGTCTGTTTTCTGGACATGTCGACTTTGTTACACTCGATCCCAACTCATTTTGATTTATATTATGAGTTAAACTTAATGGGTATGAATAGAAACAAGTAATAGAATAATTTCATTGAAGTTTGGGCTTGGGAATGAAACTTTAGTTTTGAGGAGAAAAAAGAGTGGAAAAATTCAAGTAATGACTTGAGGTTAAGTTAAAATCCTTTTAACATAAAATGTTTAAAAATGTGAAAATGTGCATTCACATAGAGCCCTAGTTTTGTAAATAATCTATTTCCATAAAGCCCTGGTTTTGTAAATATGCTCACATTAATAATTTTTTTCTGCAGAGTCCTGTATATGATTCTCACCAGTTACCTCTATAACTGCCAGCTTACAGTCTGTAAGCGTCATTCTTTTGATGAAGAAGTGCATGAAACACTTGCTTGGTTTACTGAATGAACTAAAATGAAACATTTTCTTCCAGAAACATACACAGAAGATATGCTGCAGCTGCACGAACAAGAGCTGAAGAGAGGTTACAGGACTACTACAAGCAGCATCAGAACGTTCTTGACCTTTTGACCAAAAGAGACAAACTTTGGAAAGAGATGGTAGAATTTGAGGTATGGAATGTTTGTGTACTGATGTCATGAGCAATAGAATTTGAGGTATGGAATATTTGTGTACTGATGTCATGAGCAAAGCATAGTTGTGGTTCATGATGTTTGTGTGTGGTACTGTCATAAGCAAGAAAGGTGCAGCTTCAGGTACATGATGCTCAAGCTTGTTGGTCTGGGCCATAAGTAAGACATTAATGCTTTTGAGGCATGGTGGTTTGAGGTAAATGACATTTATTATGGTGTTAATGCAAACAAAGGGTGTTGAATTTGTAGTATTGTGTTTTTTTTTTTACAGTGTTGTGAGCAAACTGTGGGAAAATTTGATGATCATGATGTTTGTTGCATCGGTGTTATCATGGTTTAGACACTGTAAAACACACATGATCAAACTAGAAGATTTGGTAACATATGACGGGACAGGTCATTAAAATTGCCCACAGGGCTGAACAGATTGTTGAAATCAGGCATATGACTGAACAGACACTTGCAATAAACCATGTCATTAGACAGGTGGTTGGTTCAAATCGCGCGACTGCACAGAAAGTTGACATAAACTATCCAGAGAAAATGCACCAAAGAGCCTACACAAGAGATACAGAATCTGTCTATCTTTGTCATCTTAGTTGATAAGTGTTTTGGAAGTGAGAAGAGCTTTTTAGATTTGATAACAGGCGATGATGGAAACTGTTGGTACAAATTCTAAGTTCAGTTATCCTGATAGTTTGAAGGTGTCTTCATCAATGTCACAAATAGGGTTAGATGTGATTTTTTTTTCCCTTTTAATCTGATTTTGAGGTAGATTCTAAGTGTGTGGACATGTCTACATGATCTCACTTTCCTTCTGATGCTGTCTTTGTTGCAGTCTGCCTCTCTCTCACTTCTTTATTTTCTCTCAATTTCCAGTTCCATTCTCTTTAAACTCTCCTTTTTCTTCCTTTCTGTAAGTCTAATGGTTCTGTATCGACACATTTTTCCTAAATCTGAATCTGAACATTTTGTTTGTGCAGAAGATGGCGAGTGACCCCAAACGGTTTTTCAATGATCGTGGTGGAAAGTTCTTGAAGGAGGAGAAAGCACGCAGGAAGGAAGCTAATGAAGGAGCTGCCGAAGGTGGGTGCAGTGCTGTGTGTGTTTTGTTCTTACTTAGTCTGTTACTGGAATGTGCTGCTTGTGAGTAGCTGAAAGAAGATGTAAAATCAGCAGCAGGGTGTAAAGAAAAGAACAATTTTTTTTTTCGTTGGGTAAACAAGCAAAAGGCTTGAGGGACAAGGGAATTGAAGAGGGGATGTATGAAAGTTGTTGCTCTTTCTTTTATCATGTCTATGATGCACATAATTCCATGTATGTTTTGGGCTTGCATGTTGTTTTTATGACATGGATATATTCAGTGAAAAGATTCTTGACCTCATAAGATCAATGTGATTATGAATCTGTGTAATGATGTTGTAATAAACATTGGTCAAGTTTGTGAGAAAGGTGGGATTCTGAAAACATTCTTTCACCATATTCTATGAAGGGTTCAGAGCCCTAACGAGTAGTGGCAATGTACCAATGAATTTGCTTGCTTTCTGTGTCAGTGTTGATCCTCTTAGATTCAAAGATGATTTCCAAGAAAGTCATCAGATGGGACAAGTTTCACTGGTTTCCATTAAAAGACATCCAGGCATAGGGAATGGAATTTGGATAGTTTTGAGTCTAGTACAGAAGACTGTGACTGTTTAGAACATAATGGATGATGTGTGTGTGTTTTTTAGTTGGAGGAAGATATCAAAGAAGAAATAGAGAAGTGGGAGAGTGAGCATGGAGAACAGTTCTTGGTGGAAGGATTACCCTATCAAGAGTTTGTGGAGCATCAGTGGACACAACTTAGACAGCAGAAGGAGCAAGAGAAGGAGGAAAGAGTGAGTCACAAGGAACCATATTTTTTCAGGTTTTCATGTGTTGAATTTCAAACTAAACAGTGCTGTGATGTCAGACAACCATTATTTGAAACCAAATAGAAGAAAAGTCTTCATGAAGCTCATTCACTTGATAAGCAGGAGAGAGAAGTTACAGAGTTTAGCCTTGTGAGCAAGCATGGTTGTAATGCAGGAATGAAAGCAGGTTTGTACAGTGTGATCAGGTGTGTTGTCAGTTACACAGTCAAATGCATGAGGGAAAAAATTACTGATCAGTTAACGGAGAAGATGATGGGTGTGTAGAAAGTAGAGATACTAATAATCTTGACGAGAGGGCAGTCATGAAAATGAGATTTGATCGTCTAGGTCAGTTTTTATTGATAATCACTTCTTAAATATCAGCTTGCTGGTGACTCAATCATAGGTGTGGTGTGTGTGTGTGTGTGTGTGTGTGTGTGTGTGTGTGTGTGTGTGTGTGTGTGATGTGGGTCTGAGATTAACTTTAATTTTACTATCTAAACCAATTTAGGTACAGTTGACATGAAAAAGGAAATCGACTTGACTGATGCAGTTAAGCAATCCACTGATGTGAACTCTTTGGTGGGCATGTTGCTGATCACATTCTGAGCTTGTCTCAGTTTTCTAGACCTTTTGTTGAAGCCATGCAATCATGTAATTTTCAGAAAAGAAAGCAGCTTAGCTTAGAAAGAGGAAGAATACCATTTTCTTTCAGTTATCCCCATCACACTTATCACATTGTCATTGAAAACGATGATGGGTGTGCCTCCTTAACAACCACAAGAAATGTATACTGAACTGTTTAAAATTTGTAATTTTCCGAACTAGGCTGGCAGTAGGGATGTTTCCAGACCTCCCAAAGACAAGTCTGTTGAATTGTATGATTACATCTGTGTGTGGAATATGTAAATGTAACTGTGTGTGTATGTATGATAGTTGTCTAAAGGGTAAGAGTACAGGATGGGACTGACAGAGAGGCCAAGTGGAGTCCCATTCTCTAGGTTCTTGCCTTAAAAGCAACATGGTTGTCAGTGGAGGTGAAAGTCAAGGGAGAGGGTCCGTCAAGCAAAGTTTCAGCAGCTATGGTCAGAACCGAAAACAATATATTTTTTAGCTTGTACCCATGCAGCAGATGGGCGAGGAGACGGCAGAAGATTGCTGGTCAGACATTTCTAATGGTGGAAAACAGTTGTGGGTGCTGGAAAGGGAATGAACCATACCCCAGAGTAAGAGTTCAAGAATTGATACTCGGGACATGTTGAGTGACATATCTGCTGGTGGGTGCTCTGTTCTCCTGAACCTGTGTGAATAGTTCAGCCATATCTAGTGAAATATATATAAGACAGCTTTTATAGTAGTCATTCTAGTCATCTGTACCCAAACAAGTCTAAGGCTAGCTGGTTGGTCAGCTAAGAAAAAAAAAACAAAAAACAAAAAATCAAATTCCAAAATTGAAAATTGTGTTAGAGGTGTGACTTACTCATGTGTCTCTGCTGATACTCAACTGACATGCAGTATATGAGAAATATCCTCGTGCAGCATAAGAATAGAGCCAAACAGACGGAAGAGGAGATGATTTTTGGCAGCAAGCCTACCCCCAATACCCCAATTAAACGACGCTTTGTCAACAACACACCAAGTCGCACACCATTGAAAGCTCGTAAGGTAAGCTGTGCTTCATTTTGCTGTTCATGTCCAGCATTTCTTTGCCTTTTGAATTCAATACTTTTCAGGATTTCTTTTTGGGTTTTTTGCTTTGGTTTGCTTTGACTTGCATACATTGATTAGTAGGTGAAGGTTTTTTTTTTAATGCATGGTGCTATAAATGTGTAATATTTGGAGGATAACGAAATTTTTTCATGATGAAGTTTTGTAGAAATTGATGATTGTGTTTGTGAGTGTTTAAACATTCAAATGAATTCTGAAAGGATGGAATACGAGTATATATTGGTATTCAATCCACATGTAGTTTTTTTTTTTAGTTTGTTTTGAAACACTAACAAATGAAGAAGCATGTATTGTATGTTTTGATAACATGTACATGCATTTCTGTGTATTTGTGTGTGTGTGGTGTGTGTGTATGTGTTTGTAAAATATCAGTACAACCAAAGGTTAATCTAATAGGAAACTGATTTTAATGAGTTTATAAAAGATGATCATGATAAATTAGTTTCGAAAATGTCATTGGACTGCTCTGTAGGTTTTAGGTGAAAGTTCGGTGTCTGTGCACATTAAAGTCCAGTATACAACACAGGTAACATTTCTTGGCAGTGACTCACCCATCCTTGTTTCTGATTTACATAACGCACTGTGCCAGACATCTTGCTGCTTGTTTTGAGACATTCACATGTACAAATCAATTTTCAATCTGTCACATTTTCTGGATGTCTTTTACTTTGCTGCCCGCATGTACTTGTCTGTTGTTGGACGATGTGTCAACATAGATGTTGCCTTTTCTTTACGCTCAGCACATTGGAAGTGCTTGTAAAACATCCTATTGTTTTTTTTCATAATCTTGTGTGTCTCGGTCTTGTTTGCAAGAGAACTCAAAAACCAGTACAGTGGATCTTTAACATCCCCCCCCCCCCCCCCCCCCCTTGCTTTCCCCCCACACCCCCCCCCCCCCCCCAAAAAAAAAAAAAAAAATTTGAAAAAAAAGTCCTAGATAGGGTTGAAGTGTTTATTGGTTGCATGTCTTTTTCAGATATTGTTTTTATTTTCCTGATGATTTTTTTTTTTTTTTGGTTTTCATTTCCCTTTGCATCTGGTCAGTGTCCAGTTCTACACTTTAGATTTACCTTTGACCTGGTGTGTCATTCTTTCTTTCTGCCTCATTCTTCTTTTTTTTTTTTTTTTTTTAAAATGTAACTTTGCATGGACTCATTCTTTTGATACCACTGCACCCCTGTCTTTTCTCTGTTGACTTGAATATTGATGATTTTGACATGATTTTGAAAGTCATTTTGAATATTTGTGCATGTTTCTGGCATGCTGCAGTGTGAGTGCTGATTATTTTTTGTGAATTCATTTCTGTCAAGTTTGTCAATAGATAGGACCAAGGGAAAGGAGAGGAGCAGATGCAGGGAGTTGGGGCGGGGCTGGAAGAAAGTTTATAGGAAAGTGGAAAAAGAGTGGGAATAAGGAACCATGTGTAATGAATCAGTTGATGCATGTTATTACACTGTGATTATTTAGTTAGAACAGTTTATTTCTAAGTTTATGTGGCTCAAACATGAGAGTTCTACTTTACTTTGAACACGACTGTTGTTGTTGAAAAAAGCATCGGATATATGGCATAAAAAATAAAGCAGAAGCGTAATATGATCTTTTGATTGGATGGGGAACCGGTTTAAATCTGATGCAGTCAGACCCATCAGTATGAAACGGACTGCCACATATTGTCAAAATGATGGCTTAAAAAAAAGAAGAAAATATGAAAAATAGCCTTTTTCTGCCTTCTGAACTGATTTCAGGTCACTGTACTGATGACTTGACTTGACATTTTGTATGTAGAACTGCAACCTTACTGTAAATAGAACCGCTAGTGGAATTTTTGGTTGAGCTGTCTGCACAGTGTTCATGAGCCTGCTTTCTTAATCTTTTATAATGAAAAGTTTTACATTTATGTTCAGTTTCATTTATATCAGCATTCAGTCTCTGTCATTTTGGTACTGTTAAAAGTGTCAAGTCTTATTTTCCACATGACATCAGGTCATTGGTAAGGTTCTGTTCAATGTTTTGTTTCTGATTCAGATGGTCCGACTAAACTTTTCATATTGCTATCTGCTGCAAAGATGGAGGCTGTTTATTATGAATGCTCATGATTGTCTGTTAGGAATATTGTGCTGCAGTTACATAGGCTTGAAGCAGTACCCCATATGAGTTCCAAAAAGTGTGGTTATAAAGACTTTAGATACAAGCCATTCTTTCCAATAACATAGTTGAAATGATTTGTGTGGTTGATTTCTTAAACATGCACATATAAGCGCACACATTTGCTGGTAAAGTAAGTTACACAAGTGCTCCCACAGCCATCAGACTCAGAAATTCTTCTGCTCACCATTGGTCCATATGAGTGTGCAGGGAAGGTTTGGCTCAGCCCCTGCTGGAAAGAAAATGATCCCCTTTTTATCAGTACTATTCCATTGGTGCTCCCCGAAATGTGAATGTTTGAGTTGTTTGCCCTGTTTGTATAGTGATGTGTGTTTGCTTTTTTCTACAGGTGTCTTTTTGTTTAATGTGTGCCTGCTTTGTGTTTGTAATGAGTATTTTGGAGTGATGTCTCCAGTTTGTTTGTTTCATATTTTCATCATAATCAGTTGTTTTGATCATTTATGATTTTTCATACTTTTGGAATCACTCTGAGCAGGGTTCTGGATGCTTACGCAGAGAAATTTCTATCATTGTTAAATTATTGTCATTATATTGGGGGCTTTTTTCATTTTGACCTGTCCAGTCTAATGCCTTATCCCAACTCGGCTTGGAAAACACAAGATACCAGGATAAAAAAAAAAAAATGGGGAAGGAAAATGAGAAAACAGGACGATAGCCTTGTCTCAATTATGCATGATTGTATGCCAGAATGATCTCCCTTAGTGAGTTCACAACATTCAGCTCTTCCTGAACTAAATCAGGCCTATTTTCATTTTTGCAGAGGAACATGCCTCCCTTTGCTCTGAAGAATTTGGACTTTTTTTTTTTTTTTTTTCCACTGCTCATGGATGTTCACAAACGTCCATGTAAGCTGGCTTTTGCTTCTGAGGCCAATAAGGGCTCTGTGCCATGGAGTTTCATGCTTATTCTGGAACAGAAAGGATTAGTTCCCCTCTCATGGCACAAAAGTGACCAGCAATAAGCATTCTCATAGAGAAAGAATTTGTTCAAGTCCAAAATCTGGAAAGGGAGAGACTTCGTCCCAGAACATTGGGAAAGCAAGCACAGATAGTGCCACTTCAAAAACCCTTTCATTAACATACCAGATAAATATCAATTGTAACCGGACTAATGATAACAAACAAAGTGCAAAAAGCACGAATGGCAAGTAGTAGTCAGTGCCACTTCAAAAACCCTTTCATTAACATACCAGATAAATATCAATTGTAACCGGCTACTAATGATAACTACAACAAAGTGCAAAAAGCATGAATGGCAAGTAGTCAAAGCACTGAGTAAACAGAATATTCAAAGCAGAAAGGGTTGATGTGAAATCAGTAGGGGGTGTTGTTACCTGGGCAAATACTACACTCCTGAGGCAGTAAAGTGCCTCCATATCTTTAGTCATGCATGGAGGTAGAACCTGTTGCCTTGTAGCCTTCTGCGTGTACTGTGTGACAAGGACCTCAGAGCTTGGCAAGATCGTTTAACTGGCGGAGAGAGTCCAGACTTTATGTGCTCATATTACCTGTCTGGGGGGGGGGGGGGGGGGGGGGGGGGGGTGGTTTCTAGCCATAGACATAAAGCTTGCGAATTACCAGCCTAAGACAGGAGCTTATCATCTGGAGATTTGTAATAGTGTGATAGAAGGGGGCTGTGAGGGCCTGACTTTGGCATCCTCAGGTAACCTTCAGTGCTCTGACAGGACAGTTAAACTGCTACACATTCGATTTGTCTGGGCTTAGGATTGGACAGCAGTGGGGCCATTAAAATTATGGGTCGCTGGAGAAGGCATGAATATCTTCTACCTCTTTGTGTGGTTGGGAAAAGATGTGAAAACTGGGCTAGTTCAAACATGATGCAAGGAAGTGAATTGACAAAGGCGATCACTCTTTCTGCCTGACTTAGTATGGAAGTGAGGTTAGCTCTCCCACTCTCCCAAATTTTTTTTTTTTTTGGGGTGGTGGTCATGGGGGTCCAGATGATACAGCAATGTTCCTTGTCAGGTTGGGATAAGGTATTTGTTTGGACAGGTGAGCAAATCATGAAACTACTTTTAGTAGTGAAATTCCTATGTCATTGTTCTGAACAAAAACATACATGAATATAAGAGAAAGATGTATTATTTTGTAGAAATATTTTGTGATGATGAAAAGTTCTAATTTTTGTTTTTACTGGCAAAAACAAATCAGGCCTGCAAGCCATAAAATGTTTTGTACAAAGTGAGAACTTTGGAATCAGTGTATTATTCATGATGTAAGTCGGCTTGCTGAGTGGTGCCAGTGTGTATGTATCAGTATGATTTGTGTGTTTGATCAGTAGGCATGTATGAATGAATTGATGTTACGCCAGTAGCACAGAAAATTTTTCAAGTAGAGGTGTAGGGCCGCACATGCACACTTTACTGCACATGCACACACAGTAACAGACACAGTCATACACACAAACCTTAGCATTTCTATCATTTTTTATGTTTCTGAATGTTATGCTTGAAAGTCAAGGTTTCCAAGATAATTTCTGTTTCATGGTCGAGAGAAATGTTATGAATAATCATACAGCTGAGTTTTAAGTATCATTTTCGTATGCAGGTGGATGAAAAAATCGAGGACGCCATCTAGTGTTGGTCAAACTGTTCAATCCAGACAACCTCTGTCAGTTGTGAAGGTGAGAAACAGAGCTAGAGATTAAGGAACATTTGTCTTGCCTTGTTAAGAACTAGTGCTGGATAAGTTACAGAACATTTCAGTTCTTGACATGTAATGTTTCATGGATGTATGGGTAAGTATTTTTGATAACTAGCAAATATTCTTTATGTTATATTTTCCTTTTAAAAAACAAACCTAGTGATCAGCATCTTCATGAAGGGTATTTGCGAAAGAAATGCTTCTTCAGTGGTATCAGATGGTAAGAAGGTGAAAAACCTGTCTTTGATATTGTTTAAAAGAGATTGTAGAAAATCAGGTTGTAGAAAACATGGGAATGGATTAAGCAGTCCTGACCATACTAATCCTGGAGATTGTATTGACTTCTGAAAACAGTATTGTATTATATTACAGCCATGTAGGTAGCATATTCTGAATTGTGCTTTATATGTAATTTTCTAATATAAAATATTCAGAATGTAAGAGCTTTAGAGACTTTTAAACATTTTTTTAAAAAATCCTGATTCATGTTGTAAATATTTACAAGCCAAACAACAACTGACTGTACTTTTGTGTACTCTGCAGCCATCAAACAAAGTGATGAACTCGTTGCGGCGGAGATCAGTACGTCAAGCACGCAAGTGTTTGAGGGAAAGTATGCAGAAAGCCAACGCCAGTCATGGTGGGAAGAAAAAAGTGGTGGCCAGTAAAGCCAGGCCTGAGATGTTTTCACAGACCACGGTAAGCAGGAGTCACGCACCCAGGGGAAGCAGCTCCTTAGCCGCCACAGGATCCTACAATGAATTTGCTGTGTGTATTTTTTTTTTCTGTTTTATATCCTGCACCGTGCCTGCTGTGATGTCTTTCCTTAACATCTGGTTTGCATTTTGGAAACTTCACATTTTACTGAGTTATTTTCTTCAGTTTCACCAGAATGGGCATCTTTTTATGGTACATATGCAAGGCTACAGTGTTACCTGAAATTTGTAGAACAGAGAGTACGCTGTTAGAAATTGCAACTTGTTCTTCAGGAAATATGCTTTTAGATCCTCGTTTGATTGAAGGGAAGTTTCCAGTTTGTTTTAAACAACATTGACTCCGAGTTTGTTTAATAGAAACTATTCAGAAATGTTAATGGGTTAGCACTTTTATGTTCATAGCAGATTGATTATATCAAATTTCCACTTTATTCTCCTCCCCGGCTCATGCCCTGTGGCTGTTCTAAAGCTAAAACATCCTTTAAAAAACAGGGAAATAAATAGTTAAATATTTTGTGATGGTTGACCGTGGCTTCACCATTTTGTTTTGGAACAGTTTGACGAAACTGTTAGCATACCAGTAGCATTCAGTGCGAAAGCATGAAGTACTTGGGTAAAGATCACAGTAACAAGATTTTGGAAAATTAAAGGTGATTTATACTTCAGTCAGAATGCATCAAGATGGTTGCTTACCTTTACTCACCCATGACCCTGAGACATGATTGGACCATCATATTTCTTGAACTTTTTCAGATTAAAAAAAGAGGAAAAAAAAAAAAAAAAAAAAGGAAAAAACCTAAATAGCTGTCAAGTGTTATTGGTGCAAATACATCGAAAGGAAATACTAATCAGCTGCTTCGTTTGAACTATCCCTTTCCATGATGCAGATTGTGGAGGACCCATACTTCAAAGAGTGGTGATCGCATGCTGCAGCGCATTGAGTTTAGGTTGTGAGGCCAGCGTTCTTGGTTAAGGTGTAAACTCTTTAGGATTCTTTGGGTATGGGTTTTGTATGACTTGCATCATCTGAAGAGGAATGAATTCTGTGAAAACAAACAGGAAAGCCCATTTAAGTTGTACAGGTCAAAGATGACCTGCATTGTCTGGAGTTCATTGTCAAATGCAGCTCTGGCAAAGGTTAAACATTTATCTGTGATCATCGTGCCTCGGTCACAGAGCATTGCAGTAGCTAATGAAATTTTTCTTAGAAAGTGATCTAATTGGTGCAAATTATTTTTGTTATTCAGTCATTAAATCAGAAATATAGTAGTACAAATTGCATTTTTCATGTCATTTTTGAAGCGTTTGAGGTCACAAAAAGAAATGGAAAAGTCGTACTCTAAAGTTTGACTACAGAAAAGGCTGGAAAAGTGATGTTTTTATGTTATTCTACTTTTTAAATGCACATTATTGCCTGTTTTTTTTTTTATATTTTTTTTAAAAAATTTGACCAAAGCCCCAGGCAGCCTTGCATATGTGTAGTGTTTAACCTTGAGCATGGTGTTTTTGATCACAGTTTGGAACATGACTTTCTCTCCAGTCCTCTTTGTCTGTGACAGACTTTCCAGTTCTTGCATTTCTAGCTTATCCTGATAGAGCATGCTCTTTTGTGTAATAACGATTTCATATTTCCACATTAGACTGCGTTTTTGTGTTAGTACTTAAATTCTGATAATTTTGAAATGAAAATGGTCGCTGGGTCAGCTTTGTAAATTATCATGACGTCTCTGATTTTGACATAAGATCCTTTGCATTTTCTTTTAGTGTGATCAAAATGATGAAGGGTTTGGAAGTGGGGTAAAGGAAGGGGAGAATTTGACAAATGATATTTAGAAATCTGGGCTTAGATATCAAAATGTTAATTGCATAATTGCCACCTGCCAAGGACGAGGAAGGAAAACTTGTATTGGATTTCAATCTGGAGGATTATGGGTACTGAACTATGCAAGAATAAGGACTTCGCTTCTTTCTCTGTTTTACCCCTATATCCTAATTGACAAAGGCTTGTTCATGCCATGGGAATATGGGATGTGTTTGGACAGAAGTTGTGAGAGACATCCTGAGTTTAGTGGAACATTCTATATATTTTGTGGTGCCATAACATTTGCTCTGTTTTGCCTTTCTCTCTTTTTAATGTCTTAATGCCATCTTTTTTGCTTTCTCTCTTTTTATGTTCTTATTCTTATTCTGTGTATCTCAGTACTGTGTTAACCTTTCCATCTTCAATTTTGTTTTGTTTTGTGGAGGGTGTGGGGGTGTAAATTTTATCGTGTAAATGTTTTCCCCTTTTCTTTCCTTTTTCGTGGCATGATAGCAGAATTACCTGTTTGCATGAAAATTTTGTGTTGATTTTATTGACGCAGTGATTCTATTTGGGGAAATTGATTAAATGGTATGGTATCTTAGAGAACTAGAGTGTTAGGAGAGAGAGGTATTTAGCCCAAGTTTAACACTGCAGCAACTAAATGACTGATTCTGCAGCAGAGTAAAATTGAAATCAATAAGGAAATAAGAAAAAAAAAAACAGACCCTGCAGACTAATAAACTTACTTTTTCAAAGAGAACTTTGTCCCTGTGATTTAACAGTTTATGTACTACAGTCTTGTTATAACCTTTGCCAGTGATGTTTTTGCATCAGTGTCTGCTGTTCGTCGGTTAGCAAGAATATGCAAAATCTACCTGTTGATTTTAAGAAAACTTAAGGATAGAATGAGCCCTACACACAGACCCATCTGTGGATCAGGATCAAAGGGCAGACAGATCCTTTGACTTTTGTGGTCTGTACTCTCCAGAGTGTCTGTCTAGCTTCAATATTTATTTTGAATTTTGTTGTAGAACTTTTGTATCCACAGCAGTCATGTAGCTAGTCTGTTTGATCATGAGAATGAGAAAAGTTGGCTTCAAACCAATTGCTAGGCTGTTTAAAGTGGGCCATCATGTTGTTGCTTTGGTTTAAAGTTCATGATCAGAAGATTTTTTTCATCCATTCATTCTGTCAGGTTGACCCATAGCTTATTTTGTTGAGCGGCATATGATGTTTCAGAAAGGGCTGAACCAGACGGCCAGACCAAACTGTCGCAGCAGCATGATGCCTACCTCCAGTGCAAGCCCTCATCGCCCCAGGTGAAGAGATCGTGGTGCAGTCAGTTTGCGCAGCACTGTGTTGATCAACCAGTTGTTGGCCTCTTTGACACTTCAGTCACACAGTGAAGATGCACAGACCTCTTGTTGATGGTTGACGGATCTGACTGGTGTGTTGGGATGTGTTTAGTTGGCTCAGACACTCATGTACCTACTCTTTGGAGAACAAATATGTTTCAATACCCTTTGTGTTCACTAAGTGACAGAGTCATTAACCCTTTTCCCTGCCTGCCAGTCTGGGTTACAGGGTGGTGAGTGACAGTCTGCCTGCATGCAATACATTGATGCTGGGCTGCCTGGAGACAGCTGTGTCATGGGGTTATTTTTACCTCAACAACTGTATATCTGACTAACCAAAGTGTTCATTGCCATACTGACTTTCGCATATAGCTACTCTTATGTTTTAAAAATACATTTCATGGTTCTGTACTGGCTTTCTTCACCGACTTTAAGAAGAAAATTGATCATATAACAAGGAAAGAAGCAGCACACTCACAACTCATGGCGCACTTTACCACAAACATTGTGCACACATCCAGTAGCAACTTAGGCAAGTGCGATCAAGCTCAGAGTGAGTATCTTCAAAGAAGAAAGTAATAAGTTTTGACCCAATCTGGTCCACAGTCATTGCCTTTTACAGTCTGTGTGCATGCTGACAAGTATTGCCAGTGACAGCACTGCTCTGTTGAAAGTCATCACCAACTGCAGTGAAAGTTGTTGAAGGTGCTTATAGTCCAGAGAAGTTGTGTTGTGTGCCTTTATTTTCTGTATATTCAGTTTCAGGTGATAAATGTGATATCAGAGTATGATACCCTGCCCCTCCCCTTTTTTTTAAAAGTGTCCTTGTCACTTCTTAGACCCATAGCAGTATGAAAAGAATTCCTACTGAGAAATTGGAATCAAGGTTCTTTAAGGTTCCTCGTATTTGTCTCTTTTAAAGTCTTATTTATATTTATATATATATGCATCATTCATTTAAACTAGTCAGTTACTGTAAACTCTTGCAAAAGGTTGATAATTGGTGTAGTTGACTTTACCTATTGCAAATGTTCAATACGAAAATAGCACATGAAGCAGTATGCATTTTTAAACTCGCCCCTTTATCAGACAGGGTGGCTTTTTTTTTTTTTTATTTATTTTTTACCTTCCACAAAGGACAGGCTATTCAGAATTGTGTAAGGGTGACTGCAAGTTCAGTAAAGGTTTGGAAGGGCCGGTTGTATATGATTGATGAAGAAGGCGACTTTTGAATTCACCAGGGTTTGAAAAGACTGGCTCTGCATGTTAGTGTTAGGTGACCTGTAGTTAAATGAGTTTTGAAAGGACTTGCTTCTTGTGACTGCAGTAGGTGATTTCCAGTTTAGCAAGATTTGAAGGGACTGGCTATATATAATGTGGCAAATGACCACCAGTTTAACAAGTTAAGGAAAGACTATGTGATTGTGGAAGGTGACCTCTCATTCAGCAAGCCTTGAAAGGATTGGCTGTAGATGGTTGTGGAACATAACTCTAGTTAGGAAGATCTAGAAGACTGACTGCATATGATTGTGATGGGTGACCTCCAGTTAAGCAGGGTTTGGTAGGTGACCTCCAGTTTAGCCAGGTGTGAAAGGAGTGACTGTACATTATCAGGGTAGGTGAAAACAGTTTTAAAAAAAAAAGAGGAGATTGGTGGGGGGTCTGGGGGTTGCCGTAGGCCCCCAGTGGGGTCCATGGGCACACAACATGGCGGGGTCAGGGGGCGCCGCCCCCTGAAGCTGAAGCATATTTTGTACTAAACAAGGCATAAAAATCTTTAGAAATCACTTTCTTGCTTCTAAACAACTCATTCTATAAAACAACTTTCACACCCATGGAGACTGAGACTGACATGGAAAGAAACTATGTCAATTGAAATAAAGCAAACATTTAGTATGATGAATCCTCAGAACTGTAGCTGTAGAAAATTTGACAAACAGTGCTTTCAGGACATAAAGAATAAGGCCTGTAGACAAGTAAATCTGAGTGGGAATCAAACTAAGTAAACCAGATGTATAAAAACAACTGCTGGACTTCAATAACCACAATATGAAAAATGATTACTTTGAAGTCCTTTAAACACACACACACACACACACACACAGCTTTCAGGTCGAAGACCCTTCATCGGGAAACACTTAACAGTAAACACAAAGGACAAAAGAGAACTTAAAAGAACAAATGACATCAAAACAAATTGATGTCACAACACGACCCCACACACACCAAGGTTTGGTACCCCCCCCCCCTCCCCCAAGCACCCCCACTTCCCCCCCCCCCCATACAACTAATCATATCACAACCCCCCCCCCCCCCCACCAGTTTTTGTTGTGTGTGTGTGTGTTGTGTGTGTGTTTGTGTGTGTGTGTGTGTTGTGTGTGTGTTGTGTGGTGTGGTGTGGGGGGTAAGGGGGGGGGGGGGAGCAAGTGTGGGGTATGTGTTTGGGGGTGAGGTTGGGGGGTGGGGGGGGGTGGGGGAGGGGGAGGAGGAGGAGAGGGGAATATATGGATGTGTGTGGGGGGGGGGGGGGGGGGGGGGGGGGGGGGGCTGGTGGAAAAGGATTTCATAGGGGGGCTGTTAGCAGAAACAGAAAAGTCAGACCTACACATGTAGCAAATGTTTGCATTATGCTGTGCTACCAGAGGAAAAGTGTTACACAATACTGTTGTGACATCAATTTGTTTTGATGATTCATTTTTCTTTTATGTTTTTTTTTTCATCACTTTTTTTTTTTTCCCTTGCCTTTGAAGTCTGCTAGTCGAAGTGGGTTCGAAAAGTTTTTTCGTTTTTCCTCCGTTGTTTTGTTATCCTGTTTTCCCCCCTTGTTTTTACTGTTTCCTGATGAAAGGTTTAAAACTCGAAAGCTTGAGTGTTTTATCTTTTTTTTTTTTTTTTTTTTTTTTTTGTAAAAAAAGGACTCAAAGTACTCATTTTTCCTATTAAGTAAATCAGAGTTTGAATCAAAGCATCATGGAAATGGAACTTGTAGAAAAATGAGAGTAGGAGTCAAACTATCATCATGGAAATGAAACGTAGATTGTTGCATACCCAATGATCTGAAAACATGCTGTAATGTTGTAATTTTCTGTTGATGACTGGGACGCTCCTTGTGATCTCTGATTGCCACAAAGCCACGACTACCAAAGTAGACACGTTTTTGGCAAGGTTCACAAAACGCTTCAAACTCGCCGTCTTTGTCATGTTTTCTTATTACATCCCGACTCTGCAGTCACACACCTCTTTTCTGCAGCCACTCGGTCTTCTAGTGGTTCACATGCTTTTTTTTTTTTTTTTCACACTCACTGGCGCAACCTCTCACTGCGAATCGACGCCATGATGAGAAATGACACTGGAAGGAAGCAGAATGAGAACTACGCCGTTTGAGAACATTACCGACTGAGAAGAAATTCGCTGTGCAGACAAATTGAGATCGTTTTAGAGTTTCACTCTTTGAATTTTTTTTCGGCGGAGATTTGTTTTCTCGGCGGAGATGCGAAAAAAAATAACGGCGGACGGCGGAGGAGTTTTCATCCCTGATTATTGTAGTTGATGACCTCCAGTCTAGCCAGGTTTGAAAGGGGTGACTATACATTATTGTGGTAGGTGAAAAAAAAAAAAAGGTTTGAAACAGGAGTGACTATACATTATTGTAGTTGATGACTTTCCACTAGAGCAAGGTTTGTTAGTTGACCTCATACAGCAAGATTTGGTAGGTGACCTCCCCACATAGCAAGTTTTTTTTTTGCCCTCCAGTTTAGCAAGGTTTGGTAGGTGCCTTCCAATTTAGCAAGGTTTGGTAGGTGACCTCCAGTTTAGTAATTTCTTTTGGTAAGGTTCCTCCATTTCAGCACAGTTTAGGTAGGTGAAATGATGCAAAAAGCAAGGTTTGGGCAGATTACCTCCAATTTAGCAAGGTTTGGTAGGTGACCTCCAATTTAGCAAGGTTTGGTAGGTGTCCTCCAATTTAGTAAGGTTTGGTAGGTGACCTCCAATTTAGCAAGGTTTGGTAGGTGTCCTCAATTTAGCAAGGTTTGGTAGGTGTCCTCCAATTTAGCAAGGTTTAGTAGGTGTCCTCCAATTTAGCAAGGTTTGGTAGGTGTTACTCCAGTTTGCAAGGTTTGGTAGATGACCTCCAATTTAGAAAGGTTTGGTAAGTGACCTTGATTTTAGCATGGTTTGGTAGGTGACCTCCATTTTAGCAAGGTTGGGTAGATTACTCCATTTTAGCAAGGTTTGGTAAGTGACCTCCAAGGTAGTAAGGTTGTAAGTGACCTCCAATTTAGCAAGGTTTGGTAGGTGTCCTCCAGTTAGCAAGGTTTGACTGTGATAATAAGTGCTTACATAGCGCAACATCTCCAGAAGTAAATGGGTTGACTGCACTTCACACACAAATAATATGGGGGAGGGGAACAAAAGATTTTTAAAAACAAAGATTTCACAGACATCAAAGAAAAAAAAGAGAGAGAGAGACAACGAAAGGTTCAAAGAAAGGGTTCAACACATTTCCAAGGAAACATTCACTCTATACTCTCTAATGAATACATAACAAATACTCCATACTCAAGTCATATTTTTTTCCATCAGAATCACAGCCAAGAACATGCAAGAAGAAAAAGAAAAAAAAAGATGAGTTCAAGGCAGAGAAAGTCCAAATCATTGTACAGCTTTAAAAGATGATCTTATGAGAGAGAGGAAAGAAGTGGATTTTCATGATTGTGGTTGGTGACCTCCAGTTCTGGGAGGTTTTCAAAGAATGACTGTTCAGGATTGTGGAAGACGGCTTGTAGTCAGAGAGCTTTGAACAAACTGGTTTGAATGTGGAAGGCAACTTCTAAGTCTGCAAGCATTGAAAGGACCAGCTGTTCAGGACTGTGAAGGGTAACGTCTTGTTTGGCATCATATACTATACCATGTCAGACCATAGCATTCAACGGCAGTTAGTTAGCTCTGCCAGGCCGAATTTTTGTGGCTAATGCAGTAATAAGAACG
The DNA here is from genome assembly GCA_016801955.1 of Conus betulinus. Taxonomy (NCBI): domain Eukaryota; kingdom Metazoa; phylum Mollusca; class Gastropoda; order Neogastropoda; family Conidae; genus Conus; species Conus betulinus. The sequence continues at coordinate 270,041 of JADBJO010000917.1, read as the reverse complement.
TCACGTGCCCACCCTACTTCTTCTGCCATTGGAAGAAAGCCGGTGGCCACTTCCTGTTCCTCATTCATCGAGGCCTGCAGCCTAAGCAAGATAAGTCTGTGCTCTGTCTCGCCTATACTTGTGCTTTGTGTAAAGATTGCTTGTGTGTTTGCTTCTTTACTTGTCCAGTTGTGGCTTGTGCTAAACCCTGGGTACTATTGCCGTGTGAGGGTCACTGTTGGCGTGCTTTTATTATATTTTCACGCTCATCGTGATTGCTCTCGCGACTTTGTTTTCAGTGCCATTTCTCAAATTTGGTACTTACACTCTGGTGTAGGAACACGTCCCCTCCTGGGAACGCATCCACGCTCATCCATTCTTTTCTACCAGTTTCCATACAGTTCCCTTCTCCGCGCGTTAGTTTATTTCACTCTCGCGCTCCTCCCGGTAAATTCACTTCAGCGATCTAACACTCACTGGTCTTTTGGGCCACCATCTTGTTCTTTCCTCTCCGGTCATCTTTTCCGCCGTATTGCCTCACCTCGTGGTCATCCATGTATGTCATACCTGGGTTTAGTGGTACGGAGGGTTCCCCTCCACTGTTATTAGCACTTATTTTCCTTGTACAGGTTGATTGAGTTTCTCTCGATCTACCACTTGGTATTATTATTGTTACTAGTACAGGTCGATCAAATTTTCCATTCGATTTCTCGATCCCCTATTACTGTCGATCGAGTTTCTTTACGATCTCTCGATCTACTATTATCAGTGCTGTGTACAAGGTCGGTCGAGTTTCTTTACGATCTCATGATCGACCGACTGTCTCCACTTTGTGGTTGTGTGCTCTGTGTTTGCCCTGCCACTGTAGCCCAACATGGTGAAGGGCACTGACGGGTCGAGCCGCTTGGCTGTCCAGAAGTCGCTCTTTGCCCCAGAGCACCCACGTACCGATTCCTTGGAGCAATCCGTTCTTGCTATGGTAGAACGTACGGCCGGTGTAGAGGGGGGTTCCGCGGAGGGGACGCGCGACCATCAGTTTGATACCTCCTCTACCCGACCGTCGGACACACGATCACTGCGTCAAGGCCAAAAGGCAAGCTGCCACCAGTTCCAGTTGCCTTTCCTTTAATACCCCCAGGAAATCCAAAGGCAAGGCTCCCGTAATAGGGAAGCCCGTTTTAAGAATTCTTATCCGAATTCTCCCTCTCCCCTCACTTTGCCTGCCAGCTTGCCTTCTTCCCTTCCGACGCATGGTGAGACCTCTTACTATCATGCTGAGTCACGGGACCCTCGGCCCCCCAGGGGAATTTGCCGAGGCGCAGACCAGCACGGGTGACGGGATGCGCCCGGAATCACCACCTGTCACTCGCCTATATGAGCCTTGTGCCATTAGCCTTCCCCCCACTAATATCACGCAGGCTCATGACACTCTCCCCCCACATGCACAGTGCAGCCCCCACTACTGCACGAGGAGCATCTGTACTCCGGTGGCGGACTTATGGTCAGTCCCTGGGATCCCCAAACAGCCACCATCCGCATGACCAGGGCTGATGGTTCTAAAGGGATCTCTTTTGTGGTGGCTAATGCAGCCACCCTACGCCCGGATGTGTCGCTCAGACCCCACCCCACCCCAATCGACTGTCGCACTTCCCCTAGGGGAACAGGACGTTGGGACTTAGTCCGCTCCCCACTTGGGCAACATCCGCGGTCTCGTTCCTCCGGGGGGAGGATTGACCAGCAGGACCACGGGTAACCTGCACGATCCCACCCAGGTGGTAACCACATCACTGCAGCCACTTCAATCCGTGCACATGCAGATAGGGGGCTCGGTTACTGTGTCCTCCACCACTCCCCCTGTTACACAGGGGGCCTCCATGGATCCCACCCAGGGAGGTGTATGAGGCATTGCACTTTCGGGGGGGGGGGGGGGGGGGGGGGGGGGGTGGGCCCACTCTCTCTCGCAGTCGCTCTTCAGCAACTATTCGACTGCTGTCATTTCCCACTCTCGGTCAAAGAACGTAAGCAGGCAGCATCATTTGCGGCCAGGCCCTCCCCACCTCATCAGCCTCGCCCTGCTAGACCCTCCTTTCATTCCTCCTCCACTCCCCTTTCCAGATCCCAGCCCTATTCCAAGCAGGCCCACCTCGCTCGGCACGGCCCGCCAAGTGCCCAAATACCCCCTCTAGGCCGAGAGAGATCTCTAGGGGGTGGCTCTACGTGAGTCCCAGTCCCATAGGCGCATCCCCCTTTGGGACCTCTTTATTGTCCTGACGCTCTCAGAAAACCCCCCTTCAAGCCTGTCGCGCCACCCTTCCCTTTGACTTCTTTTTCTCAAGACCACTTTTCTCCTCGCCCTGGCTTTGACCAGAAGACGCAGCGAAATTCATGCCCTCAGTGGGGACCCCAGAGACATTGCCTTCCATAGGGACGGCTCGGTCTCTCTAAAGTTTCTTCCCGAATTCTTAGCTAAGAATCAGAAACAGGGCACGGCCTCTCCCTCCCTCGTCATCCGCTCACTGGTGGATATCTTGGAAGAGGGGAAGCGGGGGGACATGGACCTGTGCCCTTCTAGGTGTCTGAGATACTACTGGGAACGCTTGCGCCCCAGGTGCTCCTCCCAGAGATGTCTCCTCATTCTCTCAACCCCAGAAATAGCAAAGACATCTTGGCTGGCACTATCTCGAGGTGACTTTCCCAGACGGTGAGATCTGCCTACGCCCAGGCGTACAAGGATCTCCCTGGGCTCATGAGGTCAGAGCGCTGGCCACTTCCGCAGCGTTCCAGCACTCAGTCCCCTTGCACCATCTACTGGAGGCAGCCTACTGGCATTCGGAAAATCCCTTCATAAACTTTTATTTAAGGATATCCGCATGACCAGGGCTGATGGTTCTAAAGGGATCTCTTTTGTGGTGGCTAATGCAGCTATTATCAGTTCCGCCCTCTAAATCCCAAGAACCATTAGGGCACTCGGCCCTGCTCCAATTCCTTAAAATTCTGCTGTGGTCTGACATGGTATAGTACATGACACCAAAATGGGGAGTTTGTATTATACTCCCTGTTTGGCTAGTATACTTACCATGTCAGACTCTAATGCCCGCCCTACCTTTCCCTCTTGCGCCAAGGTTCTCGGGGTTACCTTGCGCACAGGCCTCGCTGAATGAGGAACAGGAAGCGGCCACCAGCTTTCTTCCTATGGCAGAAGTAGGGTGGGCGTCACGTGACGGTCTTGTGACTGCATTAGCCACAAAAATTCGGCCTGGCAGAGCTAACTAACTGCGTTGAATGCTGTGGTCTGACATGGTTAGCATACTGGCCAAACATGGAGTAAAATACAAACTACCCATTTTAACTGGCTCATTAAAGTTTATTGAATTGGAAAGTCAGAAAGCGGTGAGGAGAAGAAAATCGAACGATATCATCACGTTCATCAATTTTGTGAGTATGTACATACCAAGTAATCTTTACACCATGGGACCTGTGCACAAAAGAAATGACGTGTTGATTTCGTTGACTGTTGGCAATCCTCTGAGCTGAGTTGGTGCTTCTTGGATCTCTTGCCATTTCTCATGTATCTATTGTACATATCTTGACGCTTGGTGATAACTGTTCCATTTAGAGTTTTGTATGTATATAATGAATATTTGAAGGTCGCTGAACTTCATGCTTGCAAGATAGGAAGAAATGGCATAGAACTAGAAGTTGAAGTATTTCAGTTCAGATTTGTATTAATCCTTATTGGAATCATAATAAACTAAGACATTCAGTCGTTTGACAGAACTGTTTCTGCTGCTGTCAGTAAGTGACCTTGAGTTGAATGTGTGTTTATACCTCAAGAAAATGTGTATTGAAATAGTACTTAGAGAAATAAATATCATTGGGAGAAGGCGAATTGCAAGTTAGCCGACACTGTTAAAAAACCTACAGATTTTTGGAGTGAAGCTAGATGTTTCAAAAAAGGTGAGCAGTCTCATGAGCCTGAGCCCAGCGAGAAGTCAGAAAGTGCCTGCATGACACTGCATGCATTAGTGTACATGTTCACTGTGTGTGGTGTGTGTGCTGTATGATACACAGCAGTGTATACACAGCTGACTTACTCCACCTTTCTTCCCCCACTGCCCCCCCTATCCTGCTGTCCACCCTCTCACAGTGTGTCGCTATTCAGATATCACTCCCAACTGTTCATGATGCACAGGGTTGGTTTATTTGTTTGTTCACCTGTCTGCTGGTGCATTCATTCGGTGTGTGTTTCTTGCTTGCTAGCATATCTGTTTCTTTAAAAAAAAAAGATCATCTAGTCAGTCAGTCAGTTGAAATGAAATCAAGAAATGATGTTGGGGCTGGATAGGACATGCGCTGCAAAAAGGCGCAAGCAACATCACCAGACAAGCCCAAACATGGAACCTCCAAGGAAAAACAAAAAAGATCAGCCAAGGAACACGTGGCGCAGGGACCTGGAAGCAGACATCAGAACATGGGGATGACTTGGAACCAGCTGGAGAAAAGAGCCCAGGACAGATATGCCTGGAGGTCCTTGGTTGGGGGCCTGTACCCCAGGAGGGGTAATAAGCGATGATGATGATGAGTCAGTTGAGATGTTATTGGTTGGTTGGTTATCCGCTAGATACTTTGCGGTTTGTTTTCTCACAGGATTAGAAAGTAAGTCATTACTTTTTACTTTTCCCTTTCATCATGCTGTGATAATTTATCATATTAGAACATTTTAAGTACATGTAAGTTGTAATCTGGAAAACATAACGTTATTTTATGTCATCTTTTTTTTTTAGTTTTTGCTGTCCCATCTTCTGTGCCACCTTGGTACTGCACCCATACTGCTCATTCCAACACCCCGTCCACAGCTGCAGCCTGGCCTGGCCCGCCACCAATCCACAGGGAGCAGTCAATGTTAAGAGGCAACCCACTGGAGGAGACACTGCACTGGTGCCAAGTCACTTTGGTGCTGTTCAGTGGTGCCCATTTTGATCCATCAAACACAGGACACCAACAACTAAGCCCCCTATCAACGACAATAATTGCTTAGTTGCAGAGCCGGTGTGAGTGAGCTATCCCTCTGGAGGGCGCCACCATGCCCGTCCAACACAGTCGCCATGGACTTGCCAATATCGATGACCCTGTTAGAATCAAACCAAGGCCACAGACGTGGAGAGGAAATCGAAAATGAGGTCACCATGAGCGCAGGGCATGAAGGGCCACAGAATCTGAGACTCTTTTTTTATGCTGATTGATGAGGATGATGGAGATAAATGCTACAGATTTCCATTCTGGTCTGAGACTGCATGACATGACTGTACTGTATGCTTACTTTCATAATTTATACAGGCATAACCAGGCCCGAGAAATACAGACATCTGCAGTGTTGGTCAGGAAATTTGAGCAACACTCTCAGAGATGCATCCATTAAGTGGATGAAACTCGACTGTGTGGTCCCAGTCTCCCAACTGAGCCCGTTGCAAACTCAACTCCCACAGGATCCCATCGAGCTCTGATGGGAATCGAACCCATGACCTCCAGATGGGAATCCCCGATTCTCCCACTTTGCCATGGCTGCTGCGATTCTATGGTCATCTTTATTTTAAGTAAGAGGTCTACATCCTGACTGCACGTTGCCATTTGGGATGTTTGTTTACTCATTCATTTATTTGGTTGCTTATCTAATATGTAGAAGAGTGTTTATCCATAACATTGCAACATCATGCGGAATTATTAGCGAGAAATTTTAAATTGTGAGGTATCATACTTACAGGCGTTCATGGTACTTGGCCTTGACACATCTCTACATGAGCCCTTTGAGTAGTCTACATACAGGTGAAATCAAGTCTGATGATGTATAGATTAATTAGTTTACATAATTATTATGATTGTGTGAAAATAGGTAGGTTAAATGGTCAGTACCTTAGTTTGTGACGCATTTATTTATGTGCCCCGACAGCTTGTGTTTTGTGCCGACAAAATGACCAAGTGTCCATGGTCATGTGTGTGTGTGTGTGTGTGCATGCTGCGTGTGTGTGTGTGTGTGTGTGTGTGTGTGTGTGCGCGCGCGCTTGAGAGAGAACATGTACACTTTCTATCATTCAGAACATCACTTGGAAACTGTACAGTACTCTCTGTGTGATGAAAGAGAGAGCTATGCAAATAATGTGTGAATGTGGTGCCAAATGATGATTTAGCCATTTAGTTTTGGTTTGGTATTTAATAAAAGATGAAAAACACAAGAAAACAATGACAACAGTAACACCACCACCACACACATGCACCACATAGACTAAAACCAGACTGTTCCTATAACACATTCGTAGATTGTAAAAAAAAAAAAAATGGTGCTGCTTACGGAGAATGATTGGATATGACTTTAGACACATGATTTGTCATATGATGATAATAAAAAGGCAGCTTCAAATGACAGTTATCACATGAAAAGGTTCATCAGGTGAATTTGGTCTATGTGTGCGAGTTTGTATGGTGTGTGTGTGTATGTATGAAATATGTGACGCTGCTTACTAAAATTATAATACATTTGACTTTGATTCTGTTGTTTAAAGAAATCGCTTCAAATCTGAAAACTTAGAAGTACAGGAGTTCGGATGATCACAACTTTGCTAGTGCTCTGCTCTCACTGCAGTCTTCTCAGGATAAAACTGCCTGCATCGGAATCAGGTTTATTGACTAGCGTGAAGAACAGTTCTCACGCCATGGAAACTGGTGACTGGTGGGCTGTGTTGTATTTATAACACTTTGGAGGACATGGTTTAGGTTGAGAGAAAGAGGAACGTGGCTGAGCATTACTTTAACATGAACAGGACTGCCCGATTCAGTCTGTCTTTTCTCACCCATTCATAACTTATCAACCACCTCTTTTCTCTTCGTTGAAAGTCTAATGATTACTCAGGAAAATGTATGCATTAGAGATTTCTAGAGCTTGACAAAGACTAAAATCATGCATGCAGGTCAAATGGGAGGCGAGATTGTGTGAAATAAGAAAAAAAAAAAAAAGTCACAGCATGAGCCACGTTTCTGGTATTTACTTTATGCACGATTGGTTGCAATGCTGTTCAGTACACAGGAAGTGCCAAGAAATAATTCACACATACTGACCACTTGAAGCCTTTTGTGGTTCCATGAAAATGTCGATTACTGGCTGACAACATATGAACAAGATTTTATTGAATTGTAAAACTGGAGGACCATGTTCTATGTGTGTGTGCATATTTGATAAAGTAAACCTCTGCAAGACAGGTTATTTGCACCTGCGTCCATGCACCTGTCACAGGGTGCCACTTTTCAGGGTCTTGCTTCACGTCCAGCGCAGTACACATTTTGTGCTGTTCAATTCAGGCTTGCGAAAAAAGTGTCCCTTTCTCTCTTCCACCTTTTTCCTGTCTCCATATGTGTTTACTGTTATGACAAAACTTACCAGAACTCTGCCCTCTACGTTGTCCGTCTTTCGTCAAGGAAGCAAAGGTCCTAAAAGGGATAATATGTTATGTTTTCTTCAGCGGATTTGTGGGTTTCCCCAGCTTTGCAAAGATTCTTGTGTCAAGAACCGAGCACAAGTTGACTCGCTTTGTATTCCAAAACTGAAGTTTTGTGGGAATTTGTTGAAAGGCCTGGTCGCTGAAGTTCAGAGGCAACCCTGGTGTCTGCAGGATGACAAAAGTACTACTTAACATAAGGAAACTTGGTGGAACAGTCGATTTTTTTTTTTTTTTTTGAGTAGATCTAGATCAGAAAAACCGCTCCAGGGTCCACCTGGCAAGACCATAAAGTATTTCCATGGAATACTGGAACTTTCCAGTAATGTAAAGATCTTGACATTTTGTATTTTCAATGAACTTTTACAAAAATGTACATGCAAAATAAAAGGGTTAACACATTTGGACAATATAAATCAGACAGAAAGAAGTCTGTCAAAGACAGAAAGGAGGATTGTGGTTCAGATTACTATCACGGTAGTAAGTATGAAACTGCTGCAGCATGTGTTCGTAAACACCCTCATTTATGAGAGTTCGCCATTTTCCCCCCCAGTTGTATCCGTAACAAACTTGTGAGGAGAATAGTTCATTAGGCAAAGGTCTGTGCACTCTTAAATGCATTGCAAACTTTCTGTATTCTAAATTTCGCTTCTGCTCGGCAAAATCACAGCAAAAGATCTATTACACCAACAGTTGTACAAGGCAAACATGTGCAACATTTTGTTATTTTTTACCCATGGTGGGTACTTTTAAAATGAATACCACAGGCACTCCTTTAAGTATCAATGTTTATGGGCAATGATGGTGGGTACTGAAAGAAAGAACAAGATCAATCAACAGCTGCCATGCCATCCACTGAAAAAGTCTTGTTTTTAATTCAAAGCGTCACCTGCATATATTCAGAGCATCACTTACATCAAAACAGTCCAGAAGTTTCATGTCAACATTTTATTTTCATCATTTTTGTTGCTGTTAGATCTTAGATTATTGGGGGAAAGTTAAAAAAAAAAAAAAAAAAAAAAAAGAAAAAAATCAAGAGGTTCCTTAAGTTTTCAGGCTATATAGACTAAAAGTTGGATACAATCCCAGTTCCCCCAACCTTTCCAGTGTTCATAACTGTACAAACACTGGCATTAGTTCTCAAGACTATTCTGTACAGTGTGCATGGAAAGTATTACCACATGAAGACTGACACAATACCAAAGTAACGCATAAAAACGTCTATCTCGTCCAGTGATAAAACGAATGACAGGATAAAACTTTGCATATGGCATAAAACATATGACAGCCATCTGGAACATGAAAGACATAGGGTATGGTTGATACTTGGTATTGGAGTCTTGTTCATTGTTTATGTACACAGGCAGGTTTGACCATTTCTTAGGACATCACTATGATAAGACAACAGATTGTTCTCATTCTTCAGCTCAGCCAGAAATCTCATCGCAGTTAGTATGCAGGTTTCTCTGGGTGAGAAATTGGACCATGGACTGTGCAAGGATGCTGGCTATTCATTCAGGGGATCAAACAGAAACTGCATCATATATGCACTGACGTAGAAATGACATCTGAACCTTTCACAATGTTAGGTCTTGTTTTGCATCCACACACGCTCTTTCAAAATAGTTGGAGGCAATCATACCACTCGTAGAATGTGAAGACTAGTTTCACAGCCACATCAAAACGTTCATCAACCTAAGGTTGTTGAATTAAATATTTTGGCATTAAAAACAGCATTGCTGTTTGCATCTTCCTAAATTTAAACACAAAAAAAAACCCCCCCCCCCAAAAAAAACAACTTTACAATATAAACAAGCACTATCACAAGTACCTTGGCATCAGTTGGAAATGGGTACATCCAGGTTGCTTTCACAGTTGCAAACTGCGAAAAAAGCCCCTGAGGGGCGCCCGCGCCCACGACCACTCCCACCAGCCCCTAGACTCAAGTTCTTCGTTTTCTTTTTCCCTGACTTTTTCTTGTCCTCCTGATACTTGACAAACTCTGAGCTGTAGGCTGGGTTCAGCATTTCAACATAGTTTTGGGGCTCACACAGATCCTGAAAGAACAAGTACGTTTGACTTTTTTTAATTACAGAGTCTGTGAGTGTTGGTCATGTTCAAAAACAATTTTTTCCCCCCCCAACTTCTTTTCCCCCCTGATTCCTTGAAGCTCCCTCAAAACCCTTGAAATCTGAGAAACTATGGACCTTGCCTTCCCTTGAAATAAAAAAAAAACCTAACCATAAAAAACATAACCATAAAAAACACACCTAAATATTAATTAATCATCATGAAAACCCATGACAACTGATGAACTGCTTAAGAACATGCAACAAAAGAACAAATTTTAGCTCAACTCTTCTTTTTTTCAAATTTAGAATTGGCCGACAATGCCAAACTGCACAGCAAAATCATGGAACGTTACATCATTTGCTAAGTGATTAAAAAAAATTGTTGCCTCTAAAGGCATGCCCAGAGCAACATTTCTGGTAACGAGCAGACAATTTTGAACAGCGGTGTACAATGATGTTGGAGGGAAAATGCATTCTGCCCCTGGAGATAAAGGAAAACAGTGTATGCTGACTGTTGAAACGATACTTGGCACTCCCTCATGTGTAAAGATGTGATTTGTGACAGATTATTTGTCACAGTCTCCCTGAAAGGCATGCACAACAGTACTTCCTGCACTTGCTAGATGATGGTAAACTGTGGTGTTCGCCAGATGATTGGCAACTGTGGTGCTCCACAATGCCCAAAGTAAAATGTTTCAGCTGTCGGTGGTCTGCAAGAACAAAGACAAGAAGATGCTTGCCACTGCCTATCTGTAAAGAGGTGATTGGACAAAGCACCTGAGCCTTTGTTTTCATGCAGACAAAAAACAAATTGAAGCAATTTTACTCTGTATTTGGTCTTGGCAGCAAGCAAATCGGCACATACATACAGCCTGCCGGCGCTTGGGCAGAAGCAATAGTTCCAAGATAGCGTAAAGACTGAAAACATTTTATGTTGTTTTTGAACTTGTCATGCTGTATGCCTTGACAACAGAAGTTTTGTGGACATGGCACACTGATTATTGATACTATATCTATGGTGAAACCATCACCACAGCATGAATTTTTGTGCACAAAGCCAGCTGCTGCTTTGATATTCACATTGCCACTTCACAGTGGGGACAGAAACCCTCAGTTCTTTGCAAATTTCTTTTTCTTTTTTAAGTAATTTGACTTTATTCGTACAATGGGGAAAAAAAAAAACGATTTTGTACAAATCAAATATGAAAGCTGCTCTGTGCGTCTCAATTCTAACTAAAGAGTTGCAAACACATAAAAAAGGTGAGCTTTTCTATTTTCACTGTTAACCTATAACTTTTCAATTCTCAAGTGAAATAAAGACTAACCATGTTAATTTAACTTTAAAGACATTTTGATAAATACAGGGCTGCAAAAACCAAGGAAATAAATAAAAAATGCGACAAATATTTTGCCATTTCATTTTTTTTAAATTATCTGACTCGGCATGACACTTTCTTTCTCAAAATAAAAGCAAAAGAACAAGGTTTCATAATCAATCCATGACAAAGTTATTGTTAACAATAATATTGAAACTGTGTTTCTCTCGTAAACTGTTTCAGTTTGTGGTGGAATCTTTAGATCTCAGTCATCAGGTACAAATTTCATTGTTCAACAATGATATTCAGACTGTTTCTTCTTGTGAACATTTTGTTTCAACGCGTAGTAAAACTGTTAGAGCTTGGTTATCAAACACATAAAAGGTAAAATATATTGCTGGTGTCCATATACAGGTTAGACTTCCTGCCTCTGACAAGGACTTTGTTGACAATGAGCATGTTTAGTTTTCCAGATACAGTCATGTATATATCTGACAGAACTTGATTAGCCTACTATGCACATATCTTTTTTGTACACGCTAGTTTGTTCGCATATTTCCCTTTAGAATTTCTGAAAATGTTTTTCTAAAACTTAAAATTTTGTTCTGAGAATTTTGTAACATACATTTTAAAAACATTTTGAATTTTAGTACGAGTTTGTTTCTTTTCTCTTTTCACAAATCATATTAAAATAAACAACTGGGAAATAACCCTGCTGATATGGCGTCATAATCAACTCAAGATCTAAGCAACTCAGAATATTCACTTAAACCTATACTTGGCAAGAAAATCATGAAAAAAGCCTAAACCAAAAGCAAGTGATTGTTAATAATTTTCTTTAAAAAGAAAAACAAAATGAAATTACATCGTTATGTCTCTAAAAAAAGAAATGCAATATATGATCATGCCTTTAAATACATGCATAAAAATTAGGTGGAATGAATAACTTCTAGCCTGCTTTTGAATTATAATTCTAACAGAAATGTATATCACAGACACAACAACTAAAGAAATATTGCACCGGTTTATTTTCACATAAAACACAAATGACCTTGTCAATCAATTGTGATACACATGCATTATAATACATAATTCTGTAAACGGTTTTACTGAAGAACCAACATGAGGAATGTTCTGCAGTTACATGCCTTAAAAGTATTTGAGAAACTCGCCAATACTTGTATATTCAAAACTGAGACATTGAAAAGACTCACCTTGTGGAAAGCATAGAAGGTGGAATAACCCCCCTCCAGTAGATATATCTCGGGATAGTACAGGTGTGGGTAGCGTTCATAATTGATCATTCTGTCAGCTTCTCGCAGCTGTCTGTATCTGAAACCATGGTACAATATTAAAGAACCATGACTAATGACTTTGTAAATGTCAGCCTCCTGCAGCTGTCTGTACCTGAAACCATGATACAATGTTAACACACCATGACTAGTAACTTTGTAAATGACTCTTGAGTAAAGGTATAAAAATATGGAGACCCCAGAAGCTTGGTAAACCAGGATAAGTATGAATACTCTTTAAAATTATTGCATTTTGATTTAAGGCATGTAAGTTTATTACTTTCAAATATCTGTGTTATCAGAGTAAAGAAGTGATACTGACCTTTTTTCAAAGGTTCATAACCATTGGTGTGCAAATCTAGACTGTTTTAACTTTCTCATTTATGTGTTGGTATGGTGGGTTGACTGTGAAGAGTAGAAATGTGCTTGAGAAAGTGGTGAACGTGGGAAGAAAAATCATTGGTGAGAGACAAAAAAGTCTGAGTGAGCTGTACAGGTGCCATGTTGTTTGTAAAGCGAAGAAGATTGCGTGTGACCCAGACCCACGTTCTTGCAAATCAGTATGACCCTCTTCAGTCAGGACGAAGAGATATCGATTGGTTAAATGCAGAAGTGTCGGATTCAAACAAAGTTTTATTCCCCTGTCCATTGATTTATGAACCGAGGAGATGTTTAATTGAAATCCAAATTCCTTTATATGAAATGTATGTCATATGTGAGAAAATGGGTAATGTGAAAAAAATTGTTCATTTGCTGTGAATGTGTGTGTGCGACCACAAATTAATTTCTCAAATTGAGATAATAAAGTTTACTTGACTTGACTTGACTTGACTTGAACTAATGATAAACCATACTTTATCTCTTTTTAAAGGTTCATAACCATTGGTTTGCAAATCTAGACTGCAAAACTAATGATACACCATACTTTGTTATCTCTTTTCAAAGGTTCATAACCACTGGTTTGCAAATCTAAACGGCAAAACTAATGATAAACTGTTATCTTTCTGAAGCCCACAGCTCACAAACTGGTTGACAATTACGGTGAACTGAAAACTGATTGACTGAAAACTAAACAATCTTTTCCCAAGGAATTCAACACAACCTGCAAAATATTGCTCGCCGATACTCGACAGATTGTCTGACCTACTGAATTTGGAAATGTCTGAATAGAAATCAGTTTTAGCTATCTGTTTGTTTAAACTTAGTTATTTCCAAACCATTGTGAACTTCAATATTTCAGGTGTACCAAATAAACATGATTATGTCCGAATCGAGAATGGAGATGTAGGTCAACTACCCCAAAACTTTACCACCACAGAGTGTAGTCACAAACTGATTTCCATTACAGGAGAACTTTCATTTGCTTGTTCTTTTTGTGCAAACCTGGCCTCATGAACGTGTTGAGTGATTCTGTTTTCTTCCTGAACGTTAGATCACTGAGAGTAGTAAACATCATCGATCTTGCATCTCAAACCAAAGCATTTAAAATACAATTGAAGACATGATTGCCAAGATCATCAGCGAGATGAACTAAGCTTGTGATCTAGAAGTTTGTGCAGTGAAGAATGGCCTTAAGCAAACCATGTTCAAAGACATGAGACATGTATACACTAATTTTAATCATGATTAATATCAACAGTAGATCCATTGTTCATTTGTAACAAAGAAAAAAAAAAAAAAGGAAAACAATTAGGGCCACGACTAAACATTAACACAAGGATCTTTTAAAAGTTTACTAAGTTTTGACTAACGTGAATAACAACAAAAGTTTCTGTAATCATTTAGCTTTGGTTGCCTCTGTATGTGTGCACATATGGTTGAGTGTGTGCATGTGTGTGTGTCAATGGTAAATTTCAGTGTTGCCTTTTTCTCAGCAGTAACAATCACTAATAATAATTTAAAAAACCCGGAAAGCTGCTAAAGACGTAGGGAAAAAAAAAAGGGGGGGGGGGGGGGGGGGGGTGGGAGGGGAGATAAGAGGAATACAAAATCCTGAGGCCTTCCCAGACCAGTGACAGCCCTCTGGTCCAAGCCACAGTCCTCTGACTGACCAAGGAGGATGGAGAGATGACGACCTCCTATCAGAATCTTCCCTGCGGGACCAGGATAGTTGATTCTGCAGCCATGGCCCTGGGAACATCCTCTGTCAGAGGAGCGAGGATGGGCAACTGGACAGGACAAGGCAGGTACTGACCTGCAGGTAAGGCAGGTGGGGGGGGGGGGGGGGGGGGGGGGGGGTAGGGGGGGGGGGGGGGGTAGGGGGAAGATTGGAAAGTGCTGAGAAACAAAGGACTGAGGGAAAAGGCCCTGAAGAGGAGCCGTCTTAAGCGTAGCCTTTAAATCCTCAAAAAGCCAGGATGACTTGAGGAGAACAAGTCCCTCGAGAGGACAAAAAGAAATGAGAGCTCTCTAAGAGAAGTCATCAACTCCGTGGTTACCACAGAAACTGAACCTTCAGCCAACATGAGGATCTTCTGTATGGAGACTCTCACACAGGGGAGGAGGATGGGGGTGTGTATGTATGTGTTTACAGTTAAGCACACGTTACACAGCCTGCTTCTGTTCAAAATTATGAACTATTGTGACAGATATGTGTGCAATAATCCTTTTACCTCTCTTTTAGAGTGCATATATTCCAAATGTATTCACACTTCACAGCTGAAGTAAGTGTCCTTAGAGAATTTGCAAAGGTGTAATTTGTGTACATCTTTCATTGTATCTGTATGAATGTGTACAAACTTGAGCAACGTTATGCAAAAAGCAGAGCATTTCTACACATAAAGTTATACAGATCTTAAATATTTAAGAATGACATCGTGAAGACAATGGACTCACAAAGTTGGTCCTCTTTCTGACGAAAACTCGCAGTGGAAGATGAGAAAAAATCGTTTACTGGTCTCCTTTTTTCTCACAGGGATTCTGTAGATATGTTTCAAGTAGTCTGTTTTTCCTGTAGATGTTTATGGCATTCTGCAAAAAGAATAACGCAAAAGAAAAACACTTTTGACATCAACAAACAAGATTACTGCATAAAAATGTCCATGCTACCCGAGCACCCCCAGCCCCTGCCCTTTTCCCCTGCAAATAGCAGTTATTTCACGCCACCCTTCTCAGCTGTCCAACACGACTGCATTCCATCATCATCCAAATGGCAGCATTTGTCAGGAACATCAACTTAAGGTCACAGGTACTCGCTAAAAAGTCCCCATCGGTCGTCATCATCACTTCTGGTGTCACAGCCTTATTTTAATGTAAACAGTGCAAACCTGTTTTTCAAGCCCTCCTCCTGAAGACAATCACTTCTGATACACACATACTCACTCATGGTTTTTTATTTATGAACAAAAGTCCAGTCAAAATTGCACAAACCAGTTTTCTCTCATTCTCTCTTTTAAAGGATTAACATAAAACCTGATTCTCTGATATCACAGGATGAAACTAGATACAAACATTTAATCAAAGTCTGATTATGTATTAATAAAATAAAAATCGTCCATAACTGATAGTTTAAAAAGAAATCGTCAAAATCATATGCCCAGATTGCAAGCTCTCCAAACGAAAGAGGCAGACAATGTAATCTTACCACAATGTGTCCCCCTTCATATTCATATGGATAGCGACAGTCGATGATGTGGAAGTCTTCAACATCCTCCGAATACTTGCCATTTATCAAGTCTTGCAGCTGTAAATAACAGAACATAAAACGTGCATATTTTAATCTTCTCTAGATATTGGTCTTGGAGCGTTCAGTTAGAGAATGCAACATGCATTCAGGTTTCTTCTCACACTAACTGTAGTTCGAACCATAAACTGAATACTTTGAAAACATTTGTTCTTTTTTTTTTTTTTTTTTTTTTTGACATGCAACTTTCTGGTGTATGTTAAAAAAACAATGAACTGTGGCACAATTAGTGGACTTTAACCACCATTTTACACACACAGCATTTGCAACAGCTGGTTTTGTACACAGTAAAGTCATCCACCTATTTTTGGAACTACTTTAGTTCTACACAATATGGATTTTATAACCACTCCCCCCTTTTTTTCTCCACTTTCTGGATGATGTTTAAAAAGTCTTTAATTCTGGCATAATCATCAGTAGACTTTTACCATAGTTTCACAAACATGGCCCTCTCAAAAGATGGTTTTGTACACAGCAAAAGTTACCTATTTCTGGAGCTACTTTATTCCTACCTGAACTTTTTTTTTTTTTAAACAGTCACTTTCTGGAATACACTTAAAAATTATTTGTTTGGCACAGTTAGCGGACTTTCACTGCTGTTCCATGCCCACAGCCTTTGCAAAAGGTGGTTTTGTTTGCAGCGAAAGTCTTTTTTTGTCTAATCTGTCATGGCCCCCCTGTGACACTAGCCCCATGCAGGTTGTTCCAGCACTTCCATTTTCCATTGACACTATGCTCTGGTTCTCCTCTTGCAGTCCATCACCATAACCCGCAGAAAGCAATCAATGTCAGATCTTCATGAAGCTTTTCAGAGTAGACCTTGCGTTGCTGCTCTCATTTTCGTGGTGTTCAGTAATGCCCATTCTGATAATGTCTGACACCATCTACTAAAAAACTCGTTATTTTGAGGATAATGCTTCATAATGGCTACCAGACTGAACAGGTCACTCAGTTAAAGAAGGCTAGTGTGTATTCCACTTTGGAGGGCACCACTATGTCCATCTAATATCCATTAACTTGCCAAAACTGGAAACGCTGACACTGAAAAGCCAGCCACAGGCATCAACCAGAGGGCTAATTCAAGGTTAGATCACCATGACAGCTGGGCATGAATCTCCCATGAATTTGTGAAGTTTTTGAAGTGAGGATGAGGAGGATGAAAACGATGAAGATGCTGCTGCTACAGAGTTCTATTCTGGTCTGGGGCTACACGACAGGGCTGTACTCTATGTTTCTTTTTTAAATACATCACAACATCAGCAAGGCCAAGGAGATAGACACCACCAGTGTTGGTGAGGATGTTGAAATCAAAAGTCTCGAAAGCAAGTCCAATGAGTGGATGAAGTTCAAATGTGTGGTTCCAGACTTCAAATTTGATTCTGATGGGCCTACCAGCCCATGGCAGTCACTGCTACACCATGAAGCTGACTAGACCATTTTGTGTGTATGTGTGCAATATGAGTAACTGTTTCTGATGGGATTTGAACCCATTACCTCACAGCCTGTAAGTCCATGACAGTAACCGCTACTCCATGAAGCTGATCAGACAATTTTTATGTAAGTGTGCAAAATATTGGATTATATGGAATTTCATTCTTCTTTCTGTTTGTGTCGCACCTTGACACTCACCAACAAAATCCAAGTTACATACTGAGCATGAAAACAACCTGTAGAATTGAAAGAATATCCTCCCAACAATTTTCAGGATATCATTGCACCACAGTTACAGGCCTGCATACAGAATACTATGGTGATTTGAAAAAGAAAAGAAAAGGTGAAAAAATACGGAGGAAAATAAGAAAAGACAACTCAAGGAATAATTCAAACAAAGTTTTAAACCACAAGCTTCCTCACAGATGCAAACCACTGGAAACTGAAAAAAAAAACACACCAAAAAACAAAAAACAAAACCCCAAGGAATGATTCAAAGAAACTGTAAAAACACAGGCTTCTTCACAGATGAAAACCACAGGAAATAATAAAAAAAAAAAAAGAAGAAAACTCAAGGAATAATTCAAACAAACGGTTAAAACACAGGCTTCCTCACACACATGAAAACCACAATGCTTACAGTTTCATGAGAGATGCTCTTCAGTTCTCGATGTTTGCCCAAGACAGTTGGCAGCAAACAGTGCTGCAACACACAACACATCTGCTTTGTACACATCTGCTTTGCACACGTCTGCTTTGCACACATCTGCTGATCCATTATCATTTGCTGCTGCCAAGCTGCTTTTTCTTCTGTATACTATCAATTGCTTATCATCCTTGCGAACAGAATCCTGTCCATCAGCAAACTAAAACATCTCATTATGAAGCAAAGGCACCATCCACCACATTTTTGCAGCCTCTTTCATCCAGTATGACAACCAGGTTGCAGTAATCGAGTGTCATTACCACTATCATCCATTTCTATAGGTATGTGTGGCTGCTCCCACTCCATTCTGGAGACAGCTGTAGTCCACATTCACATGCATCAAATTTCATGTTTCTATAACCCACACTGAGAATCAACATAGCTAATGGATTTGTAACCTTCCAATTTCACTTTACAGGAATACACAGTACAGAGATTTAAATGTAATTTGTGAAAAAGTCTGAAAATGATTTAGGCTCGGGTCCAGGGGCCACTTATTCATGAGCTTCACCAAAAAGCCCCTCCCCAGCTCCACCCCTTCCTCAGCCAAATTTTGATTGGCTTTTCGACTGTAGTTGGCAAACTTTTGTCTCAAAGCAATTAAAACAGTTTTCAGCCTCACCCATAGATGTCAAACCTCCTGGATCTCCAAGACGGAGTGTTGCCATCACCTCACATTTACAATGTAAAGAATGTACTGAACTTGTGCACCGGTAAATCTGAATTCATTAGATCCATTTGAAAATCCATGCACACAGATCACGGATGTGTACATGAATAGGAGAATAAACACCCATTTCCATCATCATTGTGCATACACTGTTCTTTGAGCCCATGACTACAGAGAACTTGGTTATCAAACACACCTCTCCTTTTTCTCAAAACACACACTCCGTATGGAGCTGTCATATTACTTAATTCAACCACACAGCTTTGAGATGGCTGGCTGGCATATAAATAAATACCCATTTCTCTTCAGCTCATCTGGATTTTCTTTCCTTAACACACACAAAAAAAACCATAAAAAATCGTAGTGGATGTATTACAAATTTCCTGTAAATACTTAAACTTACAAGCAATTACAATGCTATACAACATCAAAGTTCCAATGAATATTAAAATTTACCACCTTAGCTATGATGTGGGAAATACTCAAACTTTCCAACCGTCATGATTTACAACATCAAAGTTACAATAAATACTTTAAGTTACCACCCTCTACTGTGATGTGGCAAATATTCAAACTTGGCGGGAATGAATATTCATAGTTACCACCCTTTACTATGATATATAGGAAATAAACAAAATTAACAGCCATTCATAAACATTACGGTTATCGTCCCTTACTATGATGGGGGAAATCAAAATTAAAACCAGAATCCTTACTAGCCATCACAATGACATATGGCAAAGTACTTAGTTCAAATACATATTCACTGGCCATCAGTATGATATACACTGAAGTTCTAGGAACATTTCCATTTACCAGCCAACAAAGATACAGGACAGAGTTCTCATGAATATATCACAGACCACCCATAACATCCAGACATTGTTGCGATATGTTCATAACTCATCAAGTGTCACATAAACTTTCCAGTCATCATAATGATTCAAGACTTAGTTCCAGCAAACAGTTAAAATCACCGGCCATCACAAGACTGTTCCAACAGACAAATTTAACAGTCATCATGCTGACGCAGGATATCATTGTTCAGTCAATATGAAACTCAACAGCCATCACTAAGACAAAGAACATAAAGCATCAATCATTTTCTTTAAATTACCACCTAACTCCATGATCAAGGCCACCAGTTTCAATCAAATTATAATTCTACAATCCATACTATGATCTAAGACCCAAAGTCTATCACACACGCTCAAACGTACCTCCCATCATATGATATGGGGCATGAATCAAATAAACTAACAAGTCATCACTATAACAGGCATGCCTACCCAAAATTTGCTTTCAGGGACAATACAGAGAGGGACAAATCCATAAAATCAGGGACAGAATTCTTGTTTGAAGACACAACCCCGCTTCACGGTCGTTTTCTTCTTCTTTTCACTCCTTTCTGACCCATCCAAAGAGTCAGAATCTGACTCTGTGTCAACATCATGTCTCCTCTTCGACCATGTTCTGACTTGAAAGTGAACGTGAGGGTTTTTTTTTTTTCACACGCATGCGTATTACATCTATTCACTCTAGCAGACAATATTCTTGGCTTAATTTTGTGCAGCATGATAAGAACGGCTTTTTAACTCCTGATTTTTTTTTTTTTTCTGGGATGCCCATTTTTTTTTTTCCCTCTGAGCACGGCTGTTCAGAGCAAGTTACTTGGTTTTGAGATGCAGGGGAGTTTACAGCTCGCCAGCAGCTGCAGAGGCCAAGCCATGGATGCAGGCCAGGGAAAGGGGTGTTTTCTGCAGGCCGCTCCCCACCAGCCAGCTAACCGTGCTGTACTCGGCGAACTGAATGTCATCTGTGCATACCTGGTTTGGCAGCAATGTGTTCAGCATTGTTGAGCGCGGCTATTAGAAATGGGGCTGTTGGTTTGATCATTAGTGGTTGTCATGAAAAATGTAATATATCTGTGCTCTTGAGATGACTGAATGGGTGAATTCCCGACAATTCTTTTAATACCAAACTCGACTAGGTTTACTATCCTATGTAGATAACGTAGATACAGCATGAAAGCTTCTAAGCATGTGGTCAGGCAATATTAGAACAATGACAACACACACAAAATTGTGCAAAAATAATGTCATCACTTTCTGGGTATTTAATTTTCCCCAAGTTAACAAGTACACAACTTTGATACACGCCTCTGCTCGGACTACAGCCACAAAAATTTGGATTAGAAATGTGTAAGGCTTGTTTGTTTGCCCTTTCACTAAGTGTCTTGTGCGGGACGGAAAAATAAAGCTGTGCGGGACACGTTGCAAATCTGGGATTTCCGGGACAGTGGCTTCTAAAATCAACTTTCTGGGACAAATCCCGGATGGTCAGGGACGGTAGGCATGCCTGCTATAATCAACATCAGGTGTTCCAAGAAATGCAAGTCATCAGTTATCACTTGGATGTAGGCTAAGTGAGAAATGAAAAAAAAAATCTCTGAAAAAGACTGAGGTCCATGAGCAGCCTTGGCTCTGGTGGGGTCCTGAGACACACACACACAGGCATGCATGCTTATATAAATAAATGTCGCAAAGATTTCAACTGTATGTGTGTGTGTGCGCGTGTACATGTGTGTGTGTGTGAGTGTGTGTGTGTGTGTGTGTGTGTGTGTGTGTGTGTGTGTGTGTGTGTGTGTGTGTGTGTGTTTGATTAACAGTCATGCTTATAACTTGGTAGTGACCGAACAATGTACTTTATCTAAATTGTCATGGACACAATCCTTGTGCATCTCTTTTTCTGTTTAGAGCCGTTACACCATCCAAATAAAATCCATGTATGAACATACATAGTTTGTCTCTAATAAAAGTTAGGTCTTCTCTGATGACAGTCTGGTTTGTCTGAATCATCAACATGCTTCCCAGAGTGCATGTGTTCAAACAGCACTGTTGAATCATGACTGTCCCCTTTATGTTCTTTCTTCACAAAGCAAACATCAGGCCATTTCTCGCTTCTCATCTTTCTTAAAGCATGTAGAAACTCACTGACTGGGATGGCCCACTTTTATAGTCTTTTCAGTCTACTCCCATCTCCAGTCAATTAACAATTGCTCCTTCCTCAAACATCTCCTCCAAATTTATGATTTGTGATAGGCAATACATAGTAATTTCTTTTTTCTTTTCTTTTTTTTCAAAAACTTTTCAAAAGATGAAGCAAATGCAGGATGCTCAAGCAGGAAAATGGCTGAAATAATTGTGTTAACCAACAGACATACCCATCACTGGTTTGGTTTGATTAAAATATACAGAGTCACCATCATATACAGTAACAGCCATAGGTAGCATTACTCTAAAAGTACTATGACAGAAACCTGGACTGGAAAAACTGCGTATGGTAATGGACTTGACATTTTCAGTGCATCATAGTTTTTACTACAGACATTCTTCTCTTCTCAGACATTTGTTTTTCCTGTCTTTTGAAGTAAGTTTTCTCGAAAATCCTCAGATCAGAGAAGATTTCTCCGGCCTGCGTAGCATACAGTTGTAACAGTTATATAAACTTACCAACCATTGCGATCTGCCAGACATCAAAATTTCAATTATTATACAACTTACCATACATCACAATGATGCAGAGTACAAATTAATCAATTGTAACAGTTAATAAACGAACTAACCATGGAGGAGTCAGCGATGAGATTGGGCTCCTCACTCATTCTGTGCACAGCCTCTTTGATAATGGCTTCTGAAGCTGAGTGTCGGCGCTGGAGTGTTCTTGGAGATAAGGACTGTAAACAGACAACACATGTTCTTCTTTTTTTTTTTTTTTTCCATTCATTTGGACAGGAACTAAATTACAACATCAAACGTTTGCAATGAGCATACTACCTGCTTTATGATGCAGAGACTCTATTTGTATTCTCTAATTCCTACTTAAAATGTGCCAGTTTTGTATGACTGGTTGAGAAAGCATGGGTACATAGAAACTAGTGTATATGTGAACAATTTTTACTGAAGATGCACGTACAGTCCCTTCTTGAATCATTGCCCAAGCCTTTTCATACCTCAGGAAGGACGCTCGGTTGCAGTGGTTGAGCTTGAGAAGTCACCACCTCTGACTGAGATCGGTGCATATTCCTCTTGGCTAGCCGGTACTTCCGCTGCAAGCAAAAGGGCAAAAAAGTTAGGGGTCTAAAAACAATCTGGCGACACTTTGAGCAGCTTTGAATGCCTGTGATCTAGAAAGAAAATGTAAAAAAAAAAATCTTTTAAACAGCGAAATGATCATAAGATTTGTATTGATCTTCAGGTCAAATATTAACTGAGCATCTTTTCTGATGTACATGCACTCGTAAGCTCTAAAAAACTGATACCTTTTTAAAAACAAAACAAAGACAGACAACTTAATCCACAGACTGCCAGGGAGTTGTTGCCCTTTAATATTCCAATGCACTAGGTTAGAAGCTATTTGACCTCTCTGCTGTGAGAACAGCTCAGAGTAAACAAAAAACAGACCTATAGGCAAGTTGGCTACACAGAACTCAGATGCAAATCATATTTCCACTATTCTGCATTCCCTGATTGATGAAAAAGCTTATGCCTCCCCCACTCTCCCCCCAAATGCATATTCAAATGGGTGTCCACCTATCAACCCCTCTCCTTTCACACCAATTCAACATCCACATACCATTTCAGGTACATGTCAACAGACTTGGTTCAGCCACCCCCCACCCCCCCCCCCCCCCCCCCCACTGGAAGCACTTACACTGTGCATTTGAACTTTACAAAAGCTGTAATCTGCAAACAATCAGCTGGCAACCAACACCTGACCAAGGCTGAAATTCAAGTTGGAGTTAGTCATTTACCACAAAGATCTAACTGAGGAGCCACTGGATCTCTGTGGCCGTGCATAACTGAAGTAAATACAACCAGCTACCTGACCAAGATGTTTGAAAACACTCCCACTTTTAGTTCATCCAGTAATTTTGCTCTCTAAGAGTCACATGTTTAGGCAGCTGAGGACACGGAACAGTCCATGCCAGTGACAGGCGGGGGCAGTCACAGAGTTGATGTGGGTTTTCGTGTCGACGTCTGAGAAAACAGCAAGATCCACACCAGGCGTTCAACAGCTGTGAACATCTGATGGGTTTTAAGCAGATAAAGGACTTCATCTGGTTAGCATAACAAATTATCAAAGGGATGTTGAACACATTGTTTTTAACAGCTTCTATCAGTCAAGTATTCGTTTCCAACCTGTTTCACCCCTCCTCCCGACCTGCCCTGTTCCCCTTACAATGGGCTGTAAACATAATGAAATGGAAGATTCTAGTTTTTGTTCATTTAAAAATCATAATTATCATGGGTTTCTAATGCTTTGTCTAAAATTGGTTTCACACTTTTGCCTCTGAACATAATACAACAGGGCCTTTTCTATACTTATTCCATTTCAGATTTTATCGATAAACCCATGTGTAATGATGCCAAGAACCATAACTCAGCTCAAGGAGCATGAACATCAGCTGTGATTTCTATACACATAGTAATTTTTTTTTTAAACTCATCTGTTCCTATCAACAGATTTACCATAAATTCCAGACTACAAGGTGACATTTGTCAAAATTTGGCTATAGCACATAATCATAGAAATAACTATGGTCAACCAGTTGTGTAGGCAGATATCCACAATATGTGCACTTGTTCAATATTTGTTGAGCATTCAGTGTAGATACTAATTTATAGCATAAGCATAATGGACATACTACAAAATAAGACTGATGAGCAGCTATTGCATGCATTCCACTTCCTTCATTTGAATTGATAGCAGCTCTTAGTCAAAAGCAGTTGATTACAAGCAGTGAAGTTTCCATGCTAAACATGTGATGAACCAGTAAAACAAAATTAAGTCACTGGAAATGAAAGTCTGCCATGAAAAAAGATGCAAATTTTGAGCTGAAAAATGAAATGGTAGTTTGGAAATGGACAAATAAAGAGATCAACTCTGACCCATCCTCATAGCAAACAACAAAAAAGTCTGCTGGCAGCAGTGCTAGAAACGGAAAGTTGTTATTCCTGCCTTTTGAAGGCATTCACTTGACTTTGTCAATGCTCATGACTTAACTGACTACAGTTTCTTTTTTTTGAAAACCTTTCTTTCAAAGCTTTGTATTTCAGCTTTATTTTTATATACTGTAAGTATTTGGTTAGTTTTTGACATAAGTGATTGCTCATTTCTTCTTTTCGTTGTCCTGAGTTTTATCTTGCCTGAAGACGAGGTCAAAATGCGTCATGTTTTGTCCTGTGATTCATTTGCTCATGTTTGTTGGGTATATCAATCAAACTTTTGAAGGTTTGTTTAGATTTCATCCTGCAGTGACCCCACTTTGCAACTAATTTTTGACAGTTATCAATTTCACTCATGTTATGGGTCATCGGCATGATTTTATGCAAGTCACCGCTAAGACGTAGGTTTTGTACCCAGGAGAAGTCATGCACCTTATTTGCAGGGGGACCCTACGTATGGATGAAATAGAGCACCTTGTAAACTTCTTCTTCTCTTTCTTCTTCTCCTGTGTACGCAGGCTGATACTCCTGCGGACACTCCTGTATAGACAGAGAGGCATTCATCCTATCTGTCCAACAAAGGGAGTGGAGTTTTGTCAGTATGACCGTTTTTTTTTTTTTATCCTGCCATTAAGGCAGCCATACTCCAACTTCGGGGAAGGCGCATGCTATGTGTAACGTGTCATCCATTCCAAACTGGCCTTCTCTTCCAAAAGTTTGTGATGGGATTTTACGTGTGTGCAAGATGTTATGTGTGTTCACACATGGAACCTCGGTTATAGTCTCATTCGAAGGACTATAATTATGGGAAATGGAGTCAGAAACTAATGCTAACTCCAAGGAAAAAATCCCCCTGTACCGAAATGGCTTGGCAGAGATTCAAACCTGCAACCCCTGGATTACAAGTCCGGTGCTCTACCACTGAGCTACTCCGGCCCCCCGCAACTTGTAAACAAAACATTTTTTTATATATTTTTATATAATGACAACATAGAGACTGTTACAGCACCTACCACAGGGGTGTTTTCGTCGTCATCATCCATGAAGGCTTTGACACCAGCGCTGATCTTGCTTCCGACTGGGGAAGGTGTGCCGATGACTGGTTCCGATATCAGGCTGGACATACCCTTCAGTGCTGGACTGCTGCCCTGAAATCATGGGCATGGGGGTCATGTTTGCCAGATTCTTATTTCTGAATTGGTTTACGGCATTTAAGATTTTTGTATTTGAAATTAAGGAAACAATAATGTTCTCTGGCTGACAATTTACCCTGGAAATTGATATCTGACAGAGTATGTACAAAATTGTTTTGTCATGCAATACATAGGAGTCAAACACAGGTGTTCTCAAACATTTTCCTCTTTGAATTCCTCAAAGACCCACCACACATGTCAACAAGATAATCTACAAATCTGAGCACAAGCTGTCAGCAGTATATATCCAAACATATGAGCACAAGACGTCTGTAGCATAATCTATACATCTGAGCACAAGACGTCAGTAGCATAATCTACACATCTGAGCCCAAGTCATAAAGTATAATCTGTCTGAGCACGAGATGTCAGCAGCATAATCTACACATCTGAGCACAAGAACAAGAAGTATACTCTAAACATCTGAGCATAAACCTTCAGCAGTTTAGTCTATACATCTGAGAATGAGATGTCAGCGGTATAATTTTGCACAGCTGAACACATGACTAATTCAAAGTCGGAAGACAGGGTGGAAAAAGCATACTTTACATGAGATACTAGAGAGAAAAAAAAGACATTAAGATACTAAACTTGCATTTGTTTAAGGCATGTGCACCAAAACCCCCCCAAAAAACAGCACTTTCAGTTAAGTACCTTTCTTACGTGAAAATAAAAACGTTAACTTTCCAAGACCTCACTCAAGCATTCATATATCATGCAACTGACCTTAAAAAACAAACAAACAAACAAACAAACTTAGGGCACAAGTTCAGAACAATCTTTCACACTGCAGAATATTTTTTTTTTTACATCAGACTGTATATGAAGAAAAAGCTTTGCATATTCAAAAACATACCCTTTACACATTATCAAAGCATGAAAACTAGTACATCTTAGACATGATCTTAGTGTCACCTTTTTTCCTGGGAAGATTAAATTAAAAAAAAAAAAAAAAATCAAACCTCCTGCTCAGGTTGAAATGAGTCAAGACCTTCACTGAAACTGGAGTTTTGAGAGCTCATAGGCGATGACATCCCTGTTATCTCCGGCTCTGATGGGCACCTGCCAGTGCTTTTGCGTTTAGTGGCCTTGACATATGGAAAAAATACAAACAAACAATATTTCAAACGAGTACTGAAGCAGTCATACATGGTCAACACCTGTACTCTAAAATGGTCACAGTTTTTTATTTCAACACTTTCAGGCAACTTCAGTACCATTTAGTTTAGTTTCTGTTCCACTTGTTTTTTAAAGTGATAAGTTTCTGACAATTCCATTGTCCAATATAAACAATTTTCACTTTATCACAGCTCTTTTGCTGCAGCAGACAAGGAGGTGGAAATACATCTATAGAGTTTTCCCTCCATACCAATCAAAAGCATTTTCCAATTGGATCTATGTACTAAGGACATGTTATTTCATTCAAAGCGACTCACTGTTCTACAGTTTTGATCCTTCATGCAATAGGTTCATCCAAAAATGCAAATACATTTTAAAGAGGGGGAAAAAAAGGGGGGGGGGGGGTTTCAAATATTTCAAAACTTCTCTTTTGCTATGTGTGCATGTATATGCATGCATTCCTACGTGCATTCATGTGTGTGTAAATGCAAGTGTGTGCATACTTGTATGATATTCTTTTTTCTGGTTGTATTGTTTTATGTGTATTTGATACCATGCCAACGGACACAAAATTCTGGCAAGCCAAACATTAATTTGATCTGAATGAAAATGCTTCAGGAGAAAACGAACTGTGGTTATGTTTCAGTTCTGCATTTTCTATGAAACAGAAAAAGAAAAAAGCACACATATATGGTAATGTAAAACATTATAACAAGACAATTTTTAAACTGAAAGTGTAAAAAAACAGCACATAGAGACAGACAGACAGAAAGAGACACAGGGTGAGAGAGATGTGGGTAGTTAGAAGAAGGGGATGAAATTGGGCAGAACAATTAAAGAACATTTTACGAAAGACAAAGTAGAAGACTGGCTATCTAAATTTAAAATGGAAGCTCAGATTTGATTATATCAAATGGTCATCAGTGTATTGTAATGCTCAGAGATGCTAACACTCTTCTACGCTTTAGTTCATCTTATAATATGGGAAATTTGTCCACAGAATTTTCGGCTGGATTGTCAAATAACTGAAAAAAACTAAAACACAGAATGTTGCTTATCCTGTAGATTTATGACAAAGACATATTTAGAAACAAAAGAGAGAAAACAAACTTCTGGCTATATATTTTCTTGGTGTTGGTGGAAGTATGGGTATGAGCAAGCTTCTATTTGGATACTTGCTGTTGGCCAGTCACTGCACTGATTAATTAAGAGCACGTGAAGGAAGCAAAATAAGTTGGCATTTTCCATCACTGCTCCTCCTATTTCCTTACTTATATCAAAACAATGTAGATGGCTGGCTGGTGGTTGGATGCATTTTCAAACCTACGGGCGAAGCAATCATCTTGGTGAAGTGTTGGCATCACTGATTCCCAGCCAGGTGGCATGAATTTGATTCCCATCAGTGCCATTCATGTGTGGAATTATTCTGCCCCAACTGGCTCTTCCACAGTGCTGAATTTGCTCTCAGTTCAAATGGGAAGACTGTAACCATACAGTTGAATTTAATCCACGTAATGGACACATCTGTGACAGCTTTGCTAAAAAATCGTGACCTACACTGCAGGTGTCTGTATCTTTCAGGCCTGGTTGATGCCAGCAAATGTTATGAAAGTTAGTATGGAGTGCAGGCCTGTCATGCAGTCTAAGGCCAGAATGGAAATCCACAGCACCATCTTCGTAATCCTCATCGATCAGCATGGGGAAAAAAGTCAGTCAAATTCTGCAGCCCTCTATGCCGTTTTTCATAGTGACTTCAATTTTCATTTCCTCTCCACGCCTATGTCCTTGGGGAGGTTCTGTTGAGGTCACCATGGCAAATTCATCAAGACTGTCATTTGAAGGATGTGGTAATGCCCTCAAGGAGAACCCACAAATGATGGCTCTGCAATCAATTGTCGTCAGTGGGGGGAGGGGGGGGAGAAGGGGGGAGGGCTTTGTTGGTTGTGTTCTGCAAGTTAGGCACAGAACAGGCACCACTAAGCACCACCGAGGTGATGTGGCAGTATCACAGTGTCTCCTCTGGTGGGTTGCCTTTGACAATTTGGCATTGACTGCATCCTGCGGATTGCCTGTGATGGCAATGTGGCAGGACTGGCCAGGCTGCGGTTGGGGAACTAGAATGAGCAGCGTGTGTGCAATGTCAGCCTAGGGCACGGAAAATGATTAAAATGAAGCAAACTGTGCAACCCACCTCCACACCACCACGTACATACTATGGTGATTCGATGAAATTAATAAATCATGCAAGCTGTCATTGATGTTTGCTTCAACTCAGCAGATATTTGGGCAAGTTTCTGTACTGGTTTAGAGCGTGAATGTAAATCCGTACCAAATTCAATTAAGAGAAAAAATATGGTGGAAAAAGTAACAGGTGACATCCTTGAATGCTGCAGATCAAATTTCTCAACAAAGTTGGCATACTTAAGTTACTGGTTACTTTCTTTAATATGAAAGCTTATGAGGAATATTTCAACCCAATGGTCCTTAATGAGATGCTGCAGATCATATCTGAATAAAGACAATTTTACTGCCTCAGTCCCATTTCCTTCAAATTTTATAGCTGTCAACAGTAATCATTAACATTGTATTTATCATGCTTAACAAAAAGATATGGATCAGAAAAAGTGAGCAGTGTAAAAGCTTGACCAAAATACATGAACAACTGACAACAACAGAAAATGTTTGGGTTCTATGATTATCAGTGTACTGGAGTCCGCTTAATCATGAATAATTTCATGGAGAAAAGAAATATCATTTGTGCTTATTATCCTTCTGAACAAATCAAGTCTCAAGCAGTGTACGAAGAGGCAGAAAATATGAAAAACTAAATGCAAGAAAGCCTAACAAGGCAATTTTTATGCACTCACGTGACTCACTTTGTTAACAGCTGTACCCATCACGATTCAAAACCTGGTTTGATATTTCATGATGCTTTATGAATTCTTTCCCTTGCTAATGGACAAAAAAAAAAAAAAAAAAAAAATTCATATCCCTTCACGAAATGTGAAAGCCTACTGTTAATCATTAACGGAAAGGGTAAAACTTACAACTTTCCGTCAGTGTGCTTTTACAAACCCAACAGCTTATCCAGAACGCTGTTGTAATATGAAAAAAAAACATGAATGTTGATTGCCCAACGGTGACACAGTCTGACAGTTCTAAGCTCATGTGTGAAAAATACTATTCTATTATTGAAAAGAATTTTCATCAGCTAGCACCTCAAATCAAGTATAAAATGCAATTGGTCCATAAGTTGGTACAAGGAAGAAAACGGACTTTTTTTTTTTATAAACTGCCTTCAGGCACACATACACAACAGAGAAGAACAGCAGATGTGCCATCATCTACACACAACAGAGAGAATAGCAGATGTGCCATCATCCACACACAACAGAGAAGAACAGCAGGTGTGCCATCATCCACACACAACAGAGAACAGCAGATGTACCATCACCCACACACAACAGAGAAGAACAGCAGGTGTGCCATCATCCACACACAACAGAGAAGAGCAGATGTGACATCACCCACACACAACAGAGAAGAACAGCAGATGTGTGCCATCATCCACACACAACAGAGAAGAACAGCAGGTGTGCCATCATCCACACACAACAGAAGAACAGCAGCAGGTGTGCCATCATCCACACACAACAGAGAAGAACAGCAGGTGTGCCATCATCCACACACAACAGAGAAGAACAGCAGGTGTGCCATCATCCACACACAACAGAGAAGAACAGCAGGTGTGCCATCATCCACACACAACAGAGAAGAACAGCAGGTGTGCCATCATCTACACACAACAGAGAAGAACAGCAGGTGTGCCATCATCCACACACAACAGAGAAGAACAGCAGTGTGTGCCATCATCCACACACAACAGAGAAGAACAGCAGGTGTGCCATCATCCACACACAACAGAGAAGAACAGCAGGTGTGCCATCATCCACACACAACAGAGAAGAACAGCAGGTGTGCCATAATCCACACACAACAAAGAAGAACAGCAGATGTGCCATCATCCACACACAACAGAGAAGAACAGCAGATGTGCCATCATCCACACACAGCAAATTGTGAATGAGTCAAAAAGAAGCCCATGATACTCAAAACTTATTTCATACTTCTGATTCAAAACAAGACTCAGAAGAAAATCACTAAAAATTGTAGTGCCATTGAAATCTGTCATGTCTACCACACGACTTATCAGTCAGGAACACACTGAAGTGCTCGACTTCTGATCCGCTTTATCAGTAAATGCAGTTGTAATGTTCATCTGCAGTACTTACAACCAACATATAACATGAGTGAAAAAGGAAAGTTGCCGTCAATGGTCTAAGCTGTTTTGGGGGATGAAGGGCCTATATCAATAAGTAACCATTATCATCATGTTCAGTAGTCAAAAACACAAGGAAACAAACTGTTTTATATACCAAAATGTCAAAAAAAACCTGGGACTATTTTTCATCCCCACACTAAACAGGTTAATGATGAAACATTCTGTCGATCCGGCACTACAAAGTTTTGCCGTACTTGCCGTAAGCAAAAGTTTGCCTTAAAACTTTGTGCATTTTCATCAGGCATTTTCAATTTGTGACAGCTTTTGGTGAAAAAGCAAAATCTGTTTGCACCAACCACATTATTGTTTTGTCAAAGATTTATGGAAACTGGACTTCACCACAGATAGCGCAGATTTTCCCCCCCATGTCTGTAGTGCTTTGTGCTTATTCCCCTGCATTCTAGGCCAGTGAAACAAGTGCCTGTATTAGGCTGCTCTCCAAAATATTTGTAATAATTTGTATGTGTTGATTCAGTGTGATCTTAATTGGACTAGGTGGTGCTTGCTATGCACTTCCTACAAAATCAGTTTACATGCACTCACATGATACATGTTGATTCATGTACTAATTGAAAATACACACACACACACACACACACACACACACACACACACACACACACACACACAGAGAAACTGTTTCTTGGAAGTTTGTAACTCTTACTTTGGCGAAACATTTGGATAAAGGTAATGACAACAGATCCGTAATAAACATCTGTCATCCTGATTAAATCTTGTTCCTCTGGCATTAATGGTTAATAAATGCTGTATCAAGACAAAATCGAATCAGAGGAACTTCTTACATTTTGTTAACACATGCAAGTTGAAAAATGAAATGGTATTATAGTATGCTTATCTACATCAACATTATCTGGCGATATCATGGTCAAATGAAACACTCATCCCAAACTAAAGAAATGACACAATGCATATCAGAGGTACTTGGCAAAACTTCGATACACTGAGTAACTTGAAAACCGTTCACATACCACAGGAGAGTCCTCCGAAACAAAGGACAAAGATCGTTTGAAACGCAACTTCCCGAAGGGCGAGGGCTTGGAAGGAACTCGGGCTTCCTCATTCGTGTTAAACTTCCTCTGGCTGGTGATAGGGTGCGGGACTTTAAAAACCCAGTATCCTGCAACCATGATTGACATCAATGTTCTGACATTTCCATGACATTTCCATGGACTAACAATGTAACTGCATGGCTACAGGAATTCATAGTGTGATCTTTTTCTAACTGTGTTCGTGATTTATCAACAACATGACTGAGCTTCGAGATGTTGACTCAAAATGCATAATGGGCAGTTTTGATGAGGTGTCAGAGGTATAATAATCTACAAATTTTACACATGAATTTGATCACAGAAATGATCCCTTGGCAGAATTGACCGTTTTTCTATATGCTTTCTTGTCAAGTCCACTCACTTGAAGCTTTACACTCATACAATTTATCTTTTGCTCCCAGCTGGTTGGTTCAGCAGTTGAAGGAAGTACTTCTCTAGGTTCAGCTTGTATCTTCAGGTGTATCTTTTTTTTTTTTTGTCTGGCTTTTGGCTGACAAGGGAAAGGTCCAGTGAGGGTGAGGAAAGACCCACACACACTGCAGGGAAAGTCCTATTGACAGCAGCAAAGACTGTAACCCGAGATTCTCTTCAAAGGGCACATAGATCTCTCGGTGAAAGCTCGGATGAGTCTGGAGTTGTGCTGTCTTCACCTGTCAGCAGAACAGCAACAAGGCAGGCCAGGGAAGCACACGGTAATGATTGTGTTGTTTTTTCGCCAGTGGGCTCTGAAGTCATGTAACATGGGTCCATACATCAAGGGGAATGCTCCCATGGAGGTTCCGTCATGCCTTGGCCAATGGCCATTATACAATGGCATCTGCCAAGAATTCTGTCCCATGACGTCTTAACAGAATGCCCTGTGTGTGCCTGCACCCTATGTGAACACAGCTCAGTCTTCCAAGGGGGGTGCAGAATTACTTCCAGATGGTTGGTTTGGCAGCTGAAGACAGTTATACTCTAGGTCCAGCTTGCACCTGTAGGTGTATCTTTTTCTTCTATGCATTCACAGGAGTACACTCACTTTTTAAGGTTTACACTCACACAATCTTTTTCTGACAATACGTACTTTCCACCATCACTTTTGGTACACAAACAATTTAAATGCAACACATAAATGCAACACACACAGAATTCTCCCTTTGCTATTGAATTCATAGCATTTATCGAGATGGACTTGCTTCAGCATGGATGTGGGACACACACACACACACACACACACACACACACACACACACACACACACACACACACACACACACACACACACTCACACCAACCTTAACTTCAATGCTTTGCTCCCGCATGAAAGCTTCGAGGTGGTGGGACATGCTGTCCTCTCCTGCACTCGCCGTACTGGTGGAAGCAACACCAT
Organism: Conus betulinus; assembly: GCA_016801955.1. Taxonomy (NCBI): domain Eukaryota; kingdom Metazoa; phylum Mollusca; class Gastropoda; order Neogastropoda; family Conidae; genus Conus; species Conus betulinus. Next base: position 236,302 of record JADBJO010000917.1, on the reverse strand, counting down.
GAACTCCATGAGCGGATTCGGCCCGTTCAGCTCCCCCAGTACTAGTCGCACTGAATGCTGGAGTCTGTTGATTAGTGCACACACAGAGAACAGCTGATCCCATCAATATGTGTATCGTTGTACACACACACACATATTCACAAGCATTCAAATGACCAGTATTAGAAAAACAACAACAAAAAAGACCAGAAAGCTTTTTTTTTTCCACAGGCATGTTTTCTAAAATCACCATTCTACTAGATCAAAATAAACATGAATCACAAATGTCTTTGCAATATCCATGTATATGATAGGTACGTAGAGTGTTGGTAATAATCAAGTGTTGTTGCGTATAAAACCACTCTTTGGACAGTCACTACTGAAGCATCTACCTTCACAAAGTTCAGTGTTCTTGCTAGAAAAACAGATCTCTTATGAGAGTTTTCTGCACAAGTTCTCATCATCCATTCTATCTTGCAGTCTTTCACTGTCTCTTTCATTCGGATCTAATAAAGTGGTATGAAGAAAGAAATGAAATTTGAAGCTTCAGGTGGTGTTCATCTTATCTGTCAATTCTTCACAAGCGAAGTTCAATGCAGGGTTGCACCTGAACAAACGACTGGATTTTACCATCCGTGTTTGCTCAATGCCCAACGAAGCAGCTCTTTAAATCTGGGCAGTCTCTCTCACAGAGAAATATCACTTAAACATCTTCTTAGGCACCAAATGGAGGACACACATCTCCATTTAAATCTCTACACAATTCAAATAAATTAACAAATGGATACATATACTGAAGGACGAAGGTCGTAAAAGACTTGACTCTGTGATTGTTAACCTGATATATATATATATATTTTTTTTTAATAAACTTTAATTCTGACAATCCTCAGTTAGCGTTAAAAGACAAGTTATAACCAATGAAAAAAAAAAAATTATCAGCAGTTTCCTAGCTGTTAATCAAACCTGATGCTTCTTATTTTTTCAAACATCAGTTCTGATAATCCTTGTCTAGGGTGAAAATGAAACAAAACTTGTTAACAATCACCTGAGGACAGGCTACAGCTTTAGCATTTGAATCATTCTTGTGATTTTCCCCGAGAAAACATCTTTCTTTGAGAAGACATCTTACAGAAATATTTTCCAGTTCTGAAATGAAAGCTTCAAATTATTCCATAAAGTACTTTTTTCTTCAAGGAAAATATTTAAATGCAATACCTAAACCAGTTTTTTCATTGTTTTTGTATCCACTGAAACAGTTTGGACACATGGGTTAAAGATTACCTGTGCTTGAATACATGTATTCAACCACTGAAATTCCGATTATCCAAGATCAAAACATACTGTATGACATGAATTCATTATCACAGGATGTCCTTTTTTGTCGTCAGATTTTTCCATTTTTTTTCCTATTTCCAATATGATAGGTGGCCTTACGGAAAAGCGCTCTCGCAGGAATCCAGAAGATACCAGATCATGGTTCAAGTCTTGGGGTCATAAGTTTTTTTTTCTCTCCCTCTTTTCTAGAACTTTGTTGTGATCTGAATCCTGATCTTTTAGATGAGATACAATTATCGTCTTGTATGCACCATGCTTTTTTGTCATGCAAAAAAAACCCTCATGACAGCAACAGAATTGTTCCTGGTGTGATTCTGCAGAAATCTGACCTGAACGGCAAAGAAATACACACAGACAGAAAAGAAAGGGTGATGTCATACTATGGGAACATGCTCCATCCAAAGAAAGTAACCCAACATCAAATCTGTGGCCAAAAAATGCAAATGCATAATGTAATAAAATACATCCATCATCCATGTATCAACAGTTTAATCTGTGGCAACAAACGCACGATGTAATAAATATATCTATGTCTCAAAAGTTAAATCTGCGGCAACAAACACACAATGTAATAAAATACAACCATTTCTCAACAGTTCCAGACTCAATCTGTCAGCTATGTATTTGCTTCTCTATCAAAGTAGACTTTGGGGACAAGTATTGTCAGGAAGAAATCTTTTTATTCACATGCTACTCCATTGTTTTAATTTTTCATTTTGCACTCACGTGAATTTTGCATTTTGCACTTGTCTGTTATCTTAAAGCTGACAAATGACCCTTTAATGACCAATGAAGAGAAGAGCAATTCAAGCTGGATTCATTACATTTCCTGCATTCATAAGGAGACTGTGTATTCATAACGAAATATTTTCATTTTCACACATTAATCTTACATTTTTGTGAAACTTTGTTTTGAAAACAAAATACATATGGCATTTTGAACTGAACTGATATGAGAAATTTCCTGAGAGGGAGGGGGGGGGGGGGAGAGAGAGAGAGAGAGAGAGAGAGACTGAGAAGACTGGAGGGGGAGAGAGAGAGAGACACTCTGGAGAGATGGCACGTGCATGTCTTGGCATGTTGGCCTGAGAAGAGATTTTCAGTTATTACTTACAAATACAAATCATATGGAGTAGACGATGGACAGGGCAAGAAGTTTTCAGTTATTACTTACAAATACTAAATCATATGGAGTAGACGATGGACAGGGCAAGTCATTTAATTGAGCTAAGCAAGCAAATAGATCACACTGACAGTGGAAGTCATTTGTGTTCTTCGCCTGCACTGAAAAAAAAAAGCAGCATTTGCAGCAAATGTTGCAATGGATCAAGTTTTTTTGTTGTTGCATAAACATAAACATAGCTTACCTGTACTGTTCCTGCTGCAGAAGCAACAAAGTCATTCATCACAAAAGTTTATAGCAATTCAGCTCAGTGGATGAAGGGTGGATGGAATGAATGAGTAAAAACAGAAAGTGGGCCACTGGAGTAGGTGAATGATTCAAGACGTCCCCTGTGACTTTATGTAAAATCGTACCCACTGTTTGGGAAATGTGGTACACAGACAACCACCCACCTGGGTTGGCAATCTGCTGCGGCAGTCATGCCTGAAAATAATGCTGAAGAAGTAAAATGCTGGACTAGATAAAACTATCTCCCCTAAAGTATTTTCTACGACACATTTCTACAATATATTGTTTCATTCATTCAGAAAAAAAAAGAGGAAACTTAACAAAATTTCTTTTCATATGATCTATGTCATGTTAAAATAACTCAGACGTAGTGCAGACATGAAAGAAGATGAAATTCAAATGAATTTAACTGTGTTAAAAGTGCGATTAAGACTGAAACAAATGAGTTTCATTGTAGCAGTGCGTTAGATATTTAAATAGGTTCAAATTCATGAAAAGTGCGTTAGCAACAACATAGTAAAAAAGTGAACAAAGCAGGCAACCTATATACATTCTTCTACTCAAATCATTGAAATATGTCATCAAATTGTAAAGATCCATTGAATTTCAGCTTTTGAAAATTAAAACATGCATAAATATGACTAAGAATAAATCAAATGAAATACTATGGTTCACATGTTTGAAAAAAAAAAAAAATCAATGAAAAGTTTGTTTGATGGTTCATCATACCATTCATAAAAAAAAATGGTAAATCAAAGAATATTTTGATAGAATATTGAATTACTTATCAAACACAATAAGTGCAGAATTTTTTTGCAAATCTGTATTTAATAATTCAAGTGAGTGAAAAAATTCAACAATTTATAAGTTGTTACATTTTACTAATATCCAAATATATGTTTTTCCATGCTATTTTTATATCTAGAATGTTTTAGAAATTTGAGAAAAAAAAATCCACATTTCAGTTGTACTTTGCAACTTCTGAATGACCATACGCTCTTGTCAAGCCACCTGCACAATATCTGAAGACTTTCACATTCTGCAGAGTGAAAATTTTCCATTAAAAAAAAAAAGCAACTTCAGACTGGATCACAGTTTCATAACGCTCTCTACACTGTTGAAATTACCACACTCAGTGTCACAAGCACACATTCACAGTTAATAAAGTACAACAAAAATGATGTGAACAAATGGAACAAAATACGATGTGAACAAATGGAACAAATCTGATGTGAACAAATGGAACAAAATATGATGTGAACAAATGGAACAAAATCTGATGTGAACAAATGGAACAAAATATGATGTGAACAAATGGAACAAAATATGATGTGAACAAAATGGAACAAAACAAAACTATCAAATCAAAGTGAACTCGCCTCTGTGTGACAAATTCCCATTATCACCAGACTGACAAATAAAAACAAGTCCATGCATGAATGAACAATGTTTTCACCTTTCAAAGGTAGAGGGGGAGTCAATTGGAGTTGGTGAATCCATAAAGACATCTGACAGAATAATATGCATAACCACCATTCAAACATTTTTTTTTTTTATCTGTGTGGAAACTGGTTCACAAAAAAGAGTACAAGTTGAAGAGAATGAAGTTCAGTATGCCTGGCAGTGGGGCCAGGGTAGGGTGTAAATGGCCATTTCATCCCAAGTCAGAGTTTAACGAGTTGATCAAGTATCACATGTCAAAGGAAAACATGATTGGATTAAGCCATTTTACTACAGTCCACGTTTAGTTTGTTACTCAAATGTGAAAGAGGATCATAGCTGTGGCATGTTTTTCTGCCGTGCTTGGTAAAATTTTCATCCAGTGAGCATGATAGATAGAACCTAAAGTACCATAACATCTCTCACAAAAGAAGCCTCATCAAATTTGACACTGTTTACAACTAGTGACGTCTAGCAAGAAGTCAACTAGTTTAGTGCATTCCACCAACTCTGTGAGTAAGTGAAATGTAAGTGGATATTCTGACTTTGACTTTAAAGTTACACATGCTTTCCACTTAACAGTTGAATAAAAAAAACAAACAAAAGTCCTGTCTTTGTCTTCCACTCACCCTGATACACTTTTGGGAATCTTATTTGCCCATATTAACAGTACATCGCAGCTCATTTTGGTCTTGGACTTGGCTGACCCATGTATATTTTCAACACACACATAATTTGAAAGAAAGCATGGCGTGCAGCTCTGTCTTCCAACATCAAGTCAAAATGGACAGACATCAACGTCATTGTCATAAACTACAGAAAAAAATGCCCAGTACTCCGTGGCCATCTAGTTCATGCCTTGCTGTCAGAGCGACCAAACTTTTCCCCTCTACATCCAGATGTGTAGTGCATTTATAAAGTCTGATGTCAGCTGAGATATGTGGAGTATTACTGAAAGCTTGTGATGCTGACAGATGTCTTAACTCTAACGCTGGAAACTCCCTCACAGTATATAACTGGCGACTCAGCATTACTGCCTTCAGCCAGGGGATTACTGGAAATGTCTGCACGCTCCGTCAGAGAAAGCATAACTAAATGTCAAAAAAAAAAAAGACCCTGTGTGTAGAGTAGTCTGCCCCTGTAAGGCCTCATGGTGACCCCACCATGACACTCCATGTGAAGTGCTGGTGCAGGAACAGGACAGATCTGAATGTGGCTGTGGTATAAATGTATTCACATGGAAGGTGGAATGAGCTGAGAGGCATGGGAAGGATTTCAATGACAGGACAGAGAATGGAGCAGTACAAAACACGTGCACACCCACACATACCCATGCATGCATGCTAAGATGCACATAATCAGAAAAAAAAATGCAACAAAACACAAATAACCACAAACAAATGTAAAAACGAACAAAAGCTCTAGAACTGCAAGTTTACACTTTTGACACATCTGACATACTTCCTCGGTTTATCAAACAGATTTTACCGTCTACCTGACTTCAAATCTCTCCTAAACTCACTACAGAGTATTCAACTTCAAGCAAAGAATCAGAACAAGAAAAAAAAAAAAAACATTTTGATAATATATCATAGGGATGGGTCTCAATACAATTAATCTGATAAAGGGTAACATCAACCAAATTTTACTGTTCTTTGCTTATTTTCAAAACAGGGGAAAGAAACAAAAGAACGAATTAAATAGCAGATATAGATGACTAAATGAACATCTCAATTGTGAAAAAAATTCCTAAAATTTCTTATGGTCATCAGCAAACAGTCTTAACAGAGAGAGAGAGAGAGAGAGAGAGAGAGAGAGAGAGGAGAGAGAGAGAGAGAGAGAGAGAGTATGTATGCGCGTCTTTCTTTTCTTTTCTTTTTTTTTTTGGCGAACGCAGGGTGATACTTCTGGGGACACTCCCTGTATAGACAGGCAAGGATTAATCATATCTACCCAACAAAGAGATTGGATTTGTGTGTGTGACAGTTTTTTATCCTGCCATTCAGGCAGCCATATTCCAACTTCGGGGAAGGTGGGTGTCAATATGCACCCTTCTTTATAGATGCATGTACTTATTGCAATACACATCTTCTTATTGTTTCATTTTGTTTTCTTTAACCTTTTTATGTATTTGTAAGCGCTTAGGGCTTATGATGCAAGATTAAGCGCCATAAATAATCATTATTACTATCAAAATACAAAAAGATTGCATACGAGGACCAAGTGTTTACTTACCCTCTGTTGATGATTTTGATTTGGGGGGTGTATCAATGTCATCCATTGAAAGACAACGTTTGGGAGTGCGTCTGAAAACACACAGCACCAGCAGCCAATGTCACAATGTCAATAAGTCAGATTCCACTTAAATTGTACGTGTAAAAGAATGTATGTGGGGTTTTTTACACTTAATTCAGTGAGTGAGGCAAAGCAAGCATAATCATGTTCAACACTTTTGACATTTATGTTGAAAACACTGGGTAGATAAAAAACAAAACAACCACTAGTGTTTGCCAAAGAGTACAAAGAAAATAATATGCATGACAGAATTTCAAACAAGCCGAAGGGACATAAACCACCTGTGAGGCTGCTCCTCCCCACAAAAAAAAAAAAAAAAAAAAAAAAACCCCCAAAACACACACACAATATGCAAATGCATAAAACAACACAATAAAATTATATTTAAAGTACAGAGAACACAGTAGCTATTATTAAAAACTGAGACAAAAAAAGTATTAAGATCCAACTTTACTTTTAAAGTTTCACACCAAAGTGATGCCTATTTTTACATTGCACAGGTCTGTATTAAGATTCACTTATTGCTCATCAATTCATGACTACTTTTTTGTACTTAGCCTACTGTTGCTTTGTTTTGTGCTTTTCTCCTCCCACATGAATACTGTATCTGAAAAGAACTTGCTTCACAAAACGACAAGACAAAGAGGCAGAGAGGAGGGGGTGGGAGGGTGGGGAGGGGGCCAGGGGTGAGTGTCAGAAAGTATTCATGTGCTTTGGTTGAAGAGAGAGAGAGAGAGAGAGAGAAGGGAGAGAGGGGGGGGGGGAGGAGGGAAGAAGGTGAAACATTATATGGATTTAAATATACATAAGCAGAGGAAATGGTCAGGCTTTGGATGAGAAAGACATGTGTATTGGATGGGAAATGGAGATGGGGGGGGGGGGGGGGGGGGGGGGGGGGGATGATAATATAAAATCAGGGGCAGAAAGAAAAGGGAAGATAATATAAAATCAACTTGCTCCACAAAGAGAGAGACAGAGAGAGAGAGAGACAGGACAGAGAGAGAGAGAGAAAGAGAGAGAGAGAGAGAGAGAGAGAGAGAGAGAGAGAGAGAGAGAGAGGGAAGGAAGCAGGGAAGAAAGGGGCAGAAACAGAGCGAATATCTAAATAAGGGAGAAAGAAAGAAAGAGAAAAGAGAGAGAGAGAGAGAGAGAGAGAGAGAGAGAGAGAGAGTGTGTGTGTGTGTGTAAGTTTGTGTGTGTGTGTGTGTGTGTGTGTGTGTGTGTGTGTGTGTGTGTGTGTGTGTGTGTGTGTGTGCATGCATGCATTCATGTATGCATGCACGTGTACGCATGTGTGTGTGTCTGTGTGTGTGCACAGGCATGCACATGCAGAAAGAAAAATGTTAGAACGTATGCCACATAACCTTGACCTGGTCAGGGTGGGGGAGTGGAAAGGTAAGGGTGGCATGGGAAATCATCAGAAAGACAATGAAAGTATCTTGCTCCCTAAAGATAGGGACAAAAAACGCCTTGTGCGGAAATCACTTTTGCTGCAAATTATCATCACACGTACCCAACTTATGTAATCATTACTTTACATACAAGAACACAGCCTTGTGCATGGAAATCATGATACCACAGTCGTATATTATGATTATCATGCCACATACATGATCTTTTAACACTATGCATACAGAAACACAGCTTTGTGCAGGGAAATTGCAAAACCTTTGCTGAAAATCATGACCCTCAAGCCAAATTCTCATTCCTGACAATTCTGTCAAAATACTGTCCCACAGTGGGTCAACCCAACCAACAAGGAGGACTTGTATTGGGTTAGACTAATATATTACTCACATTTGAAAGATATTGGCTTTAACCCAGCATATGCTGGGTCAAAGCACACCTTCATTCATACACATCCACTTTCAGTTTCACCCATGGGTGAAACTATAATTCTAAAAAAAAAACAACTGAGTTTGAATGGGTAACCTGCTATTGCAGTAGCAGTAGTAGTAGGGACCGGCTTTTTGGCCTAAGGCCTTACGGCTATTTGCGTCCCCTCATTATTTTTCAATTTTATTTCGGTCTGGTTGCATGCCTATCTTATAAAAAAAACATTATATTCCATCCACACTAAAGAAAAGGTCTTTCAATTTAGGGTCTTCATCTAGGAGTATTTTAAAGCTGTTGATATCAGGTGCATATCTGGTGTTAGTACGCAGTGCATTCTAATAATTAACAATTCTGAAAGCTAAACAAGACTTTCTTTTGTTAGTATGAATGTCTGATAAAAATCTTGCCTTATTTCTCATGCAACCAACTTCTGAGAATTTGAAAAGTGCATGCACATTAACATCATCATAAGTATGGAATATTTAAAAAAATTGGATTAGGTCTCCGCTGATCCTCCTACCTTTCATTGAGTGTAATTGGAGATAATGTAATCTATCTTTATATTTTAAGTTACTACACTACACTCTTTCAGGATTTTAGTAGCCTGCCTTTGTACAGTTTCTATCATTTTTGACTGTGTCTTGAGATGGGGACTCTAAATTACATTAGCGTATTCCAGATGGGGCCCAACAAATGCTTTAAATAACTTGACAAATGTCTGCTTTTCTAGAAAGATAAAAGTTCTGCTGATGAGTCCCATCATCTGATTTGCTTTATTTACAACTCGCTGGATGTGCGGATAAGAGAATAGATCTTTGAATATCAAAGGTTACTCCCAGATCTGTTTCTTCATCACACGTATTTTTTTTCTGCAATTCGTCATTCACAATCATACTCGATGGTTTCTGTGTTGAAGCTCCTAGGAGCTTGTTCACACAATCACAGGTCCTTTTCCACTAGTACAACTGATTTGTCATGCGTAGTACAAAATCATAGTATATTCAAACTGTTCATTCTTTTTGCCAGTGTGCATCACCTTACATTTTGCTACATTGAAGTAAAGGTTCCATTCATCTGACCATTCTTGTAGCTTGTTTATATCCTGTTTGATCTTTGTGCTGTTTGTTGCCGTATCATATATTTTTTGTGTCATCTGCATGTGGTTTGAGTTATGTCCGGTAAATCATTAATGAACACAGTGAATAATATGGGCCCTAGGATACTACCCTGTCCACTTAGGACCTCAGACTAACCTTTGTGTGAAACGCCGATTCACACTTGCTGACAAACATTTGACAGGTGAAGTCTCCTGTTCCATGGGAGATCTGGGTGGCGAGTTCTGACCATCTGTGTCCATTTGGCCTTCTTCAGGAAGTTCTTGTCCTTCACTTTCCGGATTTTCAATATTCTTGAGAGGTTGGTCATTTTGTTCTCCAGACATCTTGTGATGATTAACAACAAAGTCTAATGACGGAGAAACGTGTGTTTGAAACAATTCTTTAAAGAAATTTGAAACCCTTTGCTCACTTTAAAAGAAAAAAAAAGTTTACAAAGTTAATCATTTAAGTAAAAATTTACTCGATTCACAGTTCAACTGCACACGGACTCATATCTTTTTTCTCTGCAGGCTTGGTGTAAAAAAAAAAAAATCATACAGGTTTCTTATCCTCATTTGTACTTGTAGAGAATTCCGTTACTAGCTGTCATGTTAAAAACAAAAATCAAATTAAAATGGTTTGTTTTTTCCAAGCCTACAAATCTTTACTGCTTACTCCGTGTTGCAGCACTCACGACGAACTGTGTTTTGAAGACACCGCCAGCAGACAGGGACTTAACTCGCACAGTCAAGTTTTTTTTAACCAATCATGTGGGTGCGTGCATCTTCTGCTATTAAAAAAAATGCTCAAGATTATTACATGGATTAAGCTGCAAAGATTCGTTGATTTACCGTTCAACAGTCTTCTATTAACTGGGCTCGCTGAAATAGAAACTTTGTGTAAATTTGATTAATAGATTTTTTTAAACGAAATTGGTCCATCTGTCTCCCCTTCTTTCTCAGCGACTCTCTGCGCATGCTCAAGAAACTTGGCGCGCAGTCCGGACGCTTGGCTGGCAACATCGGTGGGTTTTAAGTCTCAAAACCTGAACAAAGGATATTTTTCAGTATGGAATCACAGATTGGCGAGCGCAAACGTGCCAGGAGTGATAATAGAAGGTACTTTGTCTAGAACAGACATCTGTTGTTGAATTTGTGTTATTTATACGATATGATTACTCTATTAATTATTTGTATCAGGGCTCTTTAAAGAGAGGACCGCAGTCTGCTGTGAGAGTTGAACTGCATCACACAAGAAAAATACTACCGCCACGGCGTAGCAGTGCTTCTGGCAATAGTTAGTAGACTAAACCAAAGCTTCGCGGCCGTCATGGTTATTTTCATAGACTGGAGTAAATTTGTATAGCTGGGCTTGCACATTTTAATGTAATTGATTTTAGTTCATTTTTCATTTGGGGGGAGGGGAGAGAATCAAATGATTACCCATTTAAAATCAAGTAACCAGTCGAATGAATATAATATTTAGTGAGTAGATCGTATCAGTGTATACGTGTGAACCCAAATAATATTAGGAATATAAGATTACAAAAGGATGTTGAAACATTAATAGTGGTCTGATACTTGGAACCTAAATTCTAATGCAGAAAAAAGTAAAGTACTTACATGCAATTCTACTGAATGAGGAGACTGCCGTCTTAATATATGTATATATATATATATATATATATATATATGAGACAGTGACAAAACATCATGGTGGCATATCCTTGTATGTTTAATTGGAGAAATAAACTATCCAAAACATTTTCCCCCACTTTGTTTGGGGTGTATTTTTGTTGCTTGTATCTTAAAGAGATAACTGCCACAATATCAGGGAGGTATAGGGTGGGAGGTATACTGGATTGTGTCGTTAAAAACTGATTTTTATTTGAAAAAAAAAACAGCCAAAATCGGCCATGTTGAAATGGGACATCCGCCGATATACTGCAAACAACATGTCCCTACAGCCCTTGCAGAATCGTAACGAAAACTTGAACACATGAAATGATAAAAACTACATTTCCCTCAACGTTTTTGTCCTGAAACCACATTCACTTTCTCTTTAGTGAAGTCTGAGTCGAATCCAAAAGAATACTTGATCGGATGTGGTTCTTCATGTCCGGAGACATGCCCTTTTAACATCTTGTTACTGCTTTCTATTTTACCGGGTCCGATCCAACATTTCGTATTCTTCAAACCAAGGTGTGTCATTGACACAGTAAATCCACTGATTTAGCGGTTTGGTCAGCACATTTTTCAAAAACAGAACAAATTTACCATGCACTGGGCTCATGTCCGATCGACATCACCAACCTTTTGGGGATAAAAAATATACTGCACTGCTTGTTTCAGCCATCTGCAATTTGTATCCGTTCGTCGGGTCACGTGTTCTTCAACGGACACAAAACCAGGAGCAGACGATGTCAGAAAGGCGAAGAATCAGTAAACGTTTATTCATAGCCACCAATGTTTACCTCGACACAACTGACACTTAGAATCACACACGCGCAAAATATAATGAAAACCATTTCTGACTGGCCTCGTGGTGAACGTTAACTGCCTTCAAGTTCAAGATATGTGCGAAACACTGCTGAACACGAAAGTGCCAACTGTTACGTAGGCGGCTTCGTTTCCCATCACTTCATTTGAATTTCCGTCAGTTCTGCTGTTACTGCTGTTCCCACTGAGGAAATGCCAGAAATCACATCTGACACTTACGTTTTACGTGTAAGAAAGTAAAACCGATCACAAGCGATACAAATTAGATTTGGTTATTCTTCTTATGCTCTATGACGTTGCGGACCGTGATAGAGGGGGCGTCTCAATGGTCAGTTACTTTCAGTATTGTAAACTTACAGTCGGTTGTGAATATTTTCCGAAAATTTTTAGCATTGTGTTGTTCAAAATGTATCATTTCATGAAAGATGTTATATCATATAATGCATAAAGTTGAGCGAAAAGTAAGAGTTTGATATACGTTAACTGCTATTACTGTTAGAATGACTGATCAAGTCTAAAAATAGTTTTGATTTGAAATCAGATTCAAGGCGTTCTGTGTTGTTATCATTATCATTATCTTTTTTAAGTATCTCATTCAACTGAAACTCCTGGAGCAATATTTCAGTCCATCCATAAGCCTCCCATCCCCCCACACAGAAACACACACACACACACACACACACACACACACACACACACACACACACACACACACACACACACACACATCATAATTTAATGTCCCGTCACACAAATTGGTGATTGAAGACATTTTGAAATGACCTTTTTTGATTGAGATGTCATCATGAGAGAGAGAGATCACATAGTGTAATAAAAGAAATGGAGAGAATCCACAAAGGGGGATGGGATGGAAAGAGAATTAAATGTTATAAGGAGAAAGCAGAAACAAAACAAAATATGGCCTAACTGGATGATTTGTAGCGCCTAAAGATAAAACAAAAAAAATAACAATTTATTATGCTGAATGATATATTTGACTACATATATGTACATACACGATACAATTCCCGTGAGGCTGTCTTTTCCAATTTGCTTTGTAAACCTTGTAAACTTTCGTGTCAGTGTCAGTCAGACTGTAGCATTGTGCAAAGCTTTCTTGATTGTTTATGAACTGATCTGTTTAAAATTCCGTATCAAGTTGTTCCAATGAGCACTTATAGTTTTCCGCAAACATGTGGACTGCAGTAGCTCGTATCACCAAAGCATCTATTTTCTCCATTCTATTTTTCATATTTGATCAACTTAAAAATGAATAACTAAGTATGGTTTGACCATCCTGTTTGCTTTTGAAACTGATCTTATTCATGTTTTTATTGCATTTTACAACTGACTCTTGTCCATTGTTTCAAGAATTAAATGAACAAAAGATACACTGACTGCTTATGCATGCTTACTTTTTCTTTGAAATGAGCAGGCTGACTCGTTTTATGTTCCTTAGCAGCTGTAGTGGATGTTTACATAATACACCATAATATACAAACAGGAGCTGGTGTCAGACGTGATGACGGACATGAAAACTCGGCCTCATTCTTCACTTACAAACTGACAGAACTGCTGACTTTTAACATCATCTTAGTAATATCATCCAGTGTTCCAGAAAGCCCAGTTTCACAACCCTTGGTCTGGCATTACTGTACCGTTACAGACATTTTTCATGTTCAGCAACACAACTGATTATCATCACTGGGTGATCTGATATTTTTCATGTTATGAGAAAAAGAATAATACAAGTTATCTTTTTCTTTCTATTTTATGCATGTGAAAGATGTAACTTTCAAGAATTACAGAAATTTTTACCCGTTTCAAGTTCTGAAATTCTGTTACCCAAGTCCCATTTCTTGCACGACCTTTTGTCACTGGCTTTATATATCATATATATATATATATATATATATATATATATACCAAATCTGTTGAAGAGATGATAGTGCCTTCAGACTGCAAAACAGCTACAGTTATACCAATATGCAAAACAGGAGGTATGAGAACAGACACAGGGAACTATTTAGGTCAAAAGCTAGCAGCCTTGTGCAGTAAAAGTTTTTTTTTTTTTTCCTGTTTATGTCAACCTCCCAGAAGTGTCAGAATAACCAACCTGATGATGTGGACACTCGATGGATAAAGATAACTATAGACCAGTGAGTTTAACATGCCTTATATGTAACATTTAGAATCATTTGGTAGGGAGGCTATTGTTAAACGTATGACAGGAAAATAAATTATATGCTGAGTGTCAACATGGATTTTGTAAAACAGGTCTTGTGTAACTCAACTTCTAGAAGTGATGGAGGACTTTACAAAGGAGATAGATAAAGGAGAGAATATAGATGCATTGTATTTAGGTTTTAGAAAAGCATTTGACTCAGTACCACACAGAGAGACTATTAAAGAAATTGAATTCTTATGGAATAGTGAGCAATGTACTTGGTTGGGTTAGAGACTTTCTATCAAAAATAACTCAGAAGGTAAGGATTGGTAGTTGCTTCTCTTGTACTTGTAGTGGCAATGTTATTAGTGGAATAGCACAAGGCAGTATTTTAGGACCAATATTATTCAAAGTGTTTATAAATGATCTCCCTGTTGAACTAAAGAGTACATGTAAAATTTTTACAGGCAAAACTTTACAATTCTCCAAAACGGCATCAGGAATTACAAAAGCATATTGAAACATTAGTACAGTGGTCTGATACTTGAAACCTAAATTCTAATGCAGAAAAAAGTAAAGTACTTCATATTGGAAAATCAGTCCTGACTGGAGAAAGGTCCAGTGACTGAGGAAAGACCCACTGACCACAGGGAAAGTCCTGTCGACGGTGGGAAGGACTACAACTTTGGATTCTCTCTCTTGAGGGTACATAAGACCGTATGGCGAAAGCTTGGCAGTGTCTGGAGTGGCACTGTCTTCATCTGTCCGTGGGCTGGTTGTAGGGGTGGTTGGGTCTGTGGGGCGTGCTCGACAGCTGGAGGGTGGTGTTCTTGCCAGTGGGCTTGCAGTCATGAAATATGGGCTGGTACACCCATGGGGATGCTACTTTAAGGCTGTTATGAGTTGCATCCTGTAGTCTGATTTACCTCTGTTCAGGAGCAGTTATGTCCCTTGATATCTTAATGGAGTGTCCTGCACGTGCCTGTACCCATTGTCAACACAGCGTAGGCCTCCAAGGGTGGGACATGACTGTTCTAAAGGCAGGTGAAGACAGTGCTTTGCTGGGTCCCTCCCCAGCACCTTCGGGTGTTTCTTTTTCTATTCGAAAATCAGTCCCACAAAAAGATTATGTAATGAAAAATGGGGACAAGAAAGTAAAGGTATCTAGATGTGAGGAAGAAAAAGACCTAGATGTGACTTTCATCAAAAACTTGCTATTTGACAAACATTTTACAAATAGTAGTATTAACAGGGTCAACAGAATGATTGGAATGGAATAGTAAAAAAAAGCCTAGTTACATTTAATAAATGTCATACAATTGTAAGAAAGTGTCCTTTTCTATAAATGATTTATAGAAAAGGACATTTTCATACAATTGTATAAGACATCAGTTACACCCATTCTAGAATATGGCAATAACGTATGGTAGTCAGTACTAAAGAGACAATCAGAAGCCCGAGAACAGGTTCAAAGAAGTGCAACAAAGATGATCCATAGTATAAAGGGTTACTCATACCAAGAAAGATTAAAATTTTTACAATTTCCAACACTTAAAGCAAGAAGAGTAAGAGGGGACTTGATTCAGACATAAAAGATATTTAGTGGTTTTGATGATTAGTGACAAAACATGCATTTTTGTACTCCACAGATCAATACTACAAGAAACGATGAAGATAAGATATTCAAACAATATTCTATATTCTAGAACTAATTTTGAGAAAATTTACATTTACTAACGGAGTAACCAATTGTTGGAACAAATAACAACGAACATCAAATGTGCACCTTGTATATAAATACATTCAGATAAACATGAATCGGTAACTATCCTGCAATATGGCCACTCTGTGTGGCAGCCGCACCACAAAACCTCTCTGTAGTGAAGTGGAGGACGTGCAAACGACGAGCAACCAAGCTGTTGGCATCACTGAGAGACAAGCCGTACCCTGAGAGGCTGGCGATCCTGGGACTACCTACTCTGAGCATCGCAGAAACAGAGGTGATACGATTGATCTATACAAATACATACATGGGATCTACGATTCTGATCGGCCGAAGTTTGAGATCATCAGTGACCGTGCAACAAGGGGAAACAGTCTCAGGATGAAAAAAAAAACACTGTAGGCTATTCGCAGCGTAACATTCTCTCAGAGGGTGATCAACATGTGGAATGACCTCCCAGAGTCTGTGGTCAGAGCACCATCCATGAATAGCTTCAAAGGCAGACTCGACGCTCATTGGAAAGATCTGGCGAGTGTTCACACTTCAACTTGCCAGTCCTAAACTCTGACAATATGATTTTAACTTTTGCCACATGTGTCAGTGCCATGCATGCCACTATGTATGTTTGAAAATAGGAACGATGAACTGGCCTATTAAGGCCTCAAGCATCTACAACGTCAAGGTCAAGGTAAAACAAAAATATGACTTTGATGGTTGAAGAAGACTGAGTTAGTCAACGATTGGACCAACAGACACCAAAAATAGAAGGGGCATAAAAAAGCCTGAATAGGCAAAGTTGTTTAATACAATGCCCCAAATCCTGATCCTGATCCTGTGTGTCTGCTATGTCATTGCACCACATCCATAATCACTGAGGGTTTTTTTTTTTTTTTTTTTTTTTTTTTTTTTAAACGGATTTCATGTTTTGTTTAGATTTGTTAAATTTGGTGGGTGAAAGATCTTGTTTACTGTTGAAAAGAAATTGAATTTCAGTTTCATTGATCAACTCATAATTTGCTGCCTTTTAATGTAGGTTCAAATGTTGTGTAAGTCTTTCCATTAATTGAAATTATTCCTTCATCTCTCCAGCAGTCTTTTTTCTGCTTGGACCATATATTTATATATGTACATTTCATGGGGGGAAAAAAAACCACCATCAAAAGAGCAAAAGCACTGGACAGAAAAGCCTAATACAGTGTCATCTTTTCACAGAACGCTTAACATGCATCTTTTAACTGGTGTCGGAATAAAAAAAAAAGTATGATGTACATTTGAATATAACGTGATAGTCTTAAGAATACTTATGATAGTGCTTTTCATCAGTAAGATGTAATACTCCAAGCCCTATTTTTGTATACACAAACAGTGGGCTGCCTACCTGGGTAGAGACGACTGAAGTATTACCTGCTGGCAGTGCATTCGGTCGTTTTCAGCATAGGTTGTTTTCATTTCCTTCTGATGCAATTCTGTTCTTGTTTAGCTTCCTGTCCTAGCAAAATAAACCTGTCGCTGGCCAATTGTTAACAAACTAGGGAGAGGTTAGGGGAGTGGTGGGAGTGAAGGTGTGGAAGTGAAGGAAGCTTTCTGCATGGCCAGACTTTCATTTGTTTTTGCTTTGTTCTCCCTCTTTCCTGCCTCCATTCAACCTGAAATATGCTCAGGAATGACCCTCATGGGGTTTTCTGGGGGCTCTTTCAGTGTTTTTACTTTTCAGCATAATTTGTTGTACCTGTGGGCTGGAAATTTCCTGTTTAATGTCAGTATTATTCTCTTGAAATCTAAAACTCTCTGTCCTTTTTTGTTTTTTTACCGTCTTCTGTTTTACTGCCTTATGTGGGCTAATTCCTGTCTGGCATGAGAAGTTAGTAAAGCACCTTTTTTCGTCTTATTACAATTCAAACCAAAATGTTTGCTTTGTTTGGTTGTTATCTGATTTCAGTAGTGAATTAAACTGGACACCTGCAGTATGTTTTGCCTTAGGAATGCTTTCCTAATTTTGATTTTTGTTTTGCTTTGATAAGTCTTGACCTTTCCTTAAATATGGGGATGATCAGGTAGAATGGCTGTTGGTCTTGGCCAGACCTAGCTGTTGCTTTTATCCACCTTCATGTTATTGATTTAGTTTTCAAGTTACTGATTGTGCAGATGCATCTGTTTGTGCTGCTTTTGTCACGTTCAGGACAGGACTTCTTCTCTTCTGTCTGAAAGCTCCAGAGCAGCCAAAGCTATTGATGCCTTTGGTGTTGCATACTACTTCCTGTGCTGCTACAGGGGGGGGGGGGGGGGGGGGGGGGGGGGGGGGAACAAAACAAACAATCCCCAAATGCTTCACTGACTTAGTGGCAGTTTAAATGGAATGGAAATAATTCAGATTTTTTTTTGTTGGTCAAATCAAAACTATGTGATAACTAATGAGATTTACTTCTTCTGAGTTTGCCATCATGGTGTATGCAGAGCAGAGTGTGGCTGAAAGTGCTGTTAAGTCTCACTTTTGATACTGCTGCATATGACTGCTGTGTTTAATTTTGGAACGCTGTGTAACTCTTAAAAATGTCAAAATGCTACACATTATCATAGTTTATGCTTTTGAGGCTTTGGCAGCTCTGAAGACCTTAGAAGGCCATGTGTGGTTGGCTGGTCTATATAGTATATAAAACACTGAAAAGTTGAAATCGAAAACATGGGGTGTCAGTGGTTTGGAACCTGTGCCTTTCGTCCCCTGCCTCTGCTGAAAGTGCTTGACAATTTTCTGTTCTGTACCAGCCACAGCAAGACCAAAACATCAGATGGAACAGAACGGGAACCAGCATCATTTTAGAAGACGCCGTGGAGGTCGATTCCAGAAAAATAGCAGGTACATGGTGAACTGGTTTGATCCAGTGTATTAGTGAGCTTGATCTACACGTTAAGCTCGAAGTTTGGATGCTTATATTTAAGTGTCATCATATAAAATCTGGATCTAGACTTGCATTCTTTAATAAAAGTGTTCAGTAGAAAAGGTATCTGAAGAAGAAAAAAGTTTGTTGATGTGCAAGGTTTTTTTTTTTTTTTTTTTAATTTTTTTATTTATTTATTTATTTTTTTTTTGTGCCAAACTCAGTTCTGAATTTGTGTTCTTTCAAAGACTATTTACTGATAGCTCTCCAAATCTGACCAGGATGTTGCTGCTGCCGTGGTTTGAGTCACAGCTCCCTCAGTCTCGGAGATGTTCTAAAAACATGTATGCACACAGAGAGTTATACTGCTGAACTGACCGTTGGGCACTTCAAGTGGCCTAGCCCTATATCAGAATGCATAGAATTCCTCATTCTCTCTGACTCCTGCTTTTGAGGCCATAGCTAGCGCTAACCTCAAGCACTCTCAGCTACTGAATTTATTTGAACTTCGTACCTGCCTGAAATGTGAACATAGTTTTTTGTGTTTGGTTCCCAGTCAAGTTGGTATTTGTGGCATGCCCAGAATGCAGCACATAAAATGAGGAGCAGATTCTTAATCCCTCATACCCCATCCGAAACCTGAAGCTCAGACTCGTGAAAGATCTGGCAGTCTTGAAGAATGGAACATCTAGACTGAAAAACAAACAAACAAACAAAAAAAGGCCCTTCCAAATCCGTTCGAAGTGCAAGTTTTTACTGTATGCTACTGGCTGCTGTTAAGGAGAAACAGTCTTGAGCTGTTTGCACGCAGACAGGTCACCCCTTTCACGCCTATTTGTATCTTTTTAAAAAATGAAGAAACTCCACCACTCCATTGTGCATTTCATGTGGTATACTACTCCTTATTCATGTTCTTATAGCGTATTTGGACTATTTGATGTTAGATATTAACACTTTACAGCAGCCTCCAAGAAAAAATTCTGTTCAGTTTTCCCACCCAGTTGTGAGTTTTAAGTTTCTGGAAGAGAGGACCATTTTTCTTCTGATTGAAGATTTTACAAAGGAAAGATTTTAACAAATTTGAGGCATGCTTTTGGGGAATGTTTTTTGATATGTGTTGTGTGTGTAAGTGTGTGTGTGTGTGTGTGTGTGTGTGTGTGAAATTTGAGAACTGACGTCAACAGTGTGACAATCCTGTTAAAGCCCTGCGATGAGGTGGGCTATAGGCAACTCTGTTAAATTAACCAGATAACTTTTGAAAAAAATGATGAGGCTAGGATGGTTAGTTCATGTTGCACAGCTGAAACAGGTATGTGCTTAATGCTATTTGTAAATGCAGCTCTCAGTTTGATGTGATGATGAATTTTTTTAGAGAGAGTGACATTGCTTAAGGGCAGCTGCCATCAACAATGTCAGTCCATTCATGACCTATAAACTTGCATGCAGGCATGCATGCACACATGCGCGCACACACACACACACACACACACACACACACACACACACACACACACACACACACACACACACACACACACACACACACACACACACACACACACACACACACACACACACACACACACAACACGCGCCACACACACACACACACACACACACACACTCTCTCTCTCTCTCTCTCTCTCTCTCTCTCTCTCTCTCTTTCTCTCTCTCTCTCTCTCCCTCTGTCTCTCTTTTTCTCTCTGTTGCATTTCTTCAGGCTTTATGCAACCTGGTATACATAGCTGACAGAGACAAGTACAACACAGTTTTCTTGTCTTCACTTTTTTGATTTTTTGTATCATATTGAATAAAGGGTTTTGATAACATGACTGTTCTACTCCAAGTGAATGAGATTTGATTGGTCATGCTGGGCTACATTTTTCACTTCGATTTGTGTCACCATGCTTAGGTGCACATTTGAAAGTTTTTTTTCTTGTTGCATGGTTAGATTTTTTTTTTTTTTTTTTTTTTTTTTTTTTGTGTATGTGTCTAAGGTCACTTCAGATGGGGAGTCCAGTGTGGTGCCTGTGTTAAATCATGTGCATTTGACACCTGTCCTGTACATTTGATTATTTTGCTATTTTGTATGTGACATTGGCAAATTTTCTCATGAAAACTGAACAATATGAAACAATTTTCATTGAATCACACTAAAATCTTGAGGTGTAAGGCAAGTAAAGTTCAGTGTTCCCATTCATAGAGAACAGCATTTGCCATTACTACAGTAACAATTGCTACACAGATATGAAGCTAAGCATTTTAAGCAGATATTTAGAGATAATGTTTGGAATTCTGTGGTTTTTCTGTTCTTTCAGGTCAGCGGGTCAGGCGTCCAGTCCATGTCTGGGAGAGTAGTAAGTTGAACATTTGATGCATAGTGTGCATGCGAGTGCTGTGTGTGGCATTGAAAACCCTCTAGAGGTTTCGATGCAATCTTAATGAAGCATATTTCTCTTTTTTGTTTTGTTTATTTCTTACTGAAAGTTTGCAATGAAGCAGCCATTTCTGGTGACATTTGACTTTATTCCTTTGTCAGTGTTGGTTTACAAAGTAATTAAAATGTATGCCAAACCTTTGCATCAACCTGTAAAAAAAATAAATCTAGAGCTGGAACACTGGAGTGGTGAAAGTACTTGCTTAGTAGCCAAATGTTATTAATAAAAATTTAAAAAAAAGATGCTGGGCTAGCAACATTTTCCTTGAATTGGCCTAGATGGCAGTTTTTTTATGTGTTTGTGTTTCTACATCTTCATACTACTCAGTTGGCATCTCCTCCCCCCCCCCCCCCCCCCCCCCCCCCCCACCTCACCTCTTTCTCCTGTAAGCCTCACCATGCAAATGGAGAGAAGACTGCTCCAACCAAGACTCACCACCTGCACCAGGAGGGCACTTGGCACTGTGAACATGAAGTGGATGTCTTCTCCTTGGCAGGAAATCAGGCTGGCAAGAGATGTCACTTTGCATAAACCAACACCAAAAACGTGCAAACATAAGTAAACAGAAAGAAAGAAAAATGATGAGATATGTGGTTGAAAGAATAGAAAAAAAACTGGTTGTTTTTCCAGACACTGAGGCTTGGTGGCATTTGGTCAAGGCATTTTTGAACAATTCATCTTGTCTTTGCATCACAGATCGCAAATTGTTTCCTTCACTGGTCTTCAGTAACACTGAAAATTCAAAGGCCTCTGTGAATGTGGGAGTGTTAAGCTACATAAGACACTGAAAATGTTGCTAGATCAGAGTCCGCAAGAAAAGTGGGAATTGGGATCTCCATATTATTTGAAAGTTTATTTATCAAACTAGCTCTCTACATATGCTTTTAAATCATGTTGTTTGTACAGGAAATTCTCCATAAAAAATAAATTTAATGAAATGAATTGCTTGGAGTAGGCGCAAGTTGATAAGTGTCTACGCAGTTTGTTAATGGGCCTTTAACATGCTTCTTCAGCAGTGGAAACACAAAAGTGAATAGATCTAAAGGATTACATTCCACTTTGTTGTTGATAAAGTATAAACTATGTGTTTAGCCACAGAGTCATTTTTATGAGGCACTTTGGGGGGAAAGTAAGTAAAAAAGTGCAATGAAAATGTTATGTTTTGCTCAGATGTGTATAGTTTGCTGAAATTGCTCAGATGTGTATAGTTTGCTGAAATAATTAGAATACAAGAAAAAGTTAAATTTATGTATATTTTGTTTTTCGCTTTTCTTTTCTAGATGAATGTATTATTTCTGACATTTTAAATGAAAGTTAATGAAAACACTTTAATCAATTTTTCCTCTCTGGAAAGAAAAGAGCAGTGTCATTTCATCTTCATTTGTCTTCTTGAACCTTTTTTTTTTCCAACCATACCTGTCACTGAATTTCTGTACATTTTCTTGTCTTTTGATGATTTTTCTCTACTTGCTCACATCTTTCTGTTCAGTTTTTTTTTTATTGTATTGTATCTTTCATTTGTACTTTCTATAAAGCCCTTCAGACACATGTGCACAGAAGCTTGAATACGCGTATGTCACGCTCGCTCACATACACGCATACCTGAGAATTTTTTTTTTTTTAATAATTCAAAATTGATGTTTGCCAGTGACTTCTCTGATTAGGTATATTGACAGCTGTCTGCAGCAGATTCTCACCCCAGATGAATGCTTTGCGTTTTTAGCTTTAGCCCTGAGCTGATGTCCAAGTTCAGCGTGTCAGCGTCCTCAGACAACGGTGAAAATCAAGATCCTGATAGGTATTATGTTTGTTTGTGTTTTTAAACTTGACACTAGCTCCATGTGGGTGTATGAGGATGTCATCTCTATGCCATAAAGTGGTGTTCTGGTAGTACTGGGAAGATGTTTTCTTTTTTTTTTTTTCCCACTTGTAATCAAATTTTGATTTGCTTAAATTAAGTAGTAACAATGTAAATAGTTTACATGACCTCAGAATATCAAAACACAAAAACTGTTAACACACACATGATGATTTACCAACAGTATGCTAAATTTACATGTCTATTGGTTGATGAACAAGGGGAAAAAATGCTGATAACAAAATGTGCCCATTTTTAAGCAGTAGTGTCTTCTTTGAATACCTGTGGGCCATATGATGAAGCAGTAGTGTCTGCTTTTGAATACCTGTGGGCCATATGATGAGCCTGTGGGCCCATATGATGAAGCAGTAGTGTCTGCTTTGAGTACCTGTGGGCCATATGATGAAGCAGTAGTGTCTGCTTTGAATACCTGTGGGCCATATGATGAAGCAGTAGTGTCTGCTTTGAGTACCTGTGGGCCATATGATGAAACAGTAGGGGCTCGTGGCACAGACATGTGAGGAACTTAAGTAGACTTGCAGTAAACCTAGAACATGATCTCCATGGTGATGTTGTGCAGTCTGATGTTGGCACCGTAAGTCTTTTGTGCCAGGACAGCAGTTGATTGTGGACTTACTAGATGTTAATTGAATGGGCTTTCCTGATGTTGAGACAAATGTCATGTTTTTTTTTTTTATATATCATATTGCAGCAAAAAAACTGTTGTCCATACTCATGTTTTACTTCTTGTAGATCAGCTGTAAATTGAGTTGGATTCAGATTGAGCGGTATTTTGATGGATTGTGATTTTTTGTGTATTTTATTTGGACGATGTGGATCTTCTGCCTTTCACTGTGTACAAGTTCCTTTGTCTTAATTTCTCAGAGGGTTTTTTTTTTTTTTTTTTTTTTTTTTCAAATTCTTTAAACCAGACGCCGATTTACATTATGCAGACAGGGCAGACGAAGAGGAGAACTTGTTGCTTGTATGGGGGAGTTGGGGTGACTTAAAAGAAAGTCTTTATTGTGAGATTTTAGTTCACATTAAAATTCCATATTTTTGTTTGTTTACTGTTGGGTGTTTTTGCTCCAAACTTCAGTGCATGTAAAATGGTGATTGACTGTCGACAGAAATGTTGAAGAGTCGCCATTCCGAAGCCCTCTGCATAAAAGCAGAAGAGGGATGCATGCAAGAAACATCTCCACGTCGTGGTCGTCGTGGACCACATCATGTAGGAAGTCACAGGTAAGGTGTACCACACACAGTGTCAAAACAGTCATGGCTTGAAATAAATATGTCCATCATAGATATAATTAGACATTTTTTGTAAATGTGGGGAGATTTCAGATGTCCCCCCTTCCCCCTTCCCCCATCTTCTACTTTTGTTTTATTTCACTGTTTAGAATTGTGCTATAAAAAAAAATGTGCAAAAGAAAAAAAAAAATGATAGGTCTTTTTAACAAACTTATCAGAGTTTGGTATCTGCAAACTGTTCATTAGCAAGTTTTCTGAATTAGATTATTACTGTTTGTTTGTAAAGATTACTGATTCTGAATGAAACAAGTATAAGGAATTTCATTGTCATTGTTTTTGTTTTTAAAGATTACTGAATCTGAATAAAGCAAGTATCCCAAGTTTGATTATCATATTTTTTGTTTTGAAAGATTGCTGAAATCTGAATAAAATTTTTGGCCTTAATAGTTATCATTTACTTGTATGATGTGTTATGTGTTCATGGTTCTGAACAAGCCTTGTTTGTTTTCCAGCTCAGGAAAAAGAGCAACTCGTGTACGGTAAGTCAGACATATTTGTGGAAATTTTGTTTTTGCACTTGTTCACTTTCTGCCTTTCGAAAGAGATTGTGTAAAAGCAGTATCATAATGGTGAATGATGCTTCAAGAAATGTTTTTAATGCTATTTGTGAATGTGTGAATAATTCTTTTTTTTTGTTGTCAGTGTGGAAATATACTTGATTTTGATGGTTGCATTTTAAGTGCATGGTATAATGCAACTAAGCATATAGTTAATTTCAAAGTGAGGTGAAGTGCAAGCAGAAATTAAAACAAGTTTTAAACGGAATTCAAAGTAAATCCGCTAGTTAACATTGACAACCAAATTACAAGACAAAATTTGTTTGTTAATGTTAACTAAACATGTAGTGTTTCTACTAAAGGGCTAATAAGGTGGTCTCCATATGTATAGTCAGCACAGGCAGCAGCTGAACATCATAGAGGTGAATTTGAAAAATTATTGATAAAGCTCCAAAAAAAAAAACTGACAAACAAATCATAAGACAAAATGTGACGCGTTTTGACCATTTAGGTCTTCCTCAGGCAAAGATGCACAACACTCGGGACAAGAAAATGAAGGAGCAATCACTTGTCTCCGTCCAATTCGGCGCAAGATGGGCGCTGATTCTCTGCTGTGTTGTTATCCAGTGCTGACGCCTTCACATCTTATTTCATCCTGTAGGATTTTGCCCTTCATCCTCTTCCTCTCATGCTGTTCACTGATAAGATCTTTTAAGCAGAAATGTAATGTTCCATGCTTGTGCAAGAGAATAATTTCAAAAGAACACCATCAGCACCTTCAGTAGGGGGGGGGGGGGGGAAGGCAAAGAAGGAAGGGCAGGACTGACACTGGGGAAGCAATGTGTGTGAATGATACGGAACTTGGGGAGTGCCTGTTTAATGAACAAATCTTATGTTTGCTTGGTGCTCACCTCTAATGCATTCATTAATACACTTGTTCAGAACACCTCATGAGACGGGTACATCCCTAGGTGAAGGGGAAAATGATCAGGAGAAAGACAGGTAAGTGTACCATCTTTGCAAAATTGTTTTACAGTCATGTCAGTTTACTTGAATTAGTGTTTTATTTAGGAAATAATTCTTCATATTTTTACCCTTATAATTGAAAAAGAAACTATTTAAAATTTTTCAGTGCACGCCTGTTTGATGCTTGATGACACTCAAATTATTGAAAGATTGTAGGCTTATAAGAAAACATGAATCATAACGAAAAAAGTATGTCCTAGTTTGATACGAGAATCAGAATTGCTTGAGCTTCTACCATCTGACATGGTGGTGAAGTAGATTCCAGAAACGGAGAGGTGCTGTTGCTTCACAAGTGAGAGCCATCAGGAGACCAAGATGGTGCCAGTGGTCAGGTGCATGGTAAATGGACAAGAAAGAAGGCAGTGGGGTGATGGTGAAGAGCAAGCAAGCAAAGATCAAATTCCACCCACCAAAAGGGTAGTTACATATCAGTTTGTTTGCTGTTTTGCCGTTTGGTCTCGCCAAGATTCTTTCCACGTCGGTTAATAACATGTTCCTTCGAGGAGTTGGGATGTTAATCTGGCATGCCAAATTTGATGAAAGTTTTTAACCAATACGGAAAGATTGCCAAAGATGGCATGATTTTTCAGCTCAATATTCCTCTTAAACTTATTTGCACTTGCACTTTTTCTTTTCTTCTTGTGGAACTAATTTGTATTTCCTCAAATATGTATGTTTCCATCTGTTGTTCAGGGTGCGTATATGCTTTCATTGTCAAAGAATATTAGATTATCTCAAGTGTTGTAATTGTTGGTCTCTGTCAGCATTGACTAGCAGTTTATGTTTTATTTTGGCTTGTTTGTGTGTTCCAGTTGTTGCTTTAAACTCACCCTTCCTCCATACCCGAAAAAGGGCAAAAGGGATAATATTGTTCTTGTTAGACTAGTGTAGTTTGGCTTGGAGGAATGTTAGTAGTAATAAACAGCCTCGGCATGTGATGTGTCATTTGTACCCCTATGGTGGGCTTGTTTATGGACAGCAAGAAGTGAGAGGCACAAAATGACTGTGATTGTGTCCACAGTAAAGAACGTTGTTCTTTCATTACCAGGTTATATGCATGACTGCTTAGACAAAAACCTTTTTTTCTGGACATTGATTAAATTTAAGTGTGTGTGCGTGTACTGTTTGTGTGTGTGTGTGTGTGTGTGTACTAGTATTTGTGTGTGTACAGACCTGTACTACCCGTATGGTTCTTTTGTGTTTAGTTTGGAAAAATCTGTTATTATGGAAATATGATGTTGTTGCTAAATAAGATTGGGAAAAAAAAAGTTTGTCAAAACATGGAGGTGAATCAGATTGTTTGTGAATCCATCTCAGTTCGGCAGCCTGTGATCTAAGAACTTGATAAGCTCAGTTTTTTATTGCCCAGAACAATTTCAGACATCTACTGTTTTTGTCCATCTGTATTATGATCTTGACTCGGTACTATGATTTGCCAGAACTCGACAGTCGTGTTTATTGCCATGCAAACTGCAGACACTTTTGTGGCAATGTACCCAAGAATAAAACAATTTCAATGCCAGTGTTAGACCAGTTGAGCAGTTTTCGCCTTCTGCAATCAGACAAAGCTTCGCTGGTCTGCAGTTTTCACCACCAGATCAATGAGGCTTCTTCACAAACTTCAAAAGTCAGCAGATGTCAGCAGGTTTTCCAATTCGGTTAATTGGGCTTCATCTGTGTCAAAGCCGAACGTTTTCGCACAAAAGGAATTTGTTTCTTTTACCAAAGTCATGATGAAACACATCTGTGCTGTCCTTTCTATAAATATTTTTTGTTTCTTTACCAAAGTCATGATGAAACACATCTGTGCTGTCCTCTCTATAAATATTTTCAAATAAGTCGCAGTTGGCTTGAATCATGCCAAAACTTTTGCTTTCGCTTCTCAGCAAAACTACAGCCTCTGCCATTGGAAATGACTGATTAGTGACATAGCTGGCTTAGATCAGTGATGCGTACTCAACCTACGCTTCTTATTCCATAAATATCATGATACGGTCTGCGTGTATGGTTGGAGCAAGTGACTGGCCTTGTTCCGTATGCTTGGTTGTGTGTTACGTCAGGTTTCTGTTACTATGACTAAAAAAATGTTCATTTCAGTATCATTTTATTTTTTATTTGTCTTCAGCCTCCCTCTTCCCTCCACTGTCATCCTTCCCCCAGCAGTCCTTCCTGATGCTACTTAGATTTGGGCAAACTTTTGAAGGAAAATGTAACTGCACCTCTTTTTTCTTTAAGTCCCCACTCTCCCTCTCTCTCCCCCTGTGTCTTTATATCAACTTGCTACAATGCTCCAGGTTTTCCCCTGATTTCTCTTGTGTGCCAGCCCCTACCTAGCTCTCTCACCTCCCATTAACTTTCCCTTTATGACAGCTCTTCCCTACTGCTTTATCTACGTCACTCACCAACCCTCTGTGGATCTCCATATTTTATCTCCCCCCCCCCCCCCCCCCCCCCCCTTTTCTAGTCTCTCCCTGCCTGTTCTTCCTTTCCTCCCCTCTCCCCCCCCCCCCCCCCCCCCCCACTTTCTGTCCCCAACCCCCTTACCCTGTCTGTCTCACTGTGTCTGTCTGTATGTATGTCTCTCTCTCTCTCCCTCTCAGTGTTACCCTCCCTCCCTCCTTGTCAGCTCTTCCCACAGTCTCTGTTCTCTTACTTTCCTTTTCTCTCTCTGTGCCTCTGTCTTTTCCTGCTGTTCTTTTCTTGTGTTTCCTGTAGCCTACCACCCTTCCACCCCTGTCCTTTCTTGAGCCATCTGAATTGTGGTGAACTGGTTTTTGAAAAAAAGTGTGAACGGAAACTGCCATGTACTATTCCATCGTTACAGTCCCCTGAGGAAGACCCCACAAGGTGAACACATTGGGAAGCTGTTAATGTAGTGGTGGTGGTTTGTTCTTCTTTGTTGGATGTTTGTTTATATATATATGTATACGCACCTGTGTGTGCTCGTGTAAGATGAAGACTGCTGGGGGCTTTAGGTCTTTCTGTCATAGGGTGCGTGCGGACATTAAATCTGATAGTTACTAAAATGAAGATTGGGTTTCAGCCATTAGCCCAGTTCGTCAACGATTATGTATCATTAATAAAGTCTGATTTTTCAGTACTTCCATGCTTACCAAACATTTTCGGGTGTTTTCACTGTTCTCAGGTCTCAAGTCTGCCTGTACGACACAGAAAAAAACTTTGCCAGTGTCACTTGTGTGTAGACTGGATCAATGTGTTGTTGGGACTGATCTGTGTAGTGTTATTCATGTTTTAGCAAGTGAGCAGATCCATTTGGTGTGAACAATCCTTATGTTGTGTGCACTGATTCTGTTGTTTGGGGTGAAAGTTTCATTGCACATTTCATGTTACTTGCACTGATGTTATTGTTTTACTCTGAATGAGTTCCACAGTTAGATCCCTGTTTTTGGTTGCACTGTGTGCATGTTGATTTTTTTTTTTATCAGACGAGTCAGGAAGTGCCTGTGGGCTGAAGAAGAGGACGAAGCATTTTGTGAGGGTGACGACTTGAGTGAGGAACCAGTGTAAGCATACACATGATAGTTGATGAGGTTTTGAAAAAGGCTTGTGAAATAGATAATAGCAAATGCTTTTTTGTTGTTTGTTTTTGTTATTGACATCTAAGGTTGTGTCTATGGCTGTTTTCATTTTCTGTTGAATTAATGGATCACCATTCATGAGAACAATTATCACCAGTAACCAAAGGATTGTTTGGTAATAGCAATTCATTTCTGTACTTGTTTAAAACGTCAGATGTTTAAGATCCATTATAAGCTTTGTCAGAAGGTTCAGGCATATTACAGGGATGCATGGAGAAAATGTGTATGAATTTTATCATGTGTTGAGGATTTCATATCATGTTAGTGTACAAACAAGGGTGTACCATGTACTGACAAAGAAGATAGAACAAAAGAGTGGAAAACTGTGAATTGGGGTTTCCAGCTAGTTTAAGATGGAATGAAGATGCATACAGGGTGACTTTGTTACCATATTTAATTATTTTCATATGTTGAAATTTTGGCATTAGTGATGTGTGAGAATTGAACAAAATATAAGGAAGAGCTGTTAATAGTGCTGAATGTAAACTTCTCCAGTACACAGACAGTACTGACTTTCTTTCAGAGAGTGGTAAAGAATTAGTTGAGACGTGCGTACGGGAAGGAGAAAATTTTGGTCGTATTTCAGGTGTGGATTTGCATCAGGGATAACCAGTGCAGTTTGGCTGGGGAGCTGTAAGAACTCTGCAGTTGGTTATATGGACCTCATAGGTTGGAGTGGAACCCTGACAGAGATTAGAATTCTTGGAATTCAGCTTACCAGTTAATTATGAAATTGTTTTACTGTTGACAACTACAAAAGTGTAGCAGATGCAAAATCTTTTGTTCAGCTCTGATGATGATGATGGCGAAGCTCCTTCAGGCAGGGTGGCCATTTTAAAAGCACCTATTTTTTTTCAAAATTAGTAATTAATGCCTTTTACTACCTAATCCACAGACACTTTCTTTCAAAGTTTGCAAGCTTAATATATTTGTGTGGAATGAGAAACCAGACTTAATGAATAGAAACTGTGCGCATAAAAGTATCGGAACTCATGGTCTCAGATGTAGATTTTGTTACCTTTCTGGTTAAAGAGTGGTGACAATTGAATATGTGCAATAAACAAAGAAAAGAATTTTAGATAATGAATGTTAAGATATGTTGCAAAGCTGATGCCCATTTCTAAAGGAATGAAACTACATTATGACTTCACCACTATTTGTCAAAAATTCAGTACAAAGACAGATGCACACTTGATTGTTTAGATGATTGGAAAAGCTGTGCTTCATATCTCAACAAAGTTTTGTACAGTCAGATAGCTTTTGTTGAGAATAAGGCACATACGTATTGGGACCAACGTGTCAACAGTGATCCAAGTGCCTTCTGTAGTAAGTTTGAGGATGATATAATTGCACATTTGTTTTGACTCTTTACAGTAATCGAGCAATTTTATCAGACACTGACAAGTCTGATGAATAAAAAGTATCTGAATGCATGTAATTTATAGATAACTGAGCCATTTGCCATAAATGGACTTTGTCTCTTATCACATTATTTTGTTTGTCACATGCGATACCCATGAGGTTATAAAAAAAAAAGTGTTCCTACACTGCAAGTATTCCACAGTTAGCTGCAATAGAGATATTACCAAAGAGTGCATTGTAATTTTGTGTATGAAGATGTCGTGTCCTAATAACTCCCATACAAAATGTTTGCAGACATGGGGCAGTTTAAAAGTGCATGCCAGTTTGTATGTTATATTGTTTATACTTATATTAATCTGGGACATCATAACTCTTCTACAAAATATTATTAACCTTAAGACGTTCTGCAAATCACCAATATACAAGATAAAATGTTCAGTTTGGATTCTCTCTCTCTCTCTCTCTCTCTGGTTTTTCATATCTTATTTTTGTCCCTCCATTGTGAATAGAGATTGAGCATGTACACCTGCAAAACCTAGTTAGTTTTAGTAGATATTTATATTGAAATGTATACTGACTTATGTCATAGCTCAGTAAATTGATTATGAAATTTTATGCTTTGTCAGTAAAAGGTATCTTTAAGCTGTTTTAAAGGAAATATTGGTGCAGGTTTTCAGTGACATTAAACTGTAAGTGAGAGATTTGTAAAAGTATAAACTTTTTCCCCTTGTTCCAGTACAAACCCTGGTTAAGACCCATCAGTGTAAAAAAAAAAAAAAAGAAGTGGTGAGTGAAACAAGAAACTAGCATCTGAGATGAACTCTTTTAGCAGTCGAGGATAGAGTAGGGAAAAAGAAGGGAGAGTGGGACATAGCTTGATGACAGTATTGATCAAGAATAAGGAACAAAGGAGGTAGTTGGAACTGTCATCTGCTACCCTCTGGCCCATCCAGTTTTATTTTCTGGCCTGGAAAATCTTGAGAATTAGTTTTCAGGCTTGGAGAATTTTCTGGTCTCGTCCCCTTGGTTGGCTGGCACCCCTGTGGTTGCCATCACAGCCCACTCTAGTATGCTAGCATGTTGAATGACTGTGACAGCGTCAGGCAGCCCTGTTGATGTTTCCTGTTCTGTGAGATATTTTAGACAATTGCTTGAGCAGCTTTGATCTTGATTTCAAAGTATGGAGATACAAGCGAGTAGATATTGGTGAAGAAATAAGGAAAATAGGGAAGGGGGGGGGGGATGCTGTGGCAAATTATCAGTAATAGAGGAGATAAGCGGTGTAGTCATTATATGCGAGTGTGTGATTGTGAGATTTGTCTTGGTGTTGTAGGGTTGCTCGTGAGCCTCCTAAAACTCCAACAAAAGAACAGTTGGCTCGTCGTCAGAAGGACATTGACTATGGTAAAGCACTGAAGGCTACATGAACTACGTGGAGAAAGTGCCGAGGTGAGTTCTTATTCTGCATCTTGCTTCCTTCATAGTGACATCCCTTCTTGTGCCCTTTTAACCCCTCTGATTCTACAGCCCGGCCAGTTTGGACTGATATTGTAAGAAGGGATGCTCCACTTGTACTCTGTTATCTCATAAACTGTTTTGCCAAGAGGCAAAAGAAAACAAATCATTACTGCCAAATGATTGTACAGCAATGTATTGGAATTTCATGTTATCTCTGATGTGTTTTCCAGCTTTGGTAAATGTGAATATTGTATGAACAGACTGGTGATTCATTTCAACTAAAGATCTGGAAACTGCAACCATTCAACTCCATGCTGCTTAACAAAATTGGATGGCAACTTTTGAGAATTCTATATGGTATCATGTATATTTGGACTTAAAATTAAAGTACTTGGCAAATTCAATATTATTTACTTTGTACGCATTTCTGAATTTGAACGTAAATGGTAGACTTGGTTTTTGTCCAAAAGCTTCAAAACTTTAACATGTCAAAGCTTTTGTTTTTAAATGTGTCAAATTTGAAGGTACCGGCAGCCCTTCTTTCAGCGTACGGGAAAGTTCAGCCGAGTGAAAAATATGCTTGTTTTCAATTGGCAGTATCTATGAATAACGCGTTTAGAATCAGATGAAAATTGTGAAGAATAAAGAATACAGTTTCCTTTTGAACTCTGTGTTGTTTATTTGTGTTTGCAGTAGACGGTACGATGACTGTTTTATTCCAAATACACCCATCCGTTCACACGAAAACGAAGCGCGTCACACATCCCGAAGCGTCGCAGGCGCCATTTGGCCGAGCGTTCGAAACTACACTGTGTCAAAAATCAACACATACAATGTGTTCATTCCATTCACTGGCGTTTAAATAGGTCAGAATACAAGAGCATGTTTCAAGCTTTATTTCAGTCTATTTTTCTTTTTGGTACGATGCGTTTAAATTGATTAGAATTGAAGTTTTTATGAGGCTTGTTACAAGTGTTGTCTTTCAGCGCGTTGCTAAAAAAACTTGCGAAAAAAAAACATACACATTAACGATGCGCTAGAAAGGCCGTTCTCTCCCGCATTCATTGGTGTATCAAGCTAAGCGATTGGTTGAATGCTCGCAAAGCGCAAGCCAATCAAAGCGAAGGTACCAAATGCAAACATTTGCTCCTTGTCGAAGATTTCAACAATGGCGGAACGAAGCCGAGATCCGACAATGACCGAGTCAAATGCGCTAATCGTTGTTGAATTGCAAGACGCACTTGGTAAGATAACGCATATAATAACAAACGAGAACATTATTGAAACGATTCAATTATTTTAATTCGCTTAATACTGTGCCAATGCTTAGTTATTTTGTTCGTAATTCAGCCGGTGTTCGTCAAGATTAATCAGGTCGGAAAAGTCCCACGCGTTGCGCCGTTCGAAGCGATCGTATTTTTTTTAAAGACAAACTAATGAAAATAGATATCAGTAATGGGCTTCACTTATGTCGATTCATGTATTTGTGAACTGGTTACTGATTCCATTACACGATTATAGAGAAAATCGTAGTTAAAAACACCTGTTTTAGACAGATATTCGAAAACGGAAGCCACAACCGCGCGTACAAGACGGTCCGAGGCTTTGAATTCTGAAAGCACTGTCTTCTGATAATGACCATCAATCGAAACACCGATCATTACTGTCATACTCGATGTGGAAAGCGTGTTTGGTGGTATAAAGAGAGAGAGAGAGAGAGAACAGAGTCTGAAGTTGAAACAGTAAGGAGGGTGTAGTGGGGTATGGGGGGGGGGGGGGGGGGGTCACTGTCGAGTCGACCCGACTTTAGCTTAGCAATCTAATTTTTTTTCCTAGTGTATTTGAAATTTCTGTAATTGAACTGTATGGGTTTGCTTTCTCCCCCCCCTCCCCACCCCTCCCCTCCTTACTGGCAAACAGCAAGGTTTTGAACACTTAGTGATTACTTTCAAGTAAAACTGCTAGAATACACCTACAGTAGCATTGCATTGCCAAGAATTACTTGTTGTGACAGTAACAATTATGATGATATTTTTTGGTGATTGTATGATATTTTTTTTGTGATTGTATGTTATGCTCCACAGTTATGTATATTGCTGTAACAGCACAAACATACTGAATAAACAGAGTAGTTGATAAAAAGGTAGAGTCCAAAAATAAAGTTAAATCTTTCTTTAATTCTACCTTTTGTTAAAAAAAAAAGGATTATAATGCATATTTATGTTCTTTTACAATCACAATGATTAAATCAACAAGTTCATTCAAAATCATAATGATGAAATACTTAACATGTTATTGGCAATGCTTAAATCACACCCTGTCGACAAAATAATGTGTTGCAGAGGATGTACCTTTTGTTTACAAAGAACATGCAATACATTTTTGCTTACAAAGAACAACAGATACTAAAATTAATTTATAAGGAATGGACAGAGAGCAGTAACCACACACACACACACACACACACACACACACACACACACACAATGATGAAGAAACAGACAGGAAATTTACATAAAAGCATGCACTCATAGTTAAGATAAGTGGTCCTATGCCATGGTTTAATTTTTTTTTTTCTAGTAATTTCACATGCACACACTCACACACACACACCACATATTGCACAATGATGAAGAAACAGGGAAAAATTTTTTTTTTTTTTTTTTTTTTTTTTTTTCTGTCCAACCTCTGCGGCACCTCAGAGGCAGTGCACCCACGCCGCTCATTCCGACACCCCGTCCACAGCCACAGCCCGGTCGGCCCCCCCGCCGCAGCCCCGGCACCGTCAATCCACAGGGGGAGCAGTCAATGTCGAGTCGTCAAGAGGCAACCCACCGGAGGAGACACTGCACTGCTGCCGAGTCACTTCAGTGGTGTTCAGTGGCGCCTGTTCTGATCTAACATACGCAGGACACCACCTACTAAGCCCCTACTGATGACAATAATTGCTTAGTCGCGGAGCCGGCGTGAGTGAGCTCTCCCTCCGGAGGGCTCCACCACGTCCGTCCAACGACAGCCCCCCCCATGGACCCCGCGATACCGGTGACCCCCACGGAACCAAACCAAGGCCACACAGACGTGGAGAGGACATCGAAAATTGAGGTCACCATGAGAGCAGGGCATGAAGGGCCACAGAATATGAGACTTTTTTTTTATGCTGATCGATGAGAATGAGGATGATTAAGATGATGCTACGGATTTCCATTTCGGTCTGAGACTACATGACAGGGCTGTACTCTACGCTTCCTTTCATAATATATCCTGGCGTCAACCAGGCCCGAGAGATACAGACACCTGCAGTGTTGGTCAGGAAATTTGAGCAACACTCTCAGAAACGCATCCATTAACCCTCTTCAGTATGCACTTATCTGAGCTTAGTTACACCGAAAACCGTCGGCAAGGTAAGTAACTCCGTAATTTGAACATGGTTACCCAATTAAAAATTAATTTAAAAGAGAGGAAAGGAAATAGCGAAATGAAAATAATTCTAAAAATTCCTAGGAGTATATATGTTGCTATATCGTAAGTTTGAAGAATGTCACATGAGCCATTTACTCGGGAAAAAAAAAAAAAATCTTCTTCAGAACTTTCTTCCGAATTGTTGTTCATCATACCTGGAACTTCATCCCAGTCGAAATCTAGGTCACTCTAAGCTTCATTACCCAGCACTTTCACTAAGTCTTATGCCGTAAATCCTACAAAACACAGTATCTCCATCACTAAATCTCATTATAGAACGGCAGAACTCAAGGTTAGCCACGGTGTAAAACGGCATTTCGACCTCAAAACTTTAAAAATTCGAAACTCGAGAACACACAGCACGTATCGACTCGCGGTTTTTTTTTTTGCAAACGGAAGTAAATGGCTACAGGAAGAAGGAAGTCACGTTCTCGCGAGACTTCCTTTTCTACGAGAAACATGGCGGCGCCCATTGTTGCCACGTGTTTTACCGGGCGCTGGCGGGCGCTCAGCGTTTTGGCTGTGTGATTTCCGGCCGGGCGCTAGCGGGCGCTTGATGGTCAAGAGGGTTTAAGTGGATGAAACTCGACTGTGTGGTCCCAGTCTTCCCAACTGAGCCTGCAGCAAACTCAACTCTGGGTAGGAGCCGGTCGGGGCAGAAAAACCCACATGACTTCTGATGGTATTCGAACCCACGACCTCCCATCCGGGAGTCCGCGCGACGCTAACCACTTCGCCACGGCGGCTGGTAACAGGGAAATTTACGTGAAAGCATGCACTCACAATTCAATTAAGTGGTCCAGTTCCATGCTTTAATGTATTTTTTTTTGTTTGTTTTTCAATAATTACACACACACACACGCGCGCACACACACACACACACACACACACACACACACACACACACACACACACACACACACCACACGATATCGCACAATGATGAAACACAGGGAAATATACATAAAAAGCATGCAGTCACAGTTCAGTTAAGTGATCCTGTGCCATGCTTTAATGTTTTTTTTTTTCCTTTCCTTTTTTTTTTCTTTAACTGAGAAAATGCATCCACATTTTTTATAGACTTTGTTTTTAACCTTTGCCAGAGCTTGTGGGTGAAAATTATCCAGACTGTCATTTAAATCTTCAAAACTAACTCAGTTTTCATAATATGTAACTAAGTTTTATGACTTTGTTCATTATGTATTTGTGCTTGCCCCATTAAATATTGTGGTGTTTTTTGGTGGTAAATAAAGGAGAAAATAATAATAAAAGCTTATAATCCTCGTCAGATACTGTGGGTGGCATGTCACCCATACCAATCAAAGAAGCATTCTCACATGCCAGAGCTTGTGGGTGGCTGGTCACCCATAACCTTCATATAGGCCACAGCCTTTACCTAACATGCCAGGGTTCATGGGTGGCTGGTCACCCAAAACCTTATATAGGCCACAGTCTTTACCACACATGCCAGTGTTCACTATTGGCTGTGTTGTAAGTTGGAGAACCACCAGACCAGGATAAAGTGGATGAGGTGTGAGCTGTGTCTCCACTTCAACTTTTCTGAGGCAGAGCAGTTGGGCTTGGGGACTGATGAACTGATGGTGACCGAGGAAGAGATGGAGACATAAGAAGTTATCACCCATTTTTAGGATGCAATCATGCTGCGTTAATGATGAAATCAATCAATGAACATGCCACTGATTGCCTTCTGGAAGACTTGTCTTTACCAAAATTGGCCAGAACGTAGTTTTCTATGATGATGATTTGGCAGTGTGTCACAGATCCACTCTCCTGGGAAAGTAGACAATTTTCTGAAGAAATTTTGCTCTTGCAAACAACACGCTTGCTTGTGTGGCCAATCAAGACAGACACAGATTTAGTGCAAAGCATATTTTTGTTTGCCAGTGACTTCAACATAGTCTCCAAAACAACCACTGGCCATACCTGGTCTGTTCCAATTAACAATGAACTGTGCCTGAAGTATGCTGCATACAAAAAGAACAATGTATGTAGTCAACCCTATCTGCCCCGTCTGCAAGAGTGCACTTCCCACCCTTACCGTAAAGTGACCTTTTGTTTGGTGGATGCCAGCACTTTCAGAAACAGCAAAAATAACATGGTTTTTATAAATAACAATACAGACAACATCATACCTAATTTTTTGTTGAAATCTGTCAGTAAGTTTTGAAAAACTGTCAGTTTTAATTTGGACTTCATTATCATTCCGCCCCTGTTGGCCACTATTCTAGTACAGGAAATAAAGTGTTAGGTACAAAATAACAAAAATCTACACTTTGATTCACAGGAAATACTGTATAGAAACTGTATGCAAAATTTGGAAACAGTTCATGAAGTAGTTTAGAAGTTATAGCAATTTTAAGTGTGGCGGGCGATTCTACCCCCATTTTTCCGCCGTCCAAATTGCAATATATCCTGTTTTTAGCACAGAAGTTTTCACAAATGTTTTATAGCAGATACCTCAGAAAAAAATGACTATGCTTAGTACAACTTAGAGAGTTTGTCCAAACCCACTGGAAACTCTGAAATGCTATATCTTACTGTGCTGCAGTGCTTCAAAGTAGCCACATCATGCAAATTCGAAAGTGCTGAATTGCAATTTGTTACAAGTTTAACACTTTATCACACAAAAAAACCATGCAAACTGAACCCCCTGAACTTACTTGTTCAAAGAGTGTAAGTTGTATAGATTGAGAACACCAATTTATAACCAGATGTATCAATCATGTATGATACTATTGGCTTTCAAACTTGGAAGATATCTCATTTTGTCAGGTGCATAAAAACGTCGCAACTTTAAACTGCAATATCTCGAAAACGACTGAAGATAGAGACTTCATTTTTGTTGTGTTTTGTATGTTTTTTTTTTTTCCATTTACTTTGCAATGATACAGATCTTAAGTATGAAAAACAATATGCTAATTTTGGCTGCCGGTACCTAGTATTACTGGTTTTAATACATCAGGTCTGTTGCGAGAGAGCAGGGGGCCAGTGTTGAATGAGATTTTAAAAAAAAAAATCTAAGGAACGTGACTGTGTTGTTTTGAATGTGGGGAAAATAAAATATACAGTATGTTTTTTTTGTTTTTTTTTTTTTTTTTTTTTCCTTTTTAAATCTTTTGACTTGGATAAATATAATCATGGAGTGGTGTTTTTAGAGTAGACATGAAATTGAAAGTCATGTGATGCCAGAGTGAGTCTTCAAGACTTGAAACAAAAAGCCAGAATGCAACAGCCATGTTACAGACAGACAAACCTCAAATGTGATGGAGGATTTTTCATCAGCCTGTTTTTGCCCCAGATGAAAAGGGCGAAAGTCAGATGGAGCAACAACCTTCAGTGCATGGTCTGCACAACACACACATTCACCCAGTCATTAACACCCAGTTCCTTCACTCAAAACAAATGTGATGTGACAGCCAGCATCTTTATACAAGCCTTTGAAGATTGTTAAAGTTGATGGCAAGTTCCAGTGAAAGTCGTAAAATGTGCTTGTCACTGATCCTGGAGTAAAATCAATCTATGTACAGGGACCAGCGAGACCCCAAGTTTCCTGAAACCCCAGACAAGAATGAGAAAGTGGCTCGCAGAGTGTGGGACATCACTGTGCGTAGTGGCGCCGGTCTCTCCATCGGTGGGACCAGCCTACCAGGGACGACGCTGCCTCCTGCAGTTCCACCCAGAGTCGGCCCGCAAGCAGAACTACGTCATGCTCAGAGGGTAGGTAGGTAGGCCAGGGACCGCTGTTTGGTCTGAAATGTCACGTTTTGACGTGGAGTATGTCTCTTTCTCCTGAAAGAGCTTTCAAGGATACACAAGCATACAGGTACTTGCAGAAACACACTGAAATACAATCCCTGAAACATTCCTCCAGGCTGCCCTTTGCTGTCACAGTTTCTGGTTTTGTTTATTTTGGCTTGACACATGCACGCACACATAGCCTGTCTTCCACATTCTATGGAGGCACATGTATGTAATTACGGAGTGAGTAGCTCTGAGGGTGGGAGAGAATGTGACAGAGAAAGACCGTAGACGGGGGGGTGGGGGGGGGGGAGATACACACACAGACACACACACACACACACACACACACACACACACACACACAGAGACACAGACACGATGACAGAAGAGGGATGGAGGAAAAGAGGGAACAATGAAAAGTACAGAGGATGATGAAGAAAAGGAGAGACCGAGAAAAAGACAAATGCAAATGCAGAGATATGTGGAGAGAGAGAGGAAAAAAAAAGAAAAATAGAGATGTCCAGAAGACGGAAATAGAGAAATGTGAAAAGCAGAGAAAAGGAAAGCCAG
This sequence comes from Conus betulinus, assembly GCA_016801955.1. Lineage (NCBI taxonomy): Eukaryota > Metazoa > Mollusca > Gastropoda > Neogastropoda > Conidae > Conus > Conus betulinus. The sequence continues at coordinate 196,299 of JADBJO010000917.1, read as the reverse complement.
TATGAAAGAGGGGAGGGGATGGAGTGGGGGTGTGCTAGGATGAGATGATAATAACTCTTTAAACGATAAAGTACTTTGTGTGGTAAATTTTGTTGCTCCGATATGTCTGCAGTAGCACAGCAAGAAGGCGAGTCTTTTTTCCTTTTTTGATGTAGGCATGTTATACACATTCATCTGGTCTTTAGATATATTTTAGATTTGGGAAAATTCTTGAAGAAATGATAACTTTTATTATTGATGTCTCTGTCCTATTTTTCTCAGGACTGAGAACACTTCAGTAGCAGTGTGGTATATCAAACTAAGTATGCACTTGAAATTGTGTATGTGCATGCGTGTGTGTGTGTTTATGTGTGTGCATCCATGTTTTTTTTTAGTATACACTGACAGATGTAGTTTGGGTTAATATTCAGGTGAGAGTGAAGTGAAGTGGTGCAGATGACACCAAGAGAGGCTAAAAGGTCCTGGTAGGGTCCTTATTTTTTTGAACGAAGGTGAAAGGATAGGAACCTGGACAATTATGACCAGAATGCACCAGGTGAAAAAAAAAAATTCTTTGAGAGAGAGAGGGGACGGTGGGTGGGTGGGAGGCATGTCCCTGCTCTCCTTGTACCTTGACCACAGACAACAAAAGATCAGCCAAGAGTGTTGGCAAAAGTTCTTGTGTGGGATACATTGAGGTTGGTTCGACAGACGTTATCAAGGACAATGTGCACAGTGGCTAGCCTGCCTGAATTTTTCAGGAATTTACCTGATTCAGAAATTACTCCCGTAACTTCAAATTCAGTGAGGGGGAAAAAAAAAAAAAATCCAGAATTTCAGTTTTTAAATGTGAAGGATGGGGTAAGTGGAGAAGGTGTCATTTTTGAACAGGTATGATGAAATATGGCAGAATAAAGCCCAGATGATGATGTGTGGTTGTTGGAATATGCATTTTCTTTCTAAACTCCACTTATGTCAACTGAAACACAAGAAGGTTAGAAGTGAAAAGCTGAACTGCACCCCTGTCTTTTCTGCACCCACCTCCTTCATCCCCTGGTTCCACAAATTTGATTCCAAAAGGTCAACATTTATGAATGCTGGTTTTCTGTGTGTTGACAGAGGAGAGGGTCCGACCCCTTCCAACAGTGTGGCCAGCTCCCCATCTGACAAGGGCTATGTCACCACACCTGATTCCAGGGCCGACTGTTCCTTGCTGGACCTGGAGGAGGAAGACGACTGGTGTGCAGAATGGAGGACTTCCCTCCCCTACCATCATCAGGCAGGAAGAAGCTGTGGTGTGACATGGTGGAGGAGGCGGAGAAGATTAAAGAGGAGCAGATTAAAGAGGAGCATTTGGATGAGTGTGTGAAGAACCTGAGCATTGGAAATGTAGACAAGGTTCACAGTACAGAGGGCTCAGAGGACGTGGAGCAGGGAATTGAAGTAGACGTGGAGACGGATGATACGGAAAGGGGAGATCAAGTGCAGGATTAGGTCATCCTGCCATTTTTACCATGGAGCACTCTTCCAGAGTATGTCGGAATGATGCTGATGACACGAAATTTTTAGCTGCTTTCGTCCACGTTTTAAACATGACCGTAAGTTGATGTTGATGAAGTAGACCATGGTATTAAAACTTTTCTCGGGGATTTTCAGCTGTTTTCTGTGCAGAAAAATCCTACGCTACATATATTGGGATGTAAGACTGTGACAAAAAGTGCTTAATCTCTCAGTGCGGATTTTAATTGCTTTGAATAAAGCTCTGAAAGAAACTGCTTGTGTAATACTGTGTTTTGGATATATGAAAAGATATACAGACATCTTACGGATGTGTTGATGATTTAAAGGCAGTAAACATCCGTGAAATGATGCCAATTTGTGTCCGTCTGGCACCACTGTAAATGAAAAAAAAAAATGAAAATCTTTCGTGTTGAACGCTTAGTTGTCTGATACACTTATCTGAACACTTGACACATAAAATCTGATAAAAGGGCTAATAAAACAAAGTTGTGTATAAGATGCTTAAAGTAAAACTCTCTCTCGACTGCCAACATATGTATTTTGTAGGTATCGGTTTTTGTACCCTCAGACTTTTAAGTACTTCATGCCTACCAGTTTGATCACACGATTTCTCAACAAAAACTGAAGGTGGGAGTGTTCCTATACACTTCAGTCAGCTAGTGGATTCATTTGCATCAGTTATTCATGTCTAAAGAGTTGACGTCGGGTCCCCCACCCTCTGTGTCAGCTGTGATAAAAGCAGCCCTGTTTACCTTCACTATTCACCTGAAGTCCCAAAACACCATTTCTTTAATACTTGGTTCATTGGCGTAATTTGGCACAAATTCATACTCTTTGTTTGTTTTGTTTAATTATATTTCAGGGCCCTTTTGTCCCTGCTATTCTCACTGGAGTAGACACGGCCAGACGTGAATATGCGCTTTCGAGTTAGCAAGAGTTGTTATTCTTTTGTCAGTGCAAACAAATAGATACACTAAGACACCACCATGGTTACCTCTCTGCAGGTTTTCTTGCTAGTTAAGAACTTTGTATCTGGATATTTTTCTTTTGTTGGTCTTTTTGTTTTAGTTTTTTTCTTTTCTTTCGCTTAGGTCGTCATATTTTCGCCAAATGCGTACAATCCCTCCCTCCTTCCCCCCCCTTTGGGTCAGGTTTTTTGTTTTGTTTTTAGATTGATGTCACTGCAAGAGCAGGTAAAAAGAAAACGAATCCTCCTCCTCTGCCCAACACCTTTCTATGCCGCTTTTACACCAACTTTGTGGAGTTGTTCACAGTGTGTAGAAAATACACTCATTTTGGTGGGCAAGTGGTCCAAGGTCTGTGAACAGACCTGCAACACTTTGAACCAGAGGCTGGCTGGTCACACTTCTAGTGGCAATCGCATTCTTACAGGGGGCATTTCTTGCAGGTTTGTGGTGGAGCCAAGTCTGTTGATTGTTGACTGACAAGTTCAGGGGACATTTATCTGAAATTTGAGAGGGGATGATAGGTGGTCGCCTCTAATGGGAGCATGATGCAAGTGCTTTTATTCAGTCCGTCATGTGGAGGACAAAGTAATGAAGATGCATTGGTGTTTGTCTCTGAATTGTCCACAAAACGTGTGCATTGGTTCATTTTTCATTGTCTTGGCTGTTCTCACAGCGTATGGTCAAATGAAAATTCTGTTTACACTCCAGCAGGTGTAAACCAAAAGGGCAATAACAGTTAGATGGTCAGACATTAAGTGTAAGTCAGTTTTTTGTTCAGAGAAAATGTTGGCAGTTGATGGACACAGTAATCTCAACAACACTCCAACACTGTCGAGTCCATGGTTTACCTTGATATGCAAAATCTGGCAATCCAGCCTTGACAATATATTTGATATTATTTAATCAAAATTCATATTATCCATGATTCTAGAAGCATTTGTTGGAAATGCCAGAAACCTGATAATTTTGTTTGATCGCGAAATCAATGTCTGTCCTGATCTGACAAGTGCTGATTTTGACATGCAGATTTTGTTAGTGCTGTTCAGGGTTTTCCATTTCCTTCGATGATCAAGTGATTCATGAGGCGCACAGTATGGCTCGACATTGGCTTGGCAAACGTCGACAGAAATGTTTTGGTTTCATGTCTCAACACGTTTATAAAGTCCTGATCGCCACAAGTAGATCACAAATGTCCTGCATATCATGTCCATCAGGTCCCTTTATTTGCAATATTTATTGAGACAGAAGCCACTTGGAGAACCTGAATGCATCATGTGCTTTTTGGATGGTTTTTAATGCCATCGCTAGAATTTCAAGTCAGGACAAGTAAATTTGAGGTCTATCTTCTTCATACGACCTATGACTTTCTTGTCCTTTGTCTTCTCGTTCTTGATATTTAGCATGCTTTTGATCTTGAGAATGAGAGGTAGCTTTACCTGGCATTGTTGTTGTTTTTCTAATTTGATCTATTGGGAGAAGGAAATTGATGACATTGTACATAATGTGCTAATCTTCTGTTAATCGTATATGTTCCTATGTAATCTGTCCCCAGTGACACAACAAACAAGATTGATAACCCAAATAACTGGATTCTGTTTGTTTGTCTTTGCCAAATATTTGTTGTGAAAGTTTTTTTGTTTTATGAAGGAAGCTCTTCTGAAACGGTTTGTTCAGTGGAATTGGGAAACTTTCATCTCTGCTGTGCTGGTGTCCGGAATGACATGATTTTCCAATGATTGTATTGTGAACATTGAAGAAACATTGGTATGAAATCCGAATGTTAAGGTATCGCTTGAATACACTACTGGGAAATCGACCACATTTCACATTCCTTTTTCTTGCTTTTCCCGTGGCAACCAAGTGATGAGTGGGATGGAGGACATGGTGATCAAATCAAAATTGATCAAATTTTTAGTATCTTCATTGTTTAGCACAGTTTTGTGACTAAGGTACAATATCAAATAATTGATAGACAAAAAGTAGAAAACAAAAGTGACAGACAAAAAGTAGGAAAAAAAGTGGACCTATAGAAAACTGATAAAGATAAATTACTTATATTTTTCTGAAGGACTTGCGTTCATTACCAACTTTAAAATATATTTCCAGAACTTACCTGAACTATCCTCACATTTGGTATTAATGTCAATGTTGTAAAGTAAGCGTTGCAGATAATTCAGATTTCTTGAAAAGACTATTTTCATGAATATGCAGTAGTATTTTGGCCTCAACCTTTGTCAGTGTCTCCTATTACGGATATATTAACGCTGGATTTCATAATTTTTTTTTTCTTTTTACAATGTAGTAGGATTTTAGCCTTAATCTTTTTCACTGTCTTTCATACTAACCCTTTGACTTCCGCATTTTTTTGTATGATGATAATCACCAGCGTCACACACACACACCCACACACACAAAGTAATGCTCCAAAGGATGTAATCAATATTTTCTTGAAGGAAAATGACCAGAGAACATAAAGATGTATGTTCAGTGTTAACAGAATGAGATAACTCTCGATCATAGGACTAATAGACTTCCACTATACCCACCTCCAGCACAATCCTGCTCCATTCTTGTACTAATTTGTGTGAAGGTAATCAGAATGATTCGAGTTATCCTTGGGATGATCGGCATCACCTACTATGTTGTTGACATCATCATTGTGGCATTCAATGATTCATAGGGGAAACTGGGCAAAGTTCTAGTCACCTCTTCCACACTGATCTGCCTAGCAGCCATGTTTGCATGTTCAACAATTGACAAAATGTAAAAAAAAATGAATGAATAAAAAAAAAAACAATTTTTTTTAATTGCCATTGCCATGTGCGCGAGAAAGTGAACATAATCATGTGACCGGCTAGATGCTCATGGGATGGCTCCAGAGACTGCTGCTTTATCTGGGTGAGGAATGAGAGACAGATTTCACACACACAGTGAAGGGGATGAATTGATGAACCAAGGTCACAGCAAATGGTTGTTATTTCTATGGGTCTTTGTGCATTGAGCAATAATATTCCAGGTAAGCATTCCAGGTAACCTTCCATCAATTGAATGTTGGATGAGGAGGGATGACTGTATCGCCCTCAAGTTAGATTCAGAGTGCTTGTTGCTGTCAGAGATAAAGCTGCCAAACATCCTTTTTTTTTTTTTTTTTGTTTTAAGTTACTTATGTTTTTAGGAGAAGAAAGGGGAGGAAGGAAAAACCAGCACATCCCGTGATCCATTTCATTCTTGATCATGTTTGTGCGAACCTGAATATGTTATTAGGGCTTCCACCATATTTCAGCAAAATCTAATCACTGAAAAAAAACACACACACACGCACACAAAGAAAGTGGCGATGAAAGAAAAAAGGAACAAAAAACTGGTTCAGGTGGTCATCATTTAGTCTACCAGGTTGAAAGAAAAACGATGGCATGCTCTGACAGTTGATAGCTAAAAATGCCATGCTCTGACGGTTGTAAATGATAGTAAACGCCATGCTCTGACGGTCGATAGCTAAATGCCATGCTCTGACGGTTGATAGCTAAACGCCATGCTCTGACGACATAGCTAAATGCCATGCTCTGACGGTTGATAGCTAAATGTCATGCTCTGACGGTTGACTAAATGTCGACAGTAGCTAGCTAAATGCCATGCTCCGACAGTTGATAGCTAAATGCCATGCTCTGATGGTTGATAGCTAAATGCCATGCTCTGACGTTGATAGCTAAATGCCATGCTCTGACAGTTGATAGCTAAATGCCATGCTCTGACGGTTGATAGCTAAATGCCATGCTCTGACAGTCGATAGCTAAATGCCATGCTCTGACGGTTGATAGCTAAATGTCATGCTCTAACTGTTCAAAGCCAAATGGTGCTCTGACATGTGTCTGCAAGAAGCTGCAAAAGGGAAGATTGACGAAATCTGCTTGAACGAATGATCCCGATTGTGGTTAGACAGAAAAAGTAGCTAATGCACACCACTCAGTGTTCAGTTTATGTCACATTACGGCATTTTGAAAGCAAGTTTGAAAAAGCAGTTGTGGTGGAGGGAACCACACGTATTGGAACCTCTTAGAGTTTTAGTGATTTTTGCTTGAAGTTGTGTGTGAACCCCAGCATTATGCAGTGCATTTTAAACAGCACTAGTTCTGTTGAACAGACAGGCCTTTCTGAGAGATGCTATGATAACTGCTGTCATGATTTCAAGAGGCAGGCGCTTATAATTTCTCCCCAAAGGTCCTGCTGACTAAGCTTTTCAAAGGTAGCCAGGTAGATGTTAATTGATCATCGACAGTTGCGTGGGCTGTTTATCTTTCCTCTCCAGTTTATGCCACAGGTAGACCGTTGTTCATTCCTCTCCTGAAGTCTGTTGCTGTTAATTTGAATTCAGCACACCTCTCAGGTGAAAAGATTTTGCCATGGAGTGGGAAAACAAAATAATTTGCCAAAGGAAAGGAAAGGAGAGAGATGGGATCATACTTTCACCTCTGCTGAAGATGTGAAGCAGTTCCCAGCTCATCCCTTCTGTTGGTTGTCAAGTTTCTGTGTGAGGAAGAGAAGACGGCAATGCAGGGGTGAACCCTGTTTCACTCCCTGTCCCTGTAAGGGATGGATTCACGTGTGAAGGAGCAATTCACGTCTCTTTTCATCAAAATTGTAAATGACTTCTGATTTTTGTATGCAGCATTTGGTGTGGGTTTTTTTTTTTCCCCCTTCCCTTTTTTTTTTTTTCTGTCTAGACACGGCGTTTCATCAATACTAAAAGGAAACGGGGGAAGAAAACCTATGATCTGGATTATTCTTCAGAACATCAGTTCATGCTACCTCCTGATCTTGGCAGCTGCTGTTAAAATGTGTGTGTGTGTGTGTGTGCATTTTATGTGTGAGTGTGTGTGTGTGTGTGTGTGTGCATTTTATGTGTGAGTGTGTGTGTGTGTGTGTGTGTGTGCGTGTGCATTTTATTGCTCAGCGGCATACATGTGTACGAACACATGGAAGATTGAAGACGAACATTTTAACTGCATTTTTCTTTCAAATTGATATTTAATTGAGATGAAGAAGAAGTACAACAAAAAGGCCAGGCAGCAGTTGAAAACTTCGAACTAGAAGTTAGGATCCAATGGGAGAATACGAAAAAAAAGAGGAGCGAGATGGGGTAGACATATTCTACATTGAAACGGAGTATAAACCTTCAAGTAATTTTTGCTGTAAATCTAAGCGGTTGAATGAAAAAGCTGATATATTGTACATGATAAATGTAAATTAACTTTTTAATATATTCTTTTTGTATTTCAGTATGGTTCTTGTACATTTATTTTTATTGATATGGACTGTGCCTCTGTCGCTCGACATCTGTAAGTTTTATTTATTTCCTAATTTGATTTCTTTTAGTGCATGGCAGTGTTGTCTGCAGGCAGGGGTGCCAGCCCATCTGTTCGCTTGATTGAATTTTGTGCCGACTTAATGGTTACGTTATACATTGAATTTTGTGCTGAATATGGTTACCTTCTGATGATGAAATACCTCCCGTGAATGTCTGCTGAATTGAAGCAAATAACACCAATGACAATTTTTGGACGTTTTGGCATCATGAGACCTTGAGAAATACAACTGAGAACCAACCAGTCATTTGTGTTATCTGTAACAGTGCTTTAAAATTGGGTATTCATTTTCTTTCTTCATGTATAGTTTGGGCAGTTTTTTTTTCTCTCAACTCAACTATGCTGTTTGTGCAGCCGTGAAAAGTCCTTGTGACCATGCTATACTCACTGCAAGTGAACTACATTTTAACATACGACAGACTCAGTAATGTACATCATCAGGTGTTGTTTTTTTTTTTTAAAGTTCTCTTCTCCCGAACATATTCATTCATGTCATATTCTTGGCAAAAGTGGTAACTTTCTGGGTTTCTTTTCATTGGCTTCAAGTAGTACAATACAGCAGAAAATCGTACTATCTTTAGCGACTAATTTCCAATATTGTACTCGGAAATGATGTTGGGGGTCTGGCATCCTGTGTCGATCCTCTGGGGTTGTGCCATTTTTCACTGAACGATAAAATGACTACATTGGAGGAAAGGGGGTGGGGATAATCTGGAGTATTTTTTGTTGCGCTTGAGCAAGTCAAAACAGTGTTTTAACTTGAATTGCCTCTGTATTGTGCTTGAGCAAGTCAGAAACGAGTTCCAGTGTTGAACTTGTATTGCCTCTGTATGATATCCATCTCAGATAAGATGAAACATACGCGAGTGTGAACTGGTATTTCATATTATGAATAGATAATACTTATTTAATACTACTTTTAGTTTGTACGATAGAGATGATTATATCACTATATTGGTTTTTGTGATGATGGGTTGACTGTTCAGTGATGCAATGGAATCTCGTTACAGTGAAATCAGGACACCTCAAAGTTCACAATGTGCAGAAAGTAAGTTGTTACATCTGTCTCCCATCCGTTGTTACCATCTGTCTCCCATCCGTTACCATCTGTCTCCCATCCGTTACCATCTGTCTCCCATCCGTCCATCTGTACCATCAAGCCTGCTGTAAATCATTAACATGTGTACAGGTGCTCCAGCCATTCATTCATTCTTTTCTCTGCTTTACAGAAGATGAATGCTGCAAGAGGACCAAATTTCTGTTTGGCTTACCTGGGCAGCATAATTAACAATGATTATTATTTCTGTGAATCTTCTAAATGCACCGAGAAATCGATGAAAAATCCCCCCCCCCCCCCGGATGGGTGTCATGAAAGTAGGTTGTTTTTGTGCATTTCATGAGGCATTGAGAAATTTATGAATTGAAACGCATGGAATGGTTTACTATTTCCAATGTCAATAGATTTTGGTTCGTTTGCTGTCATAGGACTACAGACTACCACCATGTGGCCAAAGTTACATGGAAGAGAATAGTGAGGGGGAGGGGGTTTCAATGATGACAAGATGTCATCTCTCCCAGATCATGGTTGTTGAAACATATAGATTACTTTTTGTGGAAAAAAGATTTCCCAGAACAGACCTTATCAGTCTTGTCTTTGCTATACCATACCAAGTTCCCCCCAACAGTTCTCACCAATCTTGCCTTTGCTTTAGACAAGATCCCCTAACAGTTCTCACCAATCTTGCCTTTGCTTTAGACAAGATCTCCCATCCCCCTTGCTTTAACAACAGTTCTCACCAATCTTGCCTTTGCTTTGCTTTAGACAAGATCCCCCGACAGTTCTCACCAATCTTGCCTTTGCTTTAGACAAGATCCCCCAACAGTTGTCATCAATCTTGTTTTTGCTGTAACAAGTTCCCCCCAACACAGTTGTCATCAATCTTGTTTTTTTCTTAAACACAATTCCCTTATAGTTCTCATCAACCTTGTTTTTTTTTTTTAACACAATTCCCTTATTGTATCACTGAATTTCACAAGGAGTGAGAATGTGGTCTTTAATGTATTGGGCTTTATAGCGAGTGTGTTGAATTTTGGAAGCGGACTGTGTTGATTTTAGAAGAAAAAAAAACACACGTTTTTTCCAACAGCTGCTTATTTTTATTAACACAACAGAATGGAGTGTGTATGCCAGAATCATCTGTCTTTGTAGGAATGTTGTTATGTAAAACATATCATTTCACTTCAAGACAGATGGTTTTGTCAGTTCAAGAATTCATTTAAAGCTTTTTTTTTTTTTTTCCCTTTTTGCTTTTGCACTGTAGCTTTTTTTGCTGTGCTGAAGTGAAAATAAAACGATTTTATGTCGTCCGTTTATTTGTAACCTGTAACTGAACCAAAATCATTATTTCCTCTTCGTTTATTGTTTTTATAAAAATGTAGATGTGTTGAATGGATCTCTGCACTTGTTATACTGCATGCTGGATTCTGTGTACTTGAATCCTATAGTCTACTTGATTCAGGGGCTCAGATGGAGCTGAAAAAAAAAAAAAATTGAATGTGTGTGTGTGTCGATGTTGTGACTATAGCATTTCAGTTTAGTCCCCACTTCAGTTTTGAACAGTACAGGCTTATTCCTCATATCTGGACAGATAACGCTGACAGTTACTGTGGGTTGAAATGAATGTATCATTGTTGCCAAATTGCAAGTGTTTTAGCCTGTGCAAGACAGGATACTTACCAGTGACAGTGTGATATGGCTGCAAGCTATGACACAGGTTAAGACTTACTGTAATAGTACAGCTGGGGTTCATTCAGCAGCATCAATACACAGTTTCTGGACTTCCTCCAACCAAAATCTTGTCGTCATTAGAAATATGCAAGACACTGAGATGACCTAAGTCTTTTTGGCGAATATGTCCCCCTCATGGCAATATTCACAAAAGAATGGTTAGCATATTTCTAGTTATTTCAGCGCTTTTTTGTTGTTGTTGTTTGTACAATCTTATTTTAAAAGTCAAATAAAACCTCTTTGAGTCGTATTGTGCATGTTTTGTTATTCTTGTTCTCCATGTATACAAATTAATGTCGATCTGACTTTCCAAAATCTTTATCAGACCCGACTTGTCCAGTAAAACCCAGCATTTTCTATGGTTGCCATGTACAGCTTTTATTAATTAAGTTTGACCTGTATCACACTAGATCACATTTGGGGAGTCTCGCTTCAGTCTTGCTGCTCTCTTTTGCAAAGAGTTTCTTGGGTGGATCACAGAATTCATTTGTTTGTCTCATTGTTCAGGTGGCAGCTGTCACATGGTATTCAAAAATGTTTATTCAAAAAATCCAGAGATTATAGGAAAAATAAATGAACACTTCAGTTATATTTGACACATTGTTTCCTAGTACACATTAAAAACGAAAAGATTCTGGAGTCGTGCGACCAGTCCATCTGCAGACAGCTTTTCTGCTAATTCACCTGGTGTGGTCACAATGACCATGTTCAAGGACAAAGTTATGCTATGATTGAAGACAAACTTGAGTTATGTGACTTAACCATGAAACTCAGGACGATCACACACAACAGTATCTGCTTGCACAAAATTGGTGCCACAAGCTATTTGTGGCCAGCTTTTGATGATCATCACCATGTCCAATCGTAAGAGTGATAGTGGTAAAATCAGTGAAGGCAGAAAACTGACAAAAAAATTCCTTTAAAAGTATTAAAGTAAAAATGGAATTTTTTAGATTAATGGATGAAAAGCATCTCTTGTAGTTATTGTCATGAGTTTGAAACTGAGGCACTGAGGAAAAACACTGCACCAGAACAAAAAGAGAATGCTACACAGGCACTGCAGAACCTCACCAGAAAAAAAGGAGAATGCTACAGCAGTTCCAGTGAGCAACATGACTTTCATGCCTGCACAAAGAGTGTTGCCAGAAGGAAAGGGTACTGTTTGTGTGGAAGCTACATTCATAAGGCTGATTGTTTTAAACAAACCTGTCTCAGGTGCACAGATATCCAGAGGCACTGCATCAGGAAAACGCTGAGAGAACCTGCAAATGAATCGGTCTGCAGCCAGCCCACAGAGTACCAAGTATCCAGCCTGAAGGGAAGAGTTCTATTCATGTAGAAGTTGCATTCACGAGGCTGATAGAACAAGCATGCCACTCAGCACCACAGTTATGACTTCCAAGACAAGAGAATGTTCCCACAATGAGAGGGAGGAAAACAGTTGAACTGTGGAGGAATAATGGCTCTAGTGATCAAAGAGATGGTGGTGGCAGACATCAATGGAGAACCAGTGGGCCTTCTGATAGTTCAAATGAGTAGAGAGAGACATTATCAATAGTCCCACCACTACAGGCGACAGCATTTGACACTGCCATTGAAAAGGTTGTGCAGGCTACTTGCCGAGAAAAAAAAAAGCCCTATGAAAAACAACACACACATGTAAGAGTTGTCCATAAGACTGCATCCATTTCTCCCAAATACAATCATTCTTAGAAATATTCTAGCTGAAAAGTTAGGTTTACCTAGTCAGAAGAGCAGTCTTTATAGACATTTCATGTTTTTGCTTCACTGAACAGTATAAATTCTGCAGAACTATGGGCCTCAATTTGCATGAAGTGCGAGACAGACAGTTTTTCGAGGAGTCTTCAAAAATGAAATACAACTAAAATTGACTTTGATTTTCATGATGATAAAGTTGAAATGTCCTGCATTCTAGTTTACTCACTCAGAAAAAAAATTATTTTCCCACAGATTTTCTAACAGTGAATTGAAATACAAAAAAAAAAAAAAAAAAAAAAAACCACCACATAAAGTTGTGCACATGAAGTGGGTGGGGTGGGGGTGGGGGGTGCACACTGCTTTTCTGAGGTATTCACTAAATGGCAAACTGCATACAAACCACCAGCCTATGTGTCACTCATTCTCTCTAGCAAACCAAACACAAAACAAAGTACATTGTGAATATTTACTGTGTACATAGCATCATCATAATAATGATATAATAATGAAAGTGACAGAGAACAATGACTGAAAGCATGAGACGATAATGACCATAATTATACGGTTTCACCCTGGAGCTATTGCACAGGCTGAATAATATACCATGTTCCCAACATCAACAACATGGCCTGTTAAAGTCTCTTTACAACACTGTGTCATAAAATCCACTGGGGGACTACCAAGGCACTGGAAACTAAGTGGATCTTGCTGCCAGCAATCACACAGCTCAGAGTTGCCAGGACAACTGTTGAGAGCCCGACCATATGTCCAAACGTCTCAACCTCTGTGTTCATCATACATCTATTCACAATTCCTTTGTTGTTCCTGTTTTGTTTTTGTTTTCTGCTTGTTTGGGGATTTTTTTTTTTTTTTTTTTTTGTCGGCAGAGTCCCCCATTTCAGGGGAGGAAGGGGAAAGGCATTTAACAAAGTCGGTGACAAGGCTGAAGCAATGAATTAAGAGAAGGGATTGTAGCCGAGGATTGCTGGTTCAAGGCATGAAAACTATGGGGAACTGACAAGGTCACCTGTGTGTGCCATACACAATGCTCATTCACACACTGACCACAGCTGATCCACAACACAGACCTGAGTTTATCATTGCATAATCGTTCTGTGGCCACACACACTGCCATCTCCATAAACAGCATTGCTGACGATCAAAACACACTTCATAAAAATCAAACTAAAACATTGTACACTGGGCATGATTCCCACCACTGTCACAAACATTCCCCAACTTTGTACTGCACTCTTTCCACATAATTTCAGACCATAATCACATGAGACTTCACAAGAGAGCAACTTGCAATCCACTGATAATGACCATATGACCAAAAGCAGATGATCATAATGTGCGACACCCACAACATAATTCAAATTAAGCCATTCAGTCTCAAGTCATTCACACTTCAGGGAAAAAGACTAGCAACAAACGCTGAATTCAAAACAAATCTACTTCCTATCATCATTCTCTTACCATCACTTAACAAAATCAAAACGAATGCAGAATCTATTTCACTTTCAGTATTGTGCTACTTTTTCAGGAATCATATTGGAACTAGAAAAACACAACTCTGCCTCTTTGGTAAGCGTTTGAGATGGATCCCCAGTGCATCAACAGCTGGGAAGATGTGCCAACATAAGCCACCGTGTGGCAATATTCTGCTGGTTACTAGACAGGAATTCGATGTCTGGCCATACAAAAACCTTCAGCGCATGAACACTGCCAATACCAACAGGCATGAAATGTACCACACTGACCTTGCTCCATCTTCTCCCCCAGACACCAGCAGAACATTTTTGAGAACTACTTCAAGTCACTTGGACACATCATTTACAAAAGGCAAACGGTGGTGTCAACACTTCCTATGCCCTTTCGGGTCGCCTGTCATTACACTCATCTCTGCTCAAGAAATCAATTTTGAGATTTCCTGGCCTCAAGTGTTCGCGTGTTGTAGGACTCAGGGCCAAGTCTGCAGCATGCTGCATTGCTGGCACAAGGGAAACAGTTGGAAAACGCTAGCACACAGTTGCCTGGCCACCGAAAATCTGTAAGGCCAAGGTGCAGCACAGAGACATCAACACTTCTACCTCGATCATCACAGGACCCCATACATGACACGATCCAAGAGGATGACAGACAAAACACTCCACACATGAACATGACTGCACAGTAGTCATCAACAAACAGTTCTTCCAAGACATTTAGGACACCTGGAATATGAATGGCAGGATTACAAAACCAACACCGTTTCTTCGCAATGTTTAAAACGGCATAATTATTCAAACTATCCCACTTTCTTTCAATTCAAGCCGTAGATGTAAATTGATGCAAATTATCCCACTGGACAAGTCTAATGCCTAACTAACGTGATTGCTCAAGAATTCGTACCTCACTGGTTAAATGTACTAACACACTTTGTTTTATTTTGTTTTTCCAAATCAATTACATGCGTATCTTCCATGGTAAAAGAATCAATGCTGTATGCTCTGGTAATTGGCCTGTCAGCCTGACAGGGAAGTTAGTAATTTTGTACACAATGAAAGATGAAACAGATGAACATAAAGGCATTCAGCTATGAAATCAGCAAAAGGTACACAGGTCTCTTTCACACACGTAGCATGTCACAAATTCAAATCACAACGAAATCACTTGTATTTTGCAGTACTTAAAATGGAAAAGTATAAACCCATCAAATGTATGAAATCAACTGATCCTCACAGATTATTTGCACGCAATACAAGCGGCAGCACTTGACAAATGTGCACAACACTCTTCAGACAAGGACTCATAATATTCTCCTCCTGATTCTAGTCTTTGGAACTCAGGCAGAATTGATTGTAATCATAATTTGACACTCCACAAAGTGCTTTTAGCTGAATTTGACTTCTGTCATGATTCTCTTTACTGAGAAGGAGGAAACGTTTACAAGGCATATCATTCCACACAATATGTGTGAACATGGGAAGCATAAAGAGACCAACAAAGATACACACTTGGTCAAAAAAAAAAAAAAAAAAAAAAAAAGAGACGGGAATGCAAAACTGACAAACTGTAGCAGACAATACTGAATGTGAGTGAGCTCAGTAGATGTGATATGCCACACAAAAGATATTCTGAAGCGAGGTCATTTGTCTTCGATCGGCACAGGGAACCTTTAAGCAATGCTAGAACAAAAGTAAACATCTTTCTTACATTTTCCACACTCTAAAGACAGGACAAGATCACAAAATGTCTGGAAAACATCTTCTGTCTTTGTGTCTTCTACACCACCTCCTGAGCTGAATGCAAGTTCTGAACCAAAGGTTTATCGTTAACTGCTTTAAGAGTGCCATTTTTTTCTCAAAAGCCTTTTTTTTTTTCCTAATTATAAACAAATACTAATGCATCAAGAAATTAAAGACTTGCAGCCTGGTACTGTGAAGAATAGTTAAAATGAGATGGAACAAGTATAAATAATCATGAAAAATTACAAAGATATACATGGCTTCATGCCTCCATGTTCACAAAGTCTGTAAATAAGTTAACTTAATAAGACAAGTTCTGAAGTCCTCCTAGTTGTATGCCCCCAACAGACGCAACTGTACAACCATAATGCCCACATTATACCAGTAGTTCAGTCATCACAAACATGGGACAACACTCAATCACTCTGGGAGGAATGGAGGTGGGGAGATCAAGGAATACCATCCACTGATTTCCCAGTGAGGAAAGGCAGGGTAACAAGGTAGGCACACAGACATTTCACAGTGCTCACAGCTTCACTCAAACCACCTCTGGGCATCCTGACTTCTTCACCAAACGTGACGGGTAAAATATGCTACACAAAATGAGAGTGGGTGGGAAGGAGATGGAAAAGAACTGGCCGTAGATTATAAACACTGGTGGTGTGTTTGCCGCCGATAACTATGGTGTGATCTGTGCAAAAGCTACCTCTTAGTTTTATTAACAGAAACAGGTTTGGCTTCAGGGCAAAATGGTCACACACACACACACACACACACACACACACGCACGCACATGCACACACACACACACACACACACACACACACACACACCAACCCACACAAAGGACAGAACATCAGCAAAATGGCATACTGAATATGGCTTCCTCGTTTGGTTCATATCTTTCTGTTATTCAACAGAGTTACAAAGCATTGTCACTGACCAAGTTTTTTTCTTTTTATAGAGCTGATTACAGAGTGCCATGCTTTTTGCATGGTGATAAACAGCATCTTGCACAGTGCCTGTTGCACACCACTTTGTCATTAATCTGCAAAATCTATCACTTAAAAACTTTGATTACTTCATAATATTTGACAAGATATCACAGAAAACACCATTTTTATGAAAAATGTCATCATCCGATGATGATGTTTAAAATTCTAGAAACTGAGTGACCAAGTTCACAACATGTTGCGAAGATTTAAAGTTTCAGGGAGTGGGAAGTGGGGGTTGGCGGGTTGAGACATAGTGCAGCTTTTGCTTAAGTATTCAATTCAAAATGAAGAACAGAACAACTTTATAACGTGAGAAAGAAGCAGTCAGGGGGGGAAACTAGCAGAAACAATGGAAGATCGAGGGAACAAGTGTAGACAGGACGCTGGCGGATGCAGTATGCACGTTGTTTGCTGTGACTGGGAATGCTTCCCTTATCTACACACAGGGCTAGTGTTGTCTTCATAAAGGAACACTCTGCTTAGCACAATGTCTTGTTTTTTCATTTAATCATTTATTCTTTTCTCTTTTTTTTTTTTAGCATCAGTGCATTCTAGAATGTTTTCAATTTTTTCAACATTCTCATTCCTCTGTCATGGTCATGGCTTGTGAACAAGTTTCACCTCTGCTGAAAGCTAAAAAAAGTGATTTTTTTTCTTTCAGATGAAGGAAATGTTGCTTTCTTAACAAACGTAATCTCTCATTCTGTGGAGATTTTGGGAGCACGAGTACATGTTCTTGAAGCACTTTCCTTGTGCAACATAAGTCAGCTGAGCACTTGATGTTCACCACTAACAGGTTTTGACTGAAAATGAACCAGAAAATGAGAAAGAGGATTCTTGCCTATAGCAATTCAGTTTAACTTGGGACAGACCTTCATTAATTTGTGCTTTGACATTTTGTAGAGAATAGAAGACTGGCTCATTGTGATGCACTGAAAAAGAAAATCAGAAAAGCTGGGTTCCCCCTGATGAAAAGTGAAAATTCCATAAAAAGGCTTAGTAGGTGGCATCCCATATATCTTGAATCAGAACAGGCGCTGCTAGAATACAGCACCCTAGTTACTTAGCTTCCATGCAGGGTTTCCTCTGGTGGGTTGCCTCATGATGATTTTGCCTCTTAATGATTTTGACATCGACTCACTCAGAGAATTGCTGGTACTAAGCATGATGGGACAAGCTGAACATACAATGGTGGACACCAGACCGAAATAAGCCGTGTATATGGGTGTAATGCCACTAGAGTAGCCAAGCAGATGAGGCGGAGAGAGAGCAAGAAAAAAAAATCCAAAAATTCTGAAATGGTACCAAGTCATACCAGTTCCCTTCCTCTTCACCTCCCCCTCCGTATACACACCCAGCCACCCTACACGCCACCCCACCCCCCCCCCCCACCCTCCTGGAAAAAATAGTCCAATCTGACGAAAGTCTGAACATGGAGTGGTGTATCATCCACTTTTCAGTTTAACCGTAATAAAGAGCATGGGTCAGAACAGCTTTTGTCTACCTCTTTCTATTTTGCAGCACCTTACTGACACACAGCAATACTGCATGACATTATTTTGCTTCAACTGCACAGACAGAATGGCGATTACCTGTTCTCATTCAGAAGTTTACAGGACATCTCAAGACCGTCTCATCTAGTAGCATTTGGACAATAAGACTCCACTGACACTTTCGTTCTTTCACACAGTTCCCCCACCCCCAATTTTATTTGCGACTCTAGTCCATATACGCTGCACCACATCCGTTTAGTTTTGAGACCACACAGCACATGATTTAAAGCTGAAGGATGAATGAATTAATGACCAAGATGAGAGAATTCAAGAAGAGGGCCTCAAGGCTACGACTTAGCAGATGTCTGACCTACGCATTAGCTCAACGCGCTGGTCAGATCTACACACACACACACACACACACACACACAGACACACATACATAAAACAACTCTTGAAAACAAAACATTCTCTTAGCACTTCACTGGTAGTGTTTTAAAAAACAGAACAAAACTTACAGAATAGTTTCTGAATGTTAGTGTTTTAAAGTGAGAACCCAACAAGGTCTCGGCATGTATCTGGGAATAAGCCATTACCAAAACTGCACTTCAGCTGTATGTGCTGTTCAGCGCACTGTGCTGCCTTTGGGATACTTTGTGCTGAAAGGATGGAAACTGAACTGGAGCTGATCTTCCAATGTTAATGACAACAAAAAAAAAGGTGAAAAAGAACAGGCCAGAGTGGAAACTTTTCTTCTTTTTAAAATCTGAATAGTTCAAATCATAAAACCATTGACTAGTTTATGTTTTACACTGAATCAAAGTATGTTTGTCATCTCAACTATTCCACTATGATATTCTACTTAGTTTCGATTTTCACAATCTATTTGTAGAAATGAAATTTTTTTTTTTTTTTTTACTTAAGATCACCTTCAACCATGTATATGTATATATGCACACAATACTTGCAAATAAACTTACTAATTCCCTGGTATTTCCACGAATATTGCTGCTTCCACTTAACAGCTTTCTGTCCACCATTTGACCTTCCAGGAAGGAGCATCCCAGAGACTGGCTTGATGAAGAAACCACTGAACCAAAATGTTGCCATGCAAGACAGTGGAGGCAGAGAGCTAACACAACTAACACAGACGACCGAACTGGAAGGAAACACTACGATTGGAAGAGCAATGCGCAACAGCCATGTCAACAAAAGAGGAAGCATACGATGCCCTATTCAACCTTGTGGCATGACACAGGCTCTCTTTAATACATACATTAAGTCGAGGCTGCTACAACCGAAAAACAAATTGTGAAGACGACGCACAGCGCTGACAGGTAGGTCACGTAATAGAAAAGAATATTGCCATCTCCTCCTTTCTTCCCAACTTTTACACACTCTCTGCTTCAAAATCCACCCCCCTGATAGCTGCCATAGCTGAATATGTGCCTCCTAAGTAACCTGGACACAAAAGTGACGTCCACATCATCATCTCATCTGATCAATATCCCTCTTCCACACAGTAACCTCAGAATGCTTGCTTTCATTTATGTACACACTTGTTACCAACACACGTATACACTAACTATTAACAAGGTTAAAAAAAAGAGAGAGGAGACAGAGGGAGAGAGAAAAAAGCCTCACACAAAAATATACATTTTATTCTCTATGCGCGAACATGCAATGGTAAATATCTAAAGATCTGCTGCCAATCCTCCAAGGCTCCAGGCCAATGATAACCCCAACTCACACACACACACTGGGAGAGGAACAGGGGATGGTGGGGTGGGGGTAGGGGGCGGGGAGGTGGGGGGGCTGACTCCCACCCCAAGACTGTCAGAATTGTTCCAAATCAGAAGATACATACATATTAAGAGTTGGCCATGAACAATCTGATCACAAGCCAACACCTTGGACTGTTTCTGGATGAGTCTCGCTGGAGGTAGGAAGAACGAACGCTCCTACTAAGGTCCATGGGGAGTGAAATGGCAGAAACAGCCCTTGGCTAACGAGATGGGAGACAAAAGGTGAGAAAAAACAACAACAAAGAAAAAAAAAAAAATCAACCCCACCATAGGCTCTTCCTGGATGAGCCTCATGTGTAGAAAACAGGGTGGTGCCAACATGAGGAAATGACAAAAGGAGCGAGGGAGCTGCCGCATCCAGTCCACACACAATGTCCCTCTCACACCGTCTCCTGCTGGATCGACCAGCACTGTGGGGGTAACCACTCATTTCTGGGAGTCCTTGCTGGGGGGCTGGGTGAAGGCACCCTGTAAAGAAGCCATCATGAAGGGGGCTGCCGAGGACAGCAAGGCTTTCTGGCGCAGTTCCTCGCTGTAAGCCATCAGCTGGGCCTGGGCAGCCGGACTCAGCTGCTGGTACATGTTGAGTGGGGAGGCCGCTGAGCTAGGTGGGAAAGGCTGGCCGCCCAGGGCGAAGGCAGCGTGGGGGAGCAAAGAGGGAAGAAAGGCTGGAACGCTTTCTGCTGGCTGGGCTGGCTGCAAGGCAAAGCAAAATGTTACTGCCTCCTTGATTTTGCAATGAAATGGTATTAGTGATCTCACTGTGACCTTCACATAACTGCCTCCTTGATTTTGCAATGAAATGTATTAGTGATCTCACTGTGACCTTCACATAACTGCCCCCTTGACTTTGCAATGAAATGGTATTAGTGATCTCACTGTGACCTCCCCATGCTTAATGCTACAGCAAGCATGATGTCATAAGTTCAAATCATGTTTGGTTTTACAGATCAGAGGGTGAATATCTGGACTAATGGCGTCATACAGTAAGCAGTACGTTTACATCTCTTATTCTGAGGTGTTCAAAAAAAGGTACCCTTCCTGGAAAAACTGTTCAACTTGTGCCAACACTAGCTGAGCTGTAGCAGATGTACACTCTCCAACAGTGTGTTGCAATGTCTCTTCAGCTGTCACCTCCATCCCCATCTTGGCAACCACTTCAAACATGGAGTGACAGTAGAAAGAAAATTGGTTTATCAACATTTTTTTTAAACATAAGTATCCCAGCCCCCTCCCCCATAAGTGAAAAGATTTCCCAAAGCATGACAAATAGATCTGGCAACTTGATTACAAGAATTAGTGTTCCTCTACGCTTGGCAACCCCAATTAGACTGGCATTTGGTTTGTTTCTATTTTGCAACTACTTCGCAAAAAGCAATGCACATTCTAAAACAGATCACAGAGGATTACAACATGCTGCTATTGTCGAGTGCTGAGTTTTTCAATCCTTCTGTGGCCAAAGACAGCAAATTTTCTCTTGTGTTTAACTTTTGCAGGACACACAGTTTGAAGTGGTCCACATCCGCCATGGAAATTCAGTCTATCACCAAAACTTTGTTGTTGTTGATCTACTATCTGAAGCCGAGTCGGCACTGGTGTTTTGTTAAGTCTTTTGGGTCAATGGCTGGGAAAAAAGTGAGATTCCACAAGAGTATTCTGCCTCGTTTTCTTGCTTTGCCATGTTTACTTTCACCGGACCTGCATTCATTTCTTTGTGTTTCAGTCTTGTCATGCTAAGGATGGGAACGGCAAGAACCAATCAGCATGTCACTGCTAACAAACTAAATGTAATGCCTTGGTGATTGGCTGACTGATGAACAAAGATCTGCATAAAGAAAGCACTCTTTACAGAATTGCATGTATTCCAGCTGATGCAGGATCATCTATTTCAATTCCTTTGACTGAACTTGGCGTCTGTCACTAGATCCCTTTGTAAGGTCAGTATGTGTTCACACCCTATTGTTTTATGCATTCATACCCTCTTGCTTTTGTCCTGTATGTCATTTTTTTTAATCAAATTCCTGATTTACCCACATCTGTACATGATGTGAAATTCTGCTAACACTTTACTCAGGTGTGTGTAATTTCAACCCAGCAGTCTTTGCAGTAGGCCTTGCTTGGCGTCATCAGTATTTCAAGAACACTTACGAGTATTTCTTCACTGTCATGTATATGGTCTAGCCATTTGCACAGGCATTTTTTTTTTTTTTTATCAAAAGCATCAGTATTACCAACAGAGGTATTTTCTATGAACAATTTTGCCTCATGTCATTTTTCAACTCTCACGCAGGATAGCCACACAGAAGCCAACGAAGAAATCATTACCTGTGCTGCACCAGTTACCTCGACTGGGAACTGCTGACCTGAAGTCCTGTCACTCTGTGGTTCCACACATCGCCGTAAACTTTTGGGTTTTCTTTCTTTCTTTTTTGCTGTTGTTCTTTTTGTTTTTTCCTAATTTTTGCAGATTTGCTGAAGAGTTTACACTAGTATACACAGTTACAGTAGTATAAACTCTTGACTACCACAATTAAAGTTTTTCAATCCCTCAACAAACAAGGTTTCTTTTACCCATCTCTTAAAGGAAAAATGACTTCAGTCTATCATATATAAATCTTAAATAGATGTTAGCGAACCGCTAAAAAAAAACAACAAAAAACGTGGACAAACAAATCACAAGACAAAGCATGACATGTTTCAACCTCTTAGGTCTTCTTCAGGCAAGACAGAAAACAATCAGGACAACAAAAATGGATGAGCAATCACTTACCTTCAATCACCTCAGCACAAGATAGGCTCGCCTATTTAAGATTTGTTTAGATTTCTGCCTGCACTCATCTCACTTTGCAACTAGATCTATTACATATAATTCCACCTTCAGTTTCTTGACATGATACAGTTTTTTTCCTCTCTTTTAATGGGTCTCTTTTCAACAGTTGCTGTCTCACATTCTGTAACTGGCTTAACAAATGTGTACCAACTAACTTAAAAATCACTCTCCTATCTAGGTACGCACATGCATGTACACATAGTTCACAATCTACTTACACACCTCACAACCATCTCTGAAAGTTTCGACAGACTGATTAGCAACACCATTCACTATTTGTGGCTAAGCCAAATCTGTCATTCTTGCAAAAAAAAAATGACAAAAATATTGCCGCTTTTAATAATGGTCATTGCCAACATGACACTGTTTGCAAATACAGAATGCAGAGCTATCAAGAACCTGCTTAACATGAACATAAAAAGACCCAAATTTTCTTGCATTTTCCTGAAAAAAAAAATCTTTCCCTGAAAAAGTTAAGCAACTGAATGCAATCACTGCTGAGTCGTTTTCTTTTTTTTTTCTCTTTTTGGACTGGCAGCTTTTCAAGCGACTGTCAAGTTGCATTCTACGATCTGCTGGTGGCCCTGAAGGCTGTATTCAGTGTTTGTCCAAGAGCTGAAGAGCTGGCTGACAGTTACTAAAAGTCATGAAACCAACCAAATCTGTTCATATGAACATTTTGGAAAAGAACACTCATCTGATCTTGAAAACGTCCGCACTTACATTACATTAGTTGTAAGTAGTGTCAGTTAAGACCATAAAAGTGATGACCATCTAAACGTGACCCTCAGAAGCACCCACAAAAGAATTTTATATTTCAGCATGTCTGTAAACTGAACACCCTCATCCCCTAATCGAAGTCTCTAGTGTCCAAATACATCTAAACCCCTAATGTATAAATATACTGGAAACTTTTCTTTTCTGCAACATCACAAAAAAAAAAAACCCACTTGAGACAAATTAACACCACCAAACAAACAGAAACAGACAACACTCACACATATACCTGCACAAAAACACACAGATCCCAACCACACAGACAACACTCACACATATCTACCTGCACAAAAACACAGATTCCAACCACACAGACAGACAACACTCACACATATTCCTGCAAAAAAACACACACAGATCCCAACCACACAAACAGACAACACTCACACATATATACCTGCACAAAAACACACAGATCCCAACCAGACAGACAGACAACACTCACATGTATACCTACACAAAAACACACATATTCCAACCACACAGACAGACAACACTCACATATATCTACCTGGATAAAAACACACAGATCCCAACAACACAGACAGACAACACTCACACATATATACCTGCACAAAAACAAAGATTCAAACAACACAGACAGACAACACTCACACACATACTTGCACAAATACAAACAGATTCTACCACACAGAAGACAACACTCACACACATATACCTGCACAAAAACACACAGATTCCAACCACACAGACAGACAACATTCACACATATATCTGCACAAATACACACAGATTCCAACCACAAAGAAGACAACACTCACACATACATACCTGCACAAATACACACAGATTCTACCACACACAAGACAACACCCACACATACATACCTGCACAAATGCACACAAATTCCAACCACACAGAAGACAACACTCACACATACATACCTGCACAAAAACACACAGATTTCAACCACACAAAGACAACACTCACACATACATACCTGCACAAAAACACACAGATTCCAACTACACATGCAGACAACACCTGCACATCAACACACAGATATCCTAACTCAAAACACCACTTCACAGACTGACTGACCCTGGGTAGAGCGGTGAACTGGGCCCCAAAAACAGAGCCGACTGCAGTAAGACCTCTGACTGCTGCTGTTGATGCTGTTGTAAAGCCTCTGCCATCCTCTCCGCGTGACTGTCCTTATGACTGCCGCCCACCCCCGCACCAACACCAACACCACCTCCACCACCAACAACGCCATGAATCATGCTGCTGCTGCTGCTGCCGCTGGGACCTGTCAAGTGATGGTTCTTGCTACTGCTGGGCACAGGGCCGGGCTGACTACTTTTCACTCGGCGCCCCTGACTGTGACCACCAGCAGTGTCTTTACCGTTGCTCAGCAAGGAAGCACCTGGTAACGTTAAAGGAGAGGGGAAGCGACCACTAGTCTCCGCTGACTTGGACACAGGGGTGGAGGAGCCAGAGGGGGAGGGGGAGGGGGCAGGGTTGGCAACCTTGGACCGCCTGACCTCCAGCGCGGGCCTCTGATGCTGGATGTGGATACGACTTAGCACCTGGTTGGGGGGGGGAAGCGCTCCACAGGGTTGGTCCTGATAGTGTCGTGGGTACGGCAGGCCATGATCTTTGGGCGGGGGGGCATAAAGTCCGGAGGCATGATGGCCTTCACGTAACTGGAGTGAGCAGGAGGGGGGTCTGGCAGAGATTGGATGAGGGGCTGGGAGGCTATGACGTGGGGGTCCTGGCTCAAAAGAACAGCAGGGGGTTCGTTGCTGTGTTTACTGTTCAACAAGTGTTCTTTGGTGAGCTTGAGATGCTGAAACAATGAAGGCATAGGTCGCTGGTGGGCTGTGGGAACTTGTGATGAGAATGCCAGTAAAGCAGGGGAACTGTGGGGAGGCTGGAGGTGGGGGCTGCTGAATGATAACGGGTTGAACAACAGAGACGGTCGCGGCTGACCAGAACCCCCTCCCAAGATGCTTAACGACGGAGGCTGTTGCTGTTGTTGTTGCTTACGAAAACGTCGTTTTTTCAAACTGCTTGAACTTGCTGAAGGGGTGCTTGACGAGTGAGAAGAAAACGGCTTAAAAAGGGGCGAGTCATGAGGCACGGCTGTTTTGTTTTGGGGGGACTCGGACTGTAGTGGAAAGCTGGGCTGTTTGTGGTGGGGAATGATGGGAGACATGGTGCCAGTGGCAATGCGGTGAGGGATGACGGGCACTTCCAGCGGGGAGGCACGCTGCACAAAGGTGGGTTTCATTTCTACATGGTACAGGTCCTCAACCTTGTACACTTTGGGTGCCGAAGGGTTGGGCTGAGGGGTTGGGTGTGGTGGAGGTGGTGTTGAGGAGAGGGGGTGCACCTGGCGTCTCAGAACCTGTGTTGGTGGCGGTGGAGGTGCGTGCCTGATCTTCCATCCTGGCAAGGGGTTGGATTCCATTGCTTTCTGGTTTCAAAGACTCCTTGTCAGCTGGTTTTTCCTGTGCAAGTCAAAATGGGCATGACTATTCTGACCAAACAAAATGTGAACAAGAGATAAAGAAAGAAAAGAGGAAAATTATAAGATACTATAAATGACATGACTAATTTTGATTCACAAAATCAGCAGAAAAGAAAAAACAATGAAGCGGGGAATGCATGCTCATAAAGGCATGCTGCTAGTCACATAAATGTTCAACTTGAATTAAAACTAGAAAAAAAAACCCTTAACAACAACTGACATGTCAGCACAATGATCAAAACACTCTTTCATTTTGAACATTTTTACTGTCATACTAATTTTTTCAACAATTTAGTCTCGTTGTTTTTTCTAAAGACTATGTAGGGCTGGAACAGTATATTTGCACTGTCTGAAAATTATTGTCAGGTAGAATGGCACTTGGGTAGAAAAAAAATGACTGGCAGAACACTGAAACCTGTCAACTTAAAAGCCCTCATTGTTGAAGACCTCAAGTAACCTCCCAGCAGACTCCTCTGTTTAAAGCCCTCATTGTTGAAGACCTCAATTAACCTCCCACCAAAGACTCCTCTGTTTAAAGCCCTCATTGTTGAAGACCTCAATTAACCTCCCACCAAAGACTCCTCTGTTTAAAGCCCTCATTGTTGAAGACCTCAATTAACCTCCCACCAAAGACTCCTCTGTTTAAAGCCCTCATTGTTGAAGACCTCAATTAACCTCCCACCAAAGACTCCCCTGTTTAAAGCCCTCATTGTTGAAGACCTCAATTAACCTCCCACAAAGACTCCCCTTTAAAGCCCTCATTGTTGAAGACCTCAAAGGCCTCAGTTAACCTCCCACCAAAGACTCCCCTGTTCAAAACCCTCATTGTTGAAGACCTCAAAGCCTCAATGAAAGATTCCTACTTACATGAAAACCATCTTGTGGAGTAAGCATGCCTAATTAAACAGAAGCGAACAACCAGCTTTCATTTCTGATGTTTTTACACATATGCCACAAAAATGCGTTCCAGCTAGCTACTTTTGTCTGTTTGCTGTTCTTTTCTGTCTCCAAGTGACAATGGTGTTGAAGGTGATCAAATGTGTATGTTTTCCATTCTACTGTCCAGGAGCGTACATTGTGGAAAGAGAAGTACCTGACAGGTGTCTATGTCTGATACAACAGAACTGGCCTTGGCCTTGGAATCCTTTGTCGTTTCACTTTGGCTGCACTGGGACTCACTCTCCTGTCCATCACACACACACACACATGCTGCACAATTTACACAGTGCAACCTTTGACTTGAATGCACAGACATGGATTTGGTCGACAATAAAAGATACACAGAATGAATCTATATCTATCTATCTGTCTATATCTCTCTCCATCTATGTGCGCATGCATGTGTGCATCTCTATCTCTCTCTCTCTATTTACACATATAATAACATTTTCATTACTTATTTATCATCATATTTTTTTTTTCTTTCTTTTAATTCACATGTAAAGGAGGCTAGATCAAGACTTGTCTGCTACAAGGAGACTAAACATCATCCAGAAACCTAGATCTATCCGTTTGTCTACAAGTCATGGGTGACATGCATTGTTCTCCATGGACACAAGAACCAAACTCTGACAACAGATTTGTGTAAAGAATCAAGGCGCTCCAGACAAAAGTCCTGCAGACAGAATACACAGCTTTTCACAAATGACTACAACAGGAAGCAAGTCAACCCATAAGGTGGCTGGCTATATCCACTCCTTGCAGTTTTCAAAGGCTGTAGTTTGCATGGTATGGGCATGAACCTCACAGTGATTCCCCAGTCCAACGCCATTCGATAGGGTACACAAGAGGGTAAAGAGAAAGTTATCCCAGGGGCAGTGTGAAGAACTACAGGATGGAAAAACATGAAGGACTGAACTGGTTACCACAGCTCTACCTTGTTGCCCATGACTTAGGACTGAGAGGTGTGGAGATCTCTGTCAGGCAATTCTGACACTCACTTCATCATCCACGGTGACTAGCACTGAGTGTTGCCAAGGTAGGGGAATTTACTCATCCTGGCAAGTCTCACACCCTTGACTGTGATGCTAGGCTCAGCGCAGAATCTGCCTGCTGCAGGTTGCTGCAGAGCTTTGTATTAATAGTAAGACCAAAGTTGTCACAGGCCACAGAAAACTTGTAGATGCTGGACTGCATGTCAGTTTCTGAGCCAGCATAGAGGACGCAGTCATCAGCAAACAGTAAGTCCCTGTTGATGTCTCTCATAACCTCAGTTTTTGCCTGGCATCTGTGTTGAGGTTAAACAGCTTTCTACCTGTTCTGAATCTGATGTCGATGCCACGTCTCCTTCTCTCATGATGTCAGTCAGCATTACAGAGAACATGATGCTGACAAAGTGGGTGCCAAAACACAGCCTTGCTATTCGCCATTTGTGAAAGAAAGGGAATGACTTAACCCTCTTGTATTCATAACGGGTGTAGACGGGAGTGCTAAGACAGCACGCTAGTTTCCTAACAGGCGCAAGCGGGAGCTGCCCGCTGCATATGTATGGCACTTTTCCATCACGTGCTGACCCTGTGAAAATACTTGGAAAGCCACTGAAAGTCATTGGGATTTTCCCACAATAGCCCAGTAAGCTGGCATCACTATTTTTGGATGCTGGCACCACTTACATTCACTAAGAAAGAGGAGAAACTGCAAGTGAAGAGCTGTGTGTGAGACGGACCGATTTTCACAACGGCATCGTCTGCTAACAACAGCAATTTTGATGATATTTCTGAGTATTCAGCAGAGCAGTGGGATCAAATATGCAAGAAGTAGAGAAGTATGAAAATGGAGAGTTAGGAGAAAAGAATGATGTTGAAATCGGCACCAATGAAGGAGAGGAAAATGGTGAAAGCAACCCCGAGAACAATGTGCTACTCACCGTTCTGCAAAACACATGGCGACTGGCTACACATCCTGCCAACGTGGCTGCATTCTAACAGCCAACAGGCCCTGCGCACTCACTGCCAAACACTGCCACCGCACTAGATTATTTCTTTTTTCTACCTCTCACATTTTTTTTCAACCAGTAGCAGAAGAAACTAACAGATAGGTTGAACAAAAACAAGCAGCTAAGGGCACACCTGACTCCCTATGGTTCAACACAACACCTGACGGAATGCGGGGCCTTGTCTCTGTACTGATTATTCCGAATGACAACTAAGGGAAGATGCGTAGAAACGTCATATATATGTTCTTTCTGCCAGGTTCCTCTATGCTTTCATAAGAATGACTTTCCGTGACTACCATGCGCAGAATGTGACTCAACAGTAGGGCAGTTTGCTAGTATGTGTGTTTGTGTGTACGTGTATATATGCTTACCTGTAGTTTATAGGTGACAGTGCTTCGATGACACTTGGCAGTGACACTCTACTCAATATCTTCACTGTACAGCTGTACATTGTGTAAATACATATGGACATGTATAAGGTGCTTAGAACAGTGACAGAAAAACAAGGAACTGTACTTGAATCTACTTAGAGTAACTGTTCAGTAGTGACAATTGACACTTCTTGTGACATTCTGTGGATTACCTGTGGGGACTGAACAAGTGGACAGAAGACAGATCATCTCAGTTAGGCTGCAAGTTTCATTTTACAACATTAATGTGCATGTGCATGTGCATGGGATAACTGCATGTTGGTGTGCTGTATTAGAATTGTCACCATCGCATGTGACATATTGTGATATTTTGGTGACAGTGACACGACCTTTCACCTTGAGACAAACAAAATCTTGCTCACAGTATAGAACAAAGCCTTGTGACCATACATACAGAATTTCATAGCGCTAGAGGTTTATTCTTGGTTGTGGTGAAGCATGAACCATACATACCCATTTTAAGGCTAAATTCACCCAAATAATCTGAAAACTGGGGGATTTTGGCCTCAGAGAATCTGAATACAAGAGGGTGAAACATTTCTTTGTTGTCCTGGATTCCAGCCTAAATTCCATCATGAAACTGCCACACCATAGAGATGAATTTCAGTGGGTACCCATCTTCAGCCATTATCTTCCACAGGCCCTCTATACTGACAGCATTGAAGGCCTTGGTCAGGTCAACATAGGTGGTGAACAGATCAGCATTTTGTTCCCGACATTTTTCCTGGAGCTGTCTAGCAGCAAATACCACATCAATGGTTCCTCCGTCTTTTCTAAAGCTGCACTGGCACTCTGGCAAGTGCTCTTGTTCAAGTTTTGTTATAAGACGGTACAGCAGAATCCTGGCAAGTATCTTGCCTGCTGTAGAAAGGAGGGACATGCCTAGGTGGTTGTCACAAGCCTGGATGTTCCCTTTGTGCTTGTACAAATGGATAATGGATGCGTCTTTGAACTCCTCAGGGATCATCTCCTGCTGCCACATTAAAAGCAATGAATAATACTTATATGCTGAAAATGTGTAAGCGTAAGGTAAGGTAAGGTAATGTTGCTTATAGCCCAGCTGACCGCAATGGGCCATATCAGGGCTGTCACCACATTAAGATCAACTCACAAGTCATCAACAACAACAAAAAAAATCACACATCTTTTAAAATATATCTTTTAAAAAAGCACCAGAAATTACGTTAAAAACCTTTCTTCCGTAAAATCTTAAATCAGAAGAAAAATGTTAATCTCCCTCAGAAATTCAAAGATCATGTCAGGTGTGACATCTCTCACATGTGCATGCGTGTGTGTGTTTTGTGTGCATGCATGGATGTACAATTGTTCTTTGTGTGCCTTTGTTTGTGTGTGTCTGTGAGCATAAATCTGTGTGTGTGTGAGTGTGTGTGTGTGTGTGTGTGTGTGTGTGTGTGTGTGTGTGTGTGTGTGTGTGTGTAAGTTGGTCCATCTCTGTACTGAGGATGCAAATCTTCTGTGTTTGTGCACATAACATGCACACTAAAAATATACAGTGCTACCCCACTTATCAAAATCACAGATGTTAAGGGAAAAGGGTGCACACACACAAAAAAGTACAGGTAAGTAACCCCATTCAACCCTGTCCTGCAAATCCAGCAGAAAAACTTGGGGGGAGGGGTGGGGGGGAGAAGGGGAGAAATCAGAGTAGGAGATGACCCACCTTTTTCTCTGCTTTGTCTTTCATCTGCCCATTGTGCACAGGAGTTTGTGTGTTTTGAGCAGCGTCTTTCATTGGAGGAGGAGGTGGAGGATTGGACCTGTGGCTATTGGCTCTCTGTCTGGCCTGCTGTACTTTACGCAGGTGGTTTTCGTATGGGAGGATCAACCTGAACACAACAGGAGGGATCAACATCGTGCAGCATGAATTGCTTCTATAGTCAGTCATAGGGAAGAGTTAATGCGAAGAGTCACAGAGAACTATCTGTCTCAAGAACAACTCAATTCGATTCATGATCCTTAAGCCTTGCCACCCAATTGCAAAGGGCAATATCTGGGCTGCCAACCTGCTGAAGTCAATTCTCAACACTAATTTGAAACACACACACCCCTCATTAAAACAGATTTCCTAAAAAAAAAGCATGCTGGAGTTTCAATGAAAGTTTTCTTCATAAAAAATCAAAGATTAGATTAAGAATGTTCAACTTTTTTCTGAAACTCTAAATCACATCAAAGGTGGAACATTTCTGAACAAGGTTTACATGGGGCCTGCTAAAGTATTCATGTCTGACATCTAAAGCCAACAATTTAATAGAATATGTTTAACTCGCTCAGTACCCTCTTGGTACAAGCAGTTTTTCCCCCTTTTTACTTTCCCACGGGATGGACCATTTGTTAGGGTTGTTTAAAAAAAA
Source organism: Conus betulinus (assembly GCA_016801955.1). NCBI lineage: Eukaryota > Metazoa > Mollusca > Gastropoda > Neogastropoda > Conidae > Conus > Conus betulinus. The sequence goes on along the minus strand of JADBJO010000917.1, from coordinate 164,599 downwards.
AAAAAAAACTGTTATGAATAAGGACACGAAACTCTCAGAACTGGATAAAAACATATCGAGTCACTGAGAGTGAAATATCAAAACTTCCTACCTTCATCTTCTACAATCAAGTGAAAAACATTCTTTTTTTTTTCTTCATCCAAACTCACACAGGCAGATGTCTAGTATCTATATCCCGGGAAGCACAAGTTTTTGAAACAGACTGTTCACTCACAAAATAAGACAAGAAATGTCCTGGTAAGATTTTTTCTTCATACTACAGCCTATAGGGCACTGTATGATATACTACTATTGACACCAGCACAAATGAGGGTAATGTTGCTTATAGCCCAGCCGACCGCAAGGGGCCCTATCAGGACCGCAACACAAATAAGAAAAAAAACAAAAACACAAAGAAACTGAAAACCCACACCATCACACCATGTCCACACTGGCTTGCTTGCTGTACTATAGATAAACATCTGAAAACCCACACCATCACACCGTGTCCACACTGGCTTGCTCGCTGTACAATTGATAAACATCTGAAAACCCCACACCATCACACCGTGTCCACACTGGCTTGCTCGCTGTACAATAATACACATTGCACTGGACCATCAGGGTGAGTGTGGAGGAAAAGCTTTTCCCACCACTCCATGACTCGCTGTATCTGGCGGTTTAGCGGGTCTCAGGGTCACTGTTGTCCACCCTAGTCATGTTCTGACTGTAGTCCTTTCCCCCCACCATGTTCATGTATCTGGCCACCCCAGCCATCTTCAGACTGTCAGTGTTGTCCACCCCAGTCATGTTCTGACTGTAGTCCTGTCCACCCCAGCCATGTTCTGACTGTAGTCCTGTCCACCCCAGCCATGTTCTGACTGTAGTCCTGTCCACCCCAGCCATGTTCTGAATGTAGTCCTGTCCACCCCAGCCATGTTCTGACTGTAGTCCTGTCCGGTCAGCCAGGGGTGTCCTGAACTGCCCGCAACCTGTGGTCACATTTGTCATGGTGTGGGGTGGAGATGACATGGACCTGCTTCCTATCTGTCCATCGCAGACCAGCAACAGCACCTGACACAACAACAAATAAATCATTATCTAACTAAAAGTTGCTTTTCTTTTCACTTTGATCGCCCACACTGTCTCCTGAAAATATAAAAATAAGTCAGTATGCTATAATCATCATTGTCATTACTTCCACGTGTGTGTGTGTGTGTGTGTGTGTGTGTGTTGTTGTTTATTGTTTGCATGTGTATGTACACATATATGTGCATGAGTGAAAGAAAAAAAGTGTTAACAGTGAAAGGATGTTAACATGATACAATACACATACCTTGCCAGAGAGCCAGGACTTGACCATGTGGTTGCAGATGATGTGTTTTCAGCTAAAAAAAAAAGCAAAAAAAAAAAACAAACTGGAAGGGGGAGTGGCCTTCTTGTGATGTGAGGAAACCATGTTCACCAGTGAAAGGTGGCACAGTAGGAACGAATGGAAAATCTTGATGCTTGTCCTGCCTCATGAACGGCAAACACACTCCCTCTGTCACGTCCAGCACACGCTCTCCTCTCTGCTCTGCCTGTGCTGCGCCATCATTATCACCACCATCCTCTTCACTCTATCACACTCCTCAGGTATCAGAGCCGCCACTTCAAAATCCGAACTTCTCTCACCTCCACTTTCAATCAAATCCTCATTGCTGTCGTCAAAATCTTCCACAATGACCAAACCTTCAGTCTGAAGAACTAATTCTTACACTTCTAGCGCCATGAAACGCCGACTACAGGACAACTTCTCTCCCAGCTTGGTTGCCCTGTGCTACTGGGTTGAGATGCCATTGTTGACGCGCATTGAACACACTGACAGTGCCTTGCAAAAAAACACCCTGTGGCTAGCTCGCCCCACCAAAATTTCTGCAACCATTGGTTACTTAGGAAAGGGGAAAGGTCAATAAATATTCTGATGAGATTATCACACCATTTACGAGGCAGGTGCCACTCCTTAAATTCAAATCGTACAAAAGCCCGATCGGGGCCTTCATCCAAAATGTGTGTGCGAGTTGGGGCCCTGATTAGGTCCCTTCGTACAAGGAGAGTTCATGGTGAGTGGCATCTCACATGGCATGCACCTTAGAGCTTCAAACAACCTTTCAAAGATGACAGTGGGTGTAAAAGGAGTACCTATGTGCAAAATGCACTAGACTGTTTTTTTATTTACAGCTGCCTGTCACACGTTTGGATGGATTCAACAGTGTTTGTTATCTGTCTGAGTCTTCCATTCCTCTTGCCAGAAGTCTTTCATGAAAGCCTGAACTTTAGGTTTCAGATCAATGTGAGGAATAAAGAAACTGCTCAATGTTTATTTCTGGCATTCTTGGGAAGTTGATCAACCACTTTATAGCCTTGAATACAACATGACAGGGAACCCATGTAAAAACTCTGTTGTCTTGAATACATTTAAATTTGTGTTAATTTTTTCAGAGGATTTTGCTGAGTACGAGTGTTGGGTGTGGGACATACATATAACTATATGGACACTGAACACTTCATACCAATAAATGCTGCATTCAACACAAAAACCAAAAAAAAAAACTTACCTTTCATAGTGTCGCCGAGTACAGGTGGCTGCACTTGTACTGCTAGCATGGCCTCCAAGTTCATCATACAGGTTTTCCACTGACGTTTCTCACATATCTGGGCAATGGTCAGACAGAATTCTGGTTTTAAAAGTATCAACTTAATTTTCAGAGACTTGTAAATCTACTGTTAAAGCAAACCGAGACATAAGATACCAGCCACCATGAAGCAATAAGAGAGACAGGAAGTGAAAGAGGGAAAGAAAGACAGACAAACACAGCCAGTGAAAAAGAAGCAGGCAGAGATGTACACTGTGGAAAGGCAAATTATCAGCAGTTCAAGTTAAAACACTAAAGATTCATGAAAACTGAAGTCTTGAAACATAAGCGCTGGGAGCCAAAGCTTTTCCTTAAAACCCTACACTGATTACACTATCAAGAAAACACACACCTTTGCATAGCCTCCTAGTCGTCTTGCAGCCTTGTAGAACTCATAGAGATCAACTGGAAAACAAAAAGACCATGTCTTGTTGTTAGTGATCCAGCCTGTAATTAACATATTTATGGCATTCAAATAAGCAATGCATTTCTATGAAATATCTACTTATGATATTCAAATAAGCAACTTAATTCTATGAAATATTAACTTATTCAAATAGGCAATACATTTCTATGACATATTTTTACTATGATACTCAAATAAACAATGCATTTCTCTGAAATATGAAACCAAACTCTAACACACACACTCTCTCTCATCTTTCTCTCTCTCACAGACACACACACACACATCTTCAATACACAGAATCTGAAAAAAAAAAAAAAAAAAAAAAAAAAAAATAGAATAGAAAACCAAAATCACTCAACTGAAATTGGTGAATATACAGGTACGTATCAAATGTAACCACAAACGTGCATGCACAAACACAAGCTTGGAAGGACATAGTTACAGCATAGATAAAATTTTTTCTTTTTTGATCCAGAAAAACCAGTCTTCAAGAGGAGGGAATGTTTGTCTGGAGGGTGGATCTGCTTCACAGGGCATGTCCCACCACAATTCACTGGTCTCTCACTCTGTTTGAAGCCCAGAGACGGCAGACGGTCAATGGGTGAGTTGCGAGTGGCCATGAACTTGTACAGTTTCTTCAGGAACAGTCTCTCGTCCTCGCTGACCTTGGACTTGACCGGGCCGGTAATTCCGTTTCGGCTCTCATTCCGGCTCTGGATCCTCATCGACTGAACACACAGGGAGTGAAGAAGAAGAAAAGAACATAGTTTATCTTTGATTCACAAGTCACATTGAGATTTCAGTTAACTGTAGCTAAAACCGCTATTTTTTTGTCAGATTTGAATAGAATATCTGTTTCATGTCCTTGCTTTCCTTTCTGTCTTGACTCTCTTTCATCTCAATAATCATATCCTCTAGAATATTTGTGAATGGAATATACTGGAACAGATCAGTGCAGAAGATACCTGTGTGGAAAAAAAAACTTGAATGTGTATATGTCTGTGTGAGTGCATTTTCTTGCATACATGTATACATACAAACTACATGAAAACACACGACATATGTGAGTGCATTTTCTTACATATACAAAATACATGGAAACACACTGAACAATCAGACAATATACAACAATCATCCCTTTTCTGGGTTTTTCTTTCAACAAAACTGCATTTATCATCTCTTAAACAAACAACAACAAAAAAAAGCCTGTACTGACCTTGACCTTGGGGACTGAACCTGAAGCACTGGAGCTGTGGTCTGATCCATACCCGTTGCTGTCGGAGTCATCTCTCTTCATCTTGCGCTTACGAGGACGACCCTTGAGGTTAGGTGCTGAGACATACGCATAGAGATGGTAATTCCATTGAGGTGCTGAAAAATGTGTGCATACAGATTGTAATTCCACTGAGGTGCTGAAAAATGTGTGCATACAGATTGTAAATCCATTGGGTGCTGAAAAATGTGTGCATACAGATTGTAATCCCAATCTTAAACAAACATTTACTTCTCAAGATACAACAACTGTATGCACTTGAACATGTCAAAAAGTCTGATCAGCCATGTGAATAAAACCACCTTTTCTTCCTCTTTTGTGTAAACTGAAAGAGATGCTTCCCTGTCTTTGAAGACATATATCCTGTGTCCACAAGTTACACCAAGGTAAATTAACATACAGTTCCATGTTGTCACAATCTGTCTTCAGTGCAGACCATGGTCACATGAAAAGTCTATAAGCTGAAATTTCAGATTGTCTCCCTTACATGGTCAGCCTCTCTGCCTCCAGTTGAAACGTTAGCTGTGGTTTCTCAATCTCATTCATCATGATGGCAACAGATGGCATAAACAGAAAATTGATCCAAAAATCTTAAACAAGCTCCTTCTTTATTCTTGAATGTTTATGGATGAATTGAAAGGGTCAGAGTGACCTTTGATGTACCTCTCAGAATGAAGATCGACTGCATTAAAAATCCAAAGAGCACCCCCCCCCCCCTTTTACTTTGCTTTTAACAGACGGGTAACTGCATCAAAATTGTGTAACTATGGTTGCAAGTTGTATTGCTTTCATGATTTTTTAAAACTCTGCTCTGTAACGGTGAAAACTTTTTGATCATCATTGCACTTTCACTAACCTTCAAGCAAACACCATTGTTCAAAATGAGAAATCACTGTCTTTATATATATATATAATTTATACTTGTTTGACTTTTTTTTGCATGCCATCATTCAAAATCAGAAACTGGTGCCTTTGGGGGTTTTTTTTCATTATAAGGTATGCTTCTTTAAAACCTAAAACATAATCAAATATGCAACATGATTGTGTCCCCTATTGCCTTCCTGTTGCTCCCAATATTATGCCAACAGGTGCCCTGGGAGCTGTCTGTCCTGTTCAATATCATTTCTAGAAAGATGTTTTTCATTCTGTCAAATGCCAAAAAAAGAAAGGAGTTATTTAATTTTAAAGACTTTTTCCTCTTCACTTTTGTTTCGATGCTGTAACCTTTTATAATAGCAGATCTGCATAGTGACCACACTTGGCATAGACTTCAGGTGATACTGCGTCATGTGAGTAGACTTCTCCTACCCCATGTGAAAGATGAAAAGACATAACCATGACACCTGCTAACCTGATCCGTCCTCCCCATCCCATCACTCAGATGCTTCAAGATCAAAACCAGTCCAGAAGTTCATCCTATTCTGTTAGCACTTTTCACTGCAGCAGCACACCTGAAATTGCCACCACAGAAACAGCCAGCACTTGAGATGCTCTCCTTTAATTACACATGCTTCCTAGTTCTGGGGGCAGGAATACGAATCATTTCTTTCAGCAGTTAATCCGGTGATTAAATTAATCGCATTCAGACTTAAAAACCAGGGGGGAAAAAATCACCGAATTACTCTTCCTCCGTCTTCATCAAGTCTAAGTTCATTCAAAGCTTGACTGGTTGTGACTGAGCACTCACAGTCCATATCTTTTTGTCCAACAATACAAACAATACCAATAACAAAAAACCAAAACCAACCATTCAAACACAGACTATTCAGTCCGACAACTAAACCTAATCAACAAAAGTTTGAATCAATTCCACTGGTGCCGCACAGTGCATGAACCCTGCTTGTATCAGGCTTTGATTCTTAAACCAAAACTGACGGCTGATCGTCTACATTCATTCTATGCATATAATGCAATTAATACACACAAAAAAGCTGATCTACCTAAATGCTCCAGATGGAAGTCTAGATCCTCCAAGTCACGGTACTCAAAGACTTCCCGGCAGAACATGACCCCTGACCCCCCGACGAAGACTTGTGAGGCCCCCTATAGCCATGACCAGGATGTTCTTCAGCCAGGCGTCACTCAGTGACTCCAGACGCCTCAACACCGTGCGATAGCGGCAGTACCTGGGGTAGGTCATGATGGCCACAGGGGCGAGGACCTGCTCTGGATCAACACCTGTCAGAACACACATAGTGCAGGCAATTCAAATCAGCGCAAGACAACCACAGGAAAACAGGAATAGATAGATAATTAAAATCAGTTCAGCAGTTGTTATGTCATCTTCACAGGATCCTGACTTGGATGTTTGATTCCAGTGCTCCTCACCAGCGATCCAGACCCAAATTTAATGGGCTAGTCTGTGAGTTACATTCCCTCTTCCCGCAAGGTTTCTGTTCAAACTGGTTCAGCAGATTTTGTAATATATTTCTTCCAGACAAAGCAACCAACAGTACAGGTGAAAACAGAACACCTCTTGTGGATTTAGTGAACAAGATGATCACATCTAGCAAAAGAAGCATAAACAAGAAGTATTGTTTCTTTTTGATTATAAATTCTACATATCATTCAATATATACATGATAAAAATGTAAATAAATGTACATTGAACACCTATCCTGAAGGACTGTCACGCCACAAAGTTTTTCTAGCCTACATTACATGCCATGAGTAAATTCACTTTCATATGTGACAGTGGCCCCGATCTTCATTGAAAGGGGAATAAAGTGTTCAACACCTGGGAGGACATTCAGATGCCTTTTACATTTGTGAATGACGTACAGTCAGACTTAACTGACTGATGTTGACAGCTCATTAAAGTCAGTTTAGATTTATTTTCAGAAGTTGTATTGAGCCTGTTGGTCAAACGTCATCTGTCTGAAAAGGTTAGGCAGGATCAAAGACCATGTGACTGCGCAAGAAGAGTCTACTTCAGAATCTTTTGTCCCTGATCCTAAATCACAGTTAAAGTCTTTTCTTTTTTCCTTTAACTTGCTTTTAACTGAACTTATCCTTTGCTTTGAATTATCTCAAAATCAGCCAATCTTCATGAATGAATCATCCCTTAGTTCAAATACCGTTAACGTTAAATCGTTTTTCATGAATGATCATCGAAAATGGCCAGGTTTGATGAATGGAGAATATCCTGTGGTTTAAACCAGAGCTAATTTGTCAGCCTTCCACAAAGGAATCATCCTACAGCAAGACCAGTCGATCTTCACAACAAGTCATCCCACAAGGTTTCAACAGCATCAGTACTAGTCTACCTTCACGAACCAGACATCCAATGATTTCAGCACCATCGAAAGCAGTCTGCCTTAAGAATGGAACTTCCTGCAGGTTTTCAACCACTTCATTATCACAGTTTACTTTCATGAATGAGTTACCCTGTGATTTTAATAGTATCCAAATTTGTATGCCTTACTGAAAGAGTCATTCTATAATTCAAACAGCTTTAAGATCTCCCTTCAAAGACTTATCATCTGCTTTAGTTCTGACCAGTTCAATCTCTTGATATCGAATGTCTACATTAAAAGCCAAGCACTCAAAAATTTTCCAATGTTATCATTTCAGAAACTACAAGCATTTTCTATGGTCTGGATTTGCAGATTTCTTTACAAATTCAAAATCTAAAGACAGTTATCTACATTTTGATAAATAATATGACATACCCTCACACTTCATTTCCATGTTGTGATCATTAAACAGTCATAAAACCCGATTCCATTCAAAAATCAATACCAAAATGTCTGAACTGATTAAAATCAATGTATCTGCCTTTATTCTTAAGTCACCGTGAGGTTTAAAAACAGCCACAACATCAGTCAGCCTTCATGATGGAATAATTCTGGAAATCAGACCGCATCAAAATGTGTCTCTTTCACACAAAAAGTCACCATGCGGTACAGCAACAATCAGTTAGTCTCATGAATGGCTGTGTATCTGGGATGACAAATTCTCTCCACTTTCATCCAGTCCTTTGGCCAGGACCTTTTGGAAACTTATCTTAAATAGATGTTAGCAAACCGCCCAGAGAAACAAGGACAAACGAGTCACAAGACAAAACACGATTCGTTTTGACCTCTTAGGTCTTTTTCAGGCAAGATACAAACAAATAGGACAACGAAAATTCACTTAGCTTTGATCGTTTCAGAGTTCACTTTGCAACTAGACCTACTTTTGGAAACTTGTTAAACCCTTTTCGCTGCCTATGACTTAAGCTTTAAAGTTAAATCCTATCTGCCAGAGTTAAAAACAACATCAACAAACAACAAAAATGAGTATATCTTTTCGAAAAATTCTACTGATTTTCACTGACAAAAATGAGATTACCAACTATCAATAGAATCTAGAGACTTCACCTCTCTGAAAATATCCCTCTGTTTTTGTAAGCAGTACAAATATAAAATGAGGGATATTCCAGAATTCCCCATGACAAGTATACTTGACGGCATGGCAGTGACGAGAGTACATGCCCTTGCCGTCAAGTTATCTCGTCAAGTTGGGCACCGAACTGGTTTTAATTAAAAAAAAAAAAAAAAAATTCTGAAGTTTTACGTTTAGAAATGTTACTGTGTACCTGAAAAAGTTACATGGTATTTTGAACAACAACAAAAAAGAGAAACATCAGAATAAGTCTTACTGTATGAACACCATAAAAGAAGAGTAATAAAAGAGAGAGAGAGGCATCAGAATGAGCCACATGGTATTAACAACATGAAAAAAAAAAAAAAAAAAAAAGAGAAAACTTGTAGACATTTCCTTGAAACTACAGCCTTGAACTGTGCTCATGAAACATTAACCAGTTTCATATTTGGGCAAACAGCATTTAAAGTTTGCTTTAAAATTTCAATACTGGGATGGTTTTTTTTTCTATAAACAGATATTCCCCCAACTCCCTGTGACAGATTTTCAATGTCGGGAAATATGAGAAAGGGGTTCAGAAGCTCCATGCCTCACTCATAGAGAACCTCCCTTCACAGGAAAGCCTGACCAAGGGGAAGGGGCAGGCAACCAAGGGCCCACCACCCCAGGCCACTCACCCCCCTCTTTGCGCTCCTTCTCCACATCATCAAAGTTGATGCGCATCAGGTTGCTGCTGGTAAAGGCGGCACACATGCTGGGAGAGCCGTCAGCGATGACCTGGCCATCTGAGGGCAGGTCATGGTAGCAGTGGAAGGAGCGGCCATAGGCCCAGGGGGCGCTGGGAGGGGAGGAGACGCACCACCAGATCCTCCACGGACACTATGAGCTTGTCTGACATCGCCAACACTTCATCCTGAAACACACATCAGTCAACAAGCTGCTATAGTCCGACATCGTCACCACACTTCATCCTGAAACACACAGCAAGTCAACCAGCCGCCACATCAGGTATGCTAGCAAGACAGGATACCAATCCAGCAAAGCAAGCAGACACACATGAAAAAAAAGTGCCAAGTAGATAAATACATCTGTGAAAAATAAAACCAATAAATAAAATAAACACAGCTACAATCCACATCATAATACATGCTAATGTAAATGCATATTTAAACACAGGGCTTGAACTACAGGACCTCCTAAAAACAACGCAAACCCATGAATAATGCATGAAATACGACTGCAATGCGGGGTCTGGAGAGATTTCACTTGTATAAAGACAGCCAGCCTGTCAGTCAAGGACTCTTCCAGGCCTGTCACATCACACAGATTAATAATAATTAAAAAAAAAACTCCTGCTCTGAAAAAAAAAAACAACATACATAACTGTCTAGAGCTCTAACTACAAATATGTACAGCAGTCTATTGCTTGGTAGCTGAACTACTGACATTCTTATAGTGGATAAAACTAGGCTGTGCAACGAGTGTGGTGTCAACCATTCCGTCTGATTTGTCACTCTCATGTTAAAAGTTAATAAATACACTGAAAATGTCTCAAGGGCAAATGGACATAGCAGAATGGACAACAACCGTCCATGGTGTTTCTAGTATCATGACTGAATTGCCAAATGGGAAACAAACAAAAAAAAAGCCTAGCACTTTGTAAACTGCAACAAAGGGGGGGGGGGGGGGGGGGGGGGGAAACACAGACTTTGTGGAACACAGAAACATGTGAATGGTTTACAAAGGCAGAAAAAAGAAAAGAAAAGAAAAAAGAGGATGACATTAGAGAAAAGTATTAACGACAAAGGCACTGTCAACAAACCTGAAAACAAACAAATCAATGAGCAAAAACAAAATAATCAACAACACAAGCAGTCAACAAACCTGAAAACAAAAACACAATGAGCATAAACAAAATAATCAACAAAACAAAAGAAAGAGAGAAAAAAAATAACAACAACAACAAAAAAAAAGACCAAGCTGAGAATTTCCTGAAGATAATGATACAATCAATCTGTCTTGAAGGAACTGTACAAGGTGTGACAGAGAACTGTCAACACTTCTGCTAACATCACCCTGTAACATCAGATACTTGTTCAATTAACCCTCGGCACATTCACAACCAGGGAGAACATCAAAGTCAAGGCACAAACTTGCCAATGTTTGAGCATAATCTAGCCCTGCAATTTGAGATCCAGTCTGCGGGGTAATGCTGCAGATAACCTCCCTTCTGTAAACCACCTCCTTTCCACCTTCACCCCCCCCCCCCCCCCCACACACACACACACACACACACACACCACTCTCCATAATTCATGGTTTCCTGGGGCTTTTGCTTCTTGACGGTTATCAGCCAGAACGCTGAAGACGGAAGGAAGAAGAAAAAGGAACAACGCCTACAATAAGAACAACAACAAAGACAGAAATGATGAACTGAACCCTGCATCTGTCTCATCCTGGCACCAAAACAAATCTTGATTCCAGCTAACAACTTCATACTATGCTGAGCCAGTTCCCAGTTTGTTGGTAGCATCATAATGCTGCCTCCATCATAACCAGCCTCTTCCTTTTCACCAACAGGAAATACATCAGACCCAACAACTGGTATAAAATCAGAAACACAGCATGCTAAAAAAAAAAAAAAAAAATAGAAATGATCTTTTTACAGCAAAAGTAAGCTAGGGATGGTGTGTGTGTGTGTGTGTGTGTGTGTGTGTGTGTGTGTGTGTGTGTGTGTGTGTAAGGGAGGGAGGAAGAGAGCCTACTGTACCAGGCCAGAAGCTATCAACACCAGGGCTTTTCCTTCACAACAAGATCAATATCTAGCAGAACACAGGAAGACTTGACTGAGCAATACAGCTATCAAATCCATGAAGCATCAACTTACTGGTAAGAAATGCAAAAACTTATTGATACTGTGCCAAAAAGGATGAAAATGCATTCACATCAAAAATAATTCTTTTTTTTTTTTCAACCGTTGATACCATGTATGCTACATGATTATATGAACATTTGCACATGACGTGCGTACACAGATATTGGAAACGGATACACGCATGATGTGCATGCATCTGGCATGATTTGGTTTCCTTTCCATAGCCACAGGAAGACTGTCACTAGCGTGGGCTGTGGCTGTCTCTATTCATGTTGTTTGTCGACTGGAAGGGAACTGTGTAAGGTCCATGTAATAAGGTCGAAGTGGTGACTGTGGTGCTGCAGCACGCTGCTGCAGTGGCTGGTCTGGCCCATGGTTTAGGACTGATCCTTCTTCTGTGTGTGCCACTAATGAGTAATCAATGGATGGTAGTGACAGCAGGGAGGCAGACTGAAGAGGAGTCTAAAAGTGCAGTAGTATTACAAACCTCACTTGGATCAACAAATCAAAATCTTGTTTTGAACACACACACACACACACACACACACACACACACACACAGAGAACACACACACCTACACCCCTACACGCACACGCACACATACACACACAGAGGCATGGACGCATGGGCATACATGCACAATATGTATGCATCTCTGTGCATGCACATGTGCACACACTTGGGCACAGATGCATGCACATAAAACACACACATACATAATATACACGCATGTGCATGCACACACACAGGCACACATGCTTGCACACACACACACAAAATAAAAAAATGCTTTTCAGATTTCAGGCTTGGGAAGCTTGTACAGACTATGTTTCTTCCCTTGAGATCAAAGAGACTGCCTATACACAGATCATAGCAATGTATATTAATTCATTTTTTTTATGTACTGTGCTGATGCAGCACCTGCAGCTTTCACCGTTTAAAACAACAACGACAATAAAAACAAAAACCCACATCTGTGGCTTTACCACCTACATTCTTCCCCCCCCCCCCTCTCTCTCTCTCTCTCTCTCTCTCTCTGTAACAAAGCAAACCGACATAAAGAGAAGGTCCATACAATGTCTAGTATGCAAATTCTGCTAACAATGACATCTGCTCAGAAGACATGTGTGTGTTTTTTCTTGGGTTTTATTTCCAAACATCTTCTGATGACAATATCCCTTAGCCATATTCACTAGGGTTTGTTTTCAACGTTTGCGGGATAATACATGAACACTGGCGCAGTGCCCGGTGATCAATGAAAGCATCATATACAGCATCAGTCTGTAAACACATACCAAGGATTATCTCTTTTGGAACCCTTCCAAATCGGTTAACTGACAAAAAAAAAAAAAAAAAAAAAAATCAGCATCAGTCTGAATGAAAATGAAACAGAGAAACATGATCTCAATGTTGCAAATGTCTGTCCATTCTCTAGCAGGCGTGACCAACTAGGTGTGGTCTTTCCTGACATTAGCTCTGATTCTGATTTCAAATTTGACTCTACACCTCCATTTTGATCATAATTCTACTGGATGAATCAATGCATCATATCTTTTATTTTGTAAGCAAAGTTGGTGTAAAGAAAAAAAAAAATTTTTGATCAAACTCTATGTATGTACTATGTAGTGAGTTTTTTTTTTTTTTTTACGAGAAGCAAAAGTTGTTACAAAAGCTGGGAAAAGAAAGGAAAAGACATAAACAATGATGGGCAATCATCATCTGTTCACTGCTCACTGCTGCCAGAAGGGCTTTAACAGACATGACAGCATCTCTTCCACCACAGGAAAAAACCACAAGTTTTGTCTGAGCAAGTGGAACACATTTTGACCACAGACAGACAGACAGCATTTCTTCATTCCCATCGTAAAGTACTCCCTGTTCTATAAGAACTGGGAGTACAAAAATGGCTGCTGACAACGACAACAAAAAAATGATGAAGTAAATTCCAGCACAAAAGCAAGAGTGGAGAGTCTTCACATCATGCCTCCAGCCCACTCCACCACTCCTGCTGTGCAGTGCAGGTGCCCCTTCCAGGCATGGCCAGTCTCAGCAGCTGACAGTGAGTTAAAGGACGGGCTACCCACCATCAGCACAAGGAAAAAGATGTCAGCAGATGGCTGACAACCAGCAGATCATATCTATTACTCTGGGCAGATCATACCTATTACTGTGTCATTACTGTCATCATTTTATAATTGTTGTTGTTGTTGTTGTTGCTTCTTTCAAGGGATAGGGTTGATGGGGTGGGGGTGGGGGGGGAGTGGGGGGGGTCTTGAGCGTTCTGTCGTTAACAGAACTGTCGTTAACAGAACTGAACTGTTCTGTTTCCCTTGAGCTTCACCATCCCCCCCCCCCCCCCCCCCCTCCAATCTTCCCTTCTCATGCCCTCCCATCCCCTTTTCTTGATTCTTCATGTCAGTAACAACAACAAAAACCAGTGCTACAGTACACTCAGTGACAACAACAATCAGTGCTACACTACACTCAGTAACAACAGTCACCCCACTTCCAGCAAAGACACCTGCATTTTGAATCACAGTGGCTTGGTGCTAAGTGGAAACATTTCTCATCTCCCTGGTCTAACTTGTGGATTGTGCTACCTCTACATCCAACACACAACCATATATGCATACACACACACACATACACACACACACACAAAACACACACACACATAACCAACACCACACCCACAACACACCACACCACCCCCCCACCACCCCCCGCAACACACACTCACACAAACACACACACACACACAACACACACACACGCGCACACACACACACACACACACAGAATCTCCCCTTGAGCATGAACAGGTGCAATTTATACAAAACCTCACCACGAAGATTCTGTTTCAGAGGGAAATAGAAGTTACTACCCCCTCTCCGTTCCCCTGTCCCCGCAGCCGCCCCCCCCCCCCCCCCCTCCTCCCAATACTCCCACTCCCCCTAAAATCATTTCACATGAACGGAACAAATCTACGGACTGAAAATGTAATGACTGCTGTTCAGACCTTCATTTCTTGGAACTCCCGGAATAAAATCCCATTACCTTACCTTCAGCTCACTGTTTTAATTTACCTCATCACACACCAACATGACATGCTCAGTGTTGCAATCAAACCCCTTTCAACATCCAATTCTCTCACACTCTCTAACAAAAGCAACCAGTCAGTCACTCATCTCTACGGCTCCAGATCAGACAAAACTGCCTCACAACTGGCCTCCCGTTCATCAATAATTAAGTGCTTCATGATTCAGGTTCTCATCCAACAGCCGAACAGATGACTTTCACTTCACTAGCTGTTAAGGTGTGTGTGTGTGTGTGTGTGTGTGTGTGGGGGGGGGGGGGGGGGGGGGAAACAATATGTACTGTGCAATCCCAAATGTAAGGAAGAGCAAACAGCTTGGTTTGTTTGGTTTGTTTGTTGTTTGTGTGTGTGTGTGTGTGTGTGTGTGTGTGTGTGTGTGTGTGTGTGTGTTTTGTTTCATTGTGGTCTTGGCTGATCTTGCCATCTTGAGGCCATGTTGTCCTCAGAGGACTCAAAAGCTTGTAGTGGTTTTCTACCACTTCCATAGTGCTCATCATCCTGCTTTTGATTAAAGTCTTCCAGCAAAGTTGCAGCAATTCACAACTGCCCAGACCTAAACTGCATCCCAGCACTTACTACTGCATGGTTCAGAAGATAATCAGAGACATGGAAGGGGGAACGCTTGTAGTCCACACTGCTTGTCTTGCAGGCTCTCAGTCTCAGCATCTCCTCAGTTTTGTTGTTGCTGATGTTGTTGTTGTCACTGTTGTTGTTGTTGGTGGTGGTGGTGGTGGTGGTGGTGTTTTTGCCCAGCTGTTTCAAACTAAAAGTTCCTCTTTCATTTTCATGAAGCTTCAAGCAATAAAATGTGTACTGTCTATGTCAGAATCTTTTCCAGGCTCTTGACCAGGAGGTGTCAATGTTTAATGATGTTAATTTTTTTTTCTAAGAGATGTGTAAATCTTCTGCAACTGACGTCTGCACCCAGTGTGTGGAGAAAGCATGAAAATAACAAACAGGCACCAAAAATAACAGCTGACTATTCAGCTGATGAGTGTTGGATGTGCAAGCATGATAATAATCACAATAACGGTGATAATAAATACAATAATGTCGATAGCAACAAGGACAATAATAACAGCCATACTCCATCTTTTTCCGCTCCATATGAAGGAAAAGGGATAATATGCCTGAGGTAAGTTTTGTTCTCTGTCATTTACCCCTTAAAAATAATCGATTAGCGACAGCAGTCCTCCACTTACAGTTCCTGACAAAGTTCCAGGCACAGATGCAGACAATGTTACCAGCTTAGCACAGATTCTACTCCGCTGATAAATCAATGGAGAAGGAGGCCGGGGTAAAGCAGCGGAAGAGATGATCTGACAATATGTGTGCACTCACACACACAAATTATGTGCATGCATGCATGTATGCATACACACACACATACACACATACAAGAGCATGTGCACCTACACACACACATGCATGCACACATGCACACACACACACGCATGCATGCACACACGCATGCACACATGCATGCATGTGCGCGCATGCACACACACACAAACGCGCTACAAACAATTAAATCAAAGCAGAATACATTACAAACAATTAAATCAAAGCAGAATACACTACAAACAATTAAATCAAAGCAGAATACACTACAAACAATTAAATCAAAGCAGAATACACTACAAACAATTAAATCACAGCAGAATACACTACAAACAATTAAATCACAGCAGAATACATTACAAACAATTAAATCAAAGCAGAATACATTACAAACAATTAAATCAAAGCAGAATACATTACAAACAATTAAATCACAGCAGAATACATTACAAACAATTAAATCACAGCAGAATACATTACAAACAATTAAATCACAGCAGAATACATTACAAACAATTAAATCACAGCAGAATACATTACAAACAATTAAATCAAAGCAGAATACATTTTCACCAGCCCTCCCCTCTGTCCCTGATAACCCCCACCCCCACTCCGCCCTTCCTCCACCCACCCATCCCCCTCCCGCCCTTGCAAAAGGACCCAGCAGTTGCCTATCCAGGCAGTCAGTTTACCTCCTCCATACATCACACATGGATTCACCCAAATCAATAAAACCGTCTGAAGGGCCACCCAAAGAGGCCTGAGCCACCACTCTCCCCTCCTTCACCACCTCCCCCCCCCCCCCCCCCCCCCCCCAGCACACCATTCCTAAAACTTCATCATTGCTGCTGCAGCTGTTGCGCATTAAAAAGAACTGGCCAAAAATATTGGGAACATACACACTGTCGCTCCATATTTCTCTCTCTATCTATCATTTTTTACTTTCTTTTTAAACCTCACCTCTGATTCTTGGTACCTCCATCGCCACCCCCCCCCTCCCCCCCCCCCAAAAATAACGTGTTTTCTTACTAGCTCCTTTCTTCTTGTATATCGCTTGCTCTCTCCATCAATGCAAGTGGGTGTCCTCTGGAAGAAGGAGTCCAGAACAATCAAGAGCAAGAGATACCCCCCTTTCTTTCATCATAGGATTCTTTCACATCTCTTTCACTTCAGAATGTCACTGATAAACTAAGCAAGGGCTGTTCTGACTGCAATAGCATAAAACCCCAAAATGATGCAGGGCACATCTTGTTAAAGAATATCCACATATAATCTTATTAACCGCAATGCCGAAAGTGTTAAGAGAATAAAAACATAAAATGCCAGTATATAAACAACATTCTCCTCCCTTCCTAATGGGAGCGAGAGCGAGAGAGAGAGAGAGAGAGAGAGAGAGAGAAGTCAGAATAAACGAACGAATGAATAAATGAACAAAATGTTGTGTATTGAGGGAAAGGAATAGGCACCAAGTCAGTGTTTTTTTTTTTTTTCAATCCAGCTCAAGAGAGCGAGAGAGAAGGGGGGGGGGGGGGGGGGACACAGAGAGAGGGAGGAGAGAGAGAGAGAGAGAGAGGGATCTATATAATTATATTCTTATAACCTCCTATTGTTGCTATTATCTATCAACCAGACTAAACGTACAAACATCAGTTTAACAAAAGAAGAAGACAAAAGCATGCCAAAGGCAAAGATATATATGGAGACAGGAAACAACAGAGAGAGAGAGAGAGAGAGAGAGAGAGAGAGAGACCAAAGGAAAGTGGGGGAAAGGAAAGGAAAGGTAATGTTGCTTATATAGCCAGCCGACCGCAAAGGGCCATATCAGGGCTGTCACCATGCTGGTCAACTCACAAGTCATTCATTCATACAACCCTTTAAAATACATCTTCTAAAAAAAAATAAATCAATAAATAAAAAGCCCAAATTGTTTGTTTACAAATCTTTCCACTGTAAAATCTGAGATCAGATGAAAAAATGTTAATCTCTTTCAGAAATTCAAAGATCACATCAGGTTGAACACCTCTGCACAAGGTTTTCAAGGAATCTGCTGTAAAAATGTTTACGTCACACATCATGCAAGTCCCGTCACTCTAAAAGTGTGGGGGAGGGGGAGGAAGTGAGAAGAAAGGGAAGCTAGATTGAGAGAGAATCGGGGAAGGGGTCAACAACAGGCAGGTGAGCCGCACCAGGAAGCCAGACCCAGGACTGCCCGCGAACAAACGACTGTCAGCCAGCAGATCCATGTCGGGTGGGGAAGGAAGGAAATAAAGCAGGCCGGGGTCCATGACTGCTGGTTGGGGAGCAAAAACACAAAGCAGGACCCCATGACGTTGAGGGCCCAGTTGATCCCCGACTCATGACTGGTTATTGTTGCGTAAATGAAGAACGACCTTGTGACGGGAGCAAACCACACCCTGTCTTCATCTTGCCAACAGTCTGTCGTTTGTCAGCCTTCAGCAGCAAATCTCACCGCCGCAAAACACATGCCACATCAGTCACGCCAGCAGCAAATGGGCAGATTGCGACGTGCCCTCAAAGGCCATCCTACGACTTTTGTATTCTGAGCATTTCCGTGCGTTGATTGTGCTCTTGAAATCATCATCTTTTTAAATATGGTGTGAATAAGTGTATGCGTCTATGTGCATGAGCTTGCATGCCCATGTGTGTGTGTATGTGTGCGCACCTGTGTGTGTGTGTGTGTGTGTGTGTGTGTGTGTGTGTGTGTATGTGTGTGTGTGTGTGTGTGTGTGTGTGTGCTATACTAACAGTGTGTGTGTGTGTGTGCTATACTAACATTTGATGATTATCTCACTCCTGCTTCTATTTTCTCACTCTCTGTTTTTGTTTCCTTTTTGTAAAGCCTGCTATGTGTTGATAAAATACTGCATTCATCAGATGCATACTATAAAAAAAAATTTAAAACTGTGTGCTACTGAATATACAAACATGTACACACACACACACACACACACACACACACACACACACACACATACACACACACACGCACGCACGCACGCACACTCACCTTCCTACCCATCCATTCACACACACACACACACACACACACACACACACACACACACATTGGCACATACAGACAACACACACTCTGCTCTCTCTCTCTCTCTCTCTCTCTCTCACACACACACACACAAAAGCACACACACATACATGTAAACAATCAAATCTCTTCTAATCTTACTAATTATCTCTTTTTTTTAAATTTACAGCAGACCTCCCCTCACCTAAGTACACAGTTTTGCATCGCATTAATTAAACACTCGCTCTGAATGACCAAACATCTCAACACACAGAAATCCTTGGAAACTCTACAAGTGCCAGGCTTAACGGCTACGGCTGACAGCTGATCTGATAAAGAACTGTGATGCTCTCCTGAGGTGGGTCGGACAAACTGCTCAGTAATATTGTGAAGCATGGACAGACTGGAGGTGATCACCTTCAGGCACAAAGGGGCTGCCCCCTGTTCCCCCTTGTCAGAGTATTGATTCCAGCCTGCCACTGCACTCTTGGCCCTGAGCAATGACCTCCAATCATACTGACCTTTCTGCTCTCTCTCTCTGGCTGGTAGGTTGGTCCATATTACTCAACTTCCCTTGTGATAGGAATGCCCTATCAATATAACACATGGAGTTGAAAAGTGGCTCCCTTTTGAGGCTGTATGATGACATCATGCATACAAACATGGCTAGGTTGCATTCATGCATGAGCTGGCTAGCTCTCTCTCTCTCTCTCTCTCTCTCCTGTCATAAGGTTGCGCAAAAACTCTCCCTCCCTCTCTCATCTATCACAATGTTGTGCACAATTACTCCCAACAAGATCTGTCGGCCATTCTATGCAACACACTTTCTTAACATCCACTCATGTTCAAAATCATTTTACACAATTTAAAATCATTAATGCTATGGTATCCTCCACCCTTGGGGATTTTGTGAATTATCACAATCTTGTATCACTCTCTTGTTTTGATAGAGATGGTATTAAAAAAAAAAATTCTCCTAAAGACCACTTTCTTTAATACAACAGATTTTTGACTGCAGATCTTCAAGTAAAAATGAACAAAATATGTCTTTGAGAATTTTCAGAAGATTTAAAAAAAAAAAAAAAAAAGGCAAACAGAACAAATATCGACAACGTTTCTGTCATAGACCGTCTTCAGGAGTTGTGCAAAACTACTCCCACTCTCTCTCATCTGTCACAAAAATGTTGTGCAAAACTACTTCCAACAAGATCTTCCAACAAAATCCCCAAGGGTGGATACCACAGCATTAATGATTTTGAATTGCGTAAAATGATTTTGAATATGAGTGGGTGTTAAGAACAGGGGCCTGCCCCTGAAGACAGTCTATGACCGAAATGTTGTTGATATTTGTTCTGTTTTCCTTTTTTTTATATCTTCTGAAAATCCTCGAAGACGTTTATTATCCACCTTCTTTAACCCCTGCTGACCATGAACTGTCATGTAATTACCCACTGAGTTCAATGGAATCCGCCCACAATGCCATTTTCATGTTCAAAATCATGTCTGGCTGTGCTCTCACACTTGCTCTTACTTGCAAAGTCTGATGGAACAAGAATCGCCAGGCCCAAAAGATCATGCAACACCTTCCCAGGACTGATCTTCCCACATCCTGCAGCTTACACTTTGGATTGATTGTGGTGGAGTTAACATATTGATATCTGTGTAGATGAAAACAATGTATTAGCCAGATGCTGATACTTTGGACTGAATGGAATGGAATGAACATATTGATCACTGTGAGGTGATGCATTGAAAAGAATATTATTCATTGATAAGACTCTGTTTTCAAAACAGAGATTTTTACAGAATCAGGTCATTTACTGATTCGTCCCCCACATCTCAATATGTCTTGTCTCCATCTCTTCCTGTTTTTTTTTTTTCATTGAGTGCTTCACCGTTTTCATGGTTTTTCTTATTACAGTTTATGGACTGTGACTGCAACTGTCTCTTTTACAACTGATGTGTTTCTGCTTCTGCCTTCCCCCTCTCTTCTTCTCTCTCTCCTCTATCTCCCTTACTTTATCCTCTCCTCTCACTCTTTCTAATCTCTCTCTGCATGTGTGCATATGTGTGTGTGCACATGTGCATGCCTGTGTGTGTGTGTGTGTGTGTACGAGTGCATGCATAACTGAGTGTCTGTGTGGCTGTTTCAGTGCTGACTTCACCATAATGTTTATCGTAAATTT
>JADBJO010000917.1:133355-140855 GCA_016801955.1 Conus betulinus | reverse complement strand
TCCTCAGCCTGCTGTTTCACGACATGGCGAACAGCAGGCCAGATGGGGGGGGGGGGGGGGGGGCAGACAGCTGACCCCGATGGTCTGTCGGTCGGTCAGTCAATAGGGACGACGCCCAAACAACTATCTGCATATATACGGTCATCTACATGCAAGTGCCATTCATTCTCTTTACCACGTGGCCGCTCCTCCTCCACCTCCGGCGCTCCTGGCCATGATCGATGCCAGCTTGATGATGGGGGAGAAGGCGGCACGACGCCGGCTGGAAGTGAAGGGGGAGTGGGGGAGGGGGGGGGGGGGAGTGGGGGACAGAGTGCGGAGAAGACCCTGGGGCTGAGAGGCTCAATGGGAATGAACGAAATCAAGACAAGAGAACAGAGGCAGAAGAAGAGACTATGGAGGAGCACGAGGCTGCTTCAATCACGGCCTGGGGATAATCAATAAGCCCATCATTCATTGGATGCAACCCGTTATCCTAGCCGTGATCATGTTGCTAACCACCCTGTACAGTGCATTAGATAACAGTATCCCTTGCTGTTTTCTTGGGAAAAAAAAAAAAAAAAAAAGCGAGTCAAATAAACGCACTTATACTTCTTGTTGCTGTTATGTATGTTAAGTGATGATGAGACGCTGTAACCATGGAAATTAATGATAATAAGCGACACTAGGACGATTATTTCTTCTGTCGTTTCATTGTTGTGGTGTTGTTTTTTTTTTTTTTTTTAGCAATTGAAGAAATACAAAATGAGAGCAAGAATGAGATCACTTTTGTGTGCAGCTGCTCCTCCTTGTCTCTGAAGACTGACTGTGGCTACTTTAATGATGGGATTGAAAAAAAAGGAGGTCACATTGGTAAAAAGTTAATCCACGGTGAACTTCAGATTCTGGCAGAGAAATGAAGAAGTAGCCAGTGTTACTACGTCTTCTTTCCTCATTCTTACTTTTTTTCAGGACAGTAGAGAAAGGACACGTGAAACAACCAACCAACATTCACAGTAAAGTGCAAACTGCTGACAGCGGTGATTCCTTTGACTGACTCTACATACTGTCATTGGGTGCATTTACACACATTATGCACACCTCTTTGACTGACTCTACATACTGTCACATGGTGCATTTACACACATTATGCACACCTCTTTGACTGACTCTACATACTGTGCCACCAGGTGCATACACACACGTACACACCTTCGACTGACACTGTCACAAAGGTGCACACACACATGTACACATCATTGCGTGACCCTACATACTGTCACTCTGTGCACACACATGTACACATCTCTGACTGACCCTACATACTGTGTCAGCAGGTGCGTACACACACACATGTACACATCTTTGACTGACACTGTCACAAAGGTGCATACACACACACATGTACACATCACTGAGTGACCCTACATATTGTCGCTCTGTGCACACACACACACACACATGCACACATCTTTGACTGACACTGTCACAAAGATGCATACACACACATGTACATCTTTGACTGACCCTACATAATGTCACCCGGGAAACATCCACACACATGCACATGTCTGCATCCACACACATGCACATGTCTGCAAGTAACTATATATTAGCTTTTGCTCCATTCAACAATATGCGCTGATGATTAGAATGTAAATGCTTTAATAATAAAATGGCAGTAAAACACACACACACACACACACACACACACACACATAGTTTTCTTTAACACACACACAGCAGCAGTCTAACAGATCAAAATGCTCACTGTAGCCAACTCCATTCACAGCCCTCCCCCCTTCTCCCTTCCCCCCCCCCCCCCCCCCCCCCCCCCCCCCCCCTTCTCCCCTTACCCCCCTTCCTTCCCTTCTCCCCCTTTCAAACCACCTCAACCATCTTCTTCATTCCAATTCACACAGATCTTGAGTAAAGGTGAGGGTGGGGATGGGGTCAGGGCTGTGAGCGCACTGTTTTACACAGCTTATACACTGTCAGCAGTCAAGACGGCAAGCAAGCTGTCGGACACACACAGCTGAAAGTTTGTGTCAACAGTACATCACCAGTCCTGACCGCGAGTCTCACGTTCCGCAAGCTGTCATTCGATAAAAACATTGAGGAAATCTTCCAGCCACCCTCTGCCCGCCCGCCTTCTCTCGTCAACTCTTTCATACAGCAGTGCACCTTCCCCCTCCCCCCCCCCCCCCCCCCCCCCCCCCCCCCATCCCCGACTTGTCCTTATTGTCTGTGCCACATCTCACTGCATCACTTCACAGTTTTGCACATTTTCCTTATGCACAATGTATCTGGGGGGGGGGGGGGGGGGGGGGGGGGGGGGGGGGCTTCTAGATGTACTATACATGACAATTTGTCAAGAGTTTAGATCACCAGGTTTTCTTGTACGTGTACAACACACAAACTGACTTACACACTACACAAAACTTTGATCTTTGGGAGTATTTCTAATAGGCTGGTTCGTTGGTTTGTCTCCTCCCCCCCCCCCCCCCCCCACCCCCCCCCCCACAAAACCGACTTTTTTTTTTTTTCAACTTCCTCATGAGCAGATTCTGGATGGAGAGCTGAGGGTTTCAGCTGGTGACCTGCATTTCAGCAGGATGGAAATGAACTGCCCCATCATGGCAGTTTGAACACTTCCATGGGGAGTCCACTTCTTGCTCGTTTTATCTTGCAATGCTCACAGGCCCAGTCTGAAACTCCCCCACTCCCCCCTCCACCCCCCCCCCCCCCCCCCCACACACACACACACACGAAAAAAAATAAATGAAATGAAATAAATGAATAAACTCAAAATAATAAAAACAAAACCAAACCAACCAAACAAAAAAGAAGGAAGTAAGATGGCTTTCATTTAATGTGTGACTACTCAACACAAACTTTTTTTTTTATTTATTTTTTTTTAGCTGTATCTTTTTTTGTAGTGTGCATCACTAAGTGTCTTCTCTCTGTGAAATTAATGGGTAGTACAGAATACTCCATGAGTACATGGGTAACATGTCTGAAAAAAAAAAAAGAATCTGAAAACTTCCTAAAGACAATGCAACACCTTGCCAGGATTGGTCTTCCCACATGCAGACGCTTATACTTTGGATTGACTGTGATGGAGTTAACAACACCGATACCTGTGAGTGAATGCACTGAAAACAATGTATTAGCCAGACGCCTTATACTTTGGATTGACTGTGATGGAGAGTTAACACACTGATACCTGTGAGTGAATGCACTGAAAACAATGTATTAGCCAGATGCCTTATACATAGGATTGACTGTGATGGAATGAACATACTGATATCTGTGAGTGAATGCACTGAAAACAATGTATTAGCCAGACGCCTTATACTTTGGATTGACTGTGATGGAATGGACACACTGACATCTGTGAGTGAATGCACTGAAAACAATGTATTAGCCAGACGCCTTATACTTTGGATTGACTGTGATGGAATGAACATATTGATATCTGTGAGTGAATGCACTGAAAACAATGTATTAGCCAGACGCCTTATACATAGGATTGACTGTGATGGAATGAACATACTGATATCTGTGAGTGAATGCACTGAAAACAATGTATTAGCCAGACCTTATACTTTGGATTGACTGTGATGGAATGAACATACTGCATGATATCTGTGAGTGAATGCACTGAAAACAATGTATTAGCCCAGACGCCTTATACTTTGGATTGACTGTGATGGAATGAACATATTGACATCTGTGAGTGAATGCACTGAAAAGCGTAGGAGCAAGTGGGAGAGCACAGCCAGATATAATTTTGAACATGAAAAATGGCTTTGTGGGCCGATTCTCTTTAACTAAGTGGGTCATAATATGACAGTTCTTAGTCAGCAGAGGTTAAAGATTTTTTTTTTTTTTTTAAGAACTGATTTCTTTAACCATCTTCATCAAAACAAGAGAGTGATACGTGAATATAATCATTCAAAAATTTCACACTACATTGATCGTACATGCAATGAATTTCATACAAGACAGTCAGCTTATGATTATGTGCAGCCCTACAAACAAATTTCACACACTACAGTCAGCACATAAGTACGATCGTACCAAAGAACCTTGTCCAGAACAATCAGTGTGTATGCATAACCCTACAGAAGAGCTTCCCACCACACAGAAAGCTTGTGTCTATAAACATATAAATGAACTTAAAAAACAACAACACAACAACAAAAAAGTCAGCTGGTATCCTACAGTAAATTCCACAATGCAGACAGCTACAGTGTAAAATCCATCCTACAGAACCTCCCACACACAGCCACCTGGTGTGCAACAACCCTACAGAAAAAGGCTCAACAATGCAGCCAGCTGGTATGTTTTCTCCTACAGAAGACCTTCACAAAACAGTGAACTGTTGTGTACAATCTTACACAGATTCAGACAATACAGTCAGCCAGCACGTACAATCCTACCCAAGCACTCCCCACACAATACAAACGGTTTCTTTGTACACTTCAGCGACCACTTTCCACAATACCATCAGCTGGTAGATATATAATCCTACAGTGGAACATTACTCAAAATTGTCAACAAAGCTCCCCAGAATATAGTCTGCAGGTATGCCCAAACACACACACACACACCTCATGCATGCACACACATACACACTTTTTATAATTCATTCCAAAGTGTAAGAGGTGAAGTGGGTGTGGAGGGTCAGAGATTAGGATGTGGGAGAGGGGGGGGGGGGGAGAGGGGGGGTCAAGGAGAGGTGGAGATTGTTGAAGCAGAGATGGGCAGTACGGAAGAAGGGTGGTGTGTGTGTGTGTGTGTGGGGGGGGGGGGGGGGGGGGGGGGGGGGGGGGGGGGGGGAGATGCAGTAGAGTGACAGAATAATCTTTCCACCTGAACACACACTGAACGGGTTTTAGCCCATCCATCCCCCCCCCCCCCCCCCCCCCCCCCCCCCACACACACACACACACACACACAAGCCTCTGATGTATCAATAAGAGAGCAGGGAAAAGCGCAGCACGGGCATCTCCCATTGCCACAGACTACAACTACCACCACCATCATCACTCACACTCCCCCCCCCCCCCCCCCCCCCCCCCCCCCCCCCATCCTCTTGCCACCTTCCCTGTCTAATCGCATTTCATGTTCCTTCTAGTCTTCTCACTGGCAGGCAGTCCTTTCTCGCGTTTTTCAACACTGATGATCTCTCTCTCTCTCTCTCTCTCTCTCTCTCACACACACACACACACACACACACACACAGAACACAGGGTTGTACTTGACAGCTTCCCACAACTCTTGCACACAGATAGCACCACCACCACCACAATGGCACAGCTGTTTTTTACTGATATATCATGTGACACGCTGTCACACTATTATTGTGAAGGGCTGTGGTGAACCAAAAGTGTGTTGTCAGAGTATGGTAATGTCAATTAATTTATGGACACGGAGATGAAAAGAATAGGGGGAAAAAAGCCTTTTTCACTTTGGAAGGCAGTATCTTGGTGGTTTTAAAAATCGTACCAAATTTTGACGGAGAAACCAAATTCAATTGTGTGGCTGAAATTCTTTTTTTTTTTTTTTGGCAATTCAATTTTGCTGGTTGAGTGGGGGAAAAAGGGTGTGTGTGTGGGGGGGGGGGGGGGGGGGGGGGAGATTGGGGAGGGGACAGAGAGAGTCATACCTACAGATACAAAGACAGAGCGAGGGTGAGAGAGTATGTATGCCTTTTGCACACATGTGCAAGTGTGTATTGAATGTGTGTGTGTGTGTGTGTGTGTGAGAGAGAGAGAGAGAGAGAGAGAGAGAGAGAGGGGGGGGGGTTTAACCACGCCTTACCATGTGACAGTATAACATTACACATTCTGTAATGTTGTTGATTTTGTTACAGGAATGTATTCCTACAGCTGAGTGTTTCCAAACAGGTGTGCCAATGTGCCTGTTTGTGCAGGGAGGGACAGCAACTGATGAAGAAGTTAGGAGGCAGATGATGGGGGATGGGGTAGGGGGGTAGATGGGAGGAGAGGGGGTGGGGTAGGGGTGTGTGACATGAAGTTGAGTGGTATCGATGAGAAACACATTAACTGTGAACATTTTTCTTTTCTTTTCTTTTCTTTTTTTTTTTTTTTAATTCAGCTCATCAAAGGAATTCTGCTGGTTCTTTTTCAGTCTCTTGTCTGGGCGACACATGTGTTCTGTGATTGGATTTCACTGAGAGTTCAATCAATGACAAGATCTGGTCACCCATGAAACCTTTCCAACCCTCTTTCTTCCGCCTTGCGCCTACGAATACGTTCACGCAGTGAATGCACTGTGTCATTTTTCGAAGCGGAACAGCAACCTCCGGTTAAAAAACAAACAAACAAACAAACAAACACATGGGCAAAAGAAATGGTAAAACTACCGTGCTCATATGCCTGGTCTACTTTCCCACCTGGTAAAAATATGCAAATCAAAACTTTCCCAACACTGTCCACGTCCATGGCTCAAAAAATGTTACCTTGGTCAATGGTCAAAAATCCCAACTCAGTAAAACTGTACTGGTGACTGTACTGGTATTTTTAGTCATCAGTTTCATATGTGTATAGATTCAGTTTTACGTCCTCATAGCGAAACCTTTCTGGGGCATGTTGTTCTTTTTTCTCTCGCGTTCTCTGATGCCACTGGCTTAGAGGTTCAAGGCGTGGTTGGTCGTCGTTGTTGTTCAACGGTAGTAGTCATTATTGTTGTCTTCTTTCATTGTAGTTGGTGTTCCTTTCGTCGTCCTCTTGGGGGTGGGTTTAGAACCAGACGCCGAGCATTAGTTTCTCTTCAGGATCATTCATCCCCAATAACCTTCAGTGCAACCCTGTTTAAACATGACCCTTTTCGTGCTGAATTATTGACAATGTACTGAAAGTGCAGTGACATTTTTATGTTGTTTCTTGGGGTGGGGGAGAGTGGGGTGGGGTGGGAAGGTGTGTGCAGGGAAGGAGAGGGGTGGGGGGGTGGGAGGGAGGGGAAAAGCATTTCAGTCTTGGAAAAGAAGCCAAACCTGTATCATCAGAACTCCAGCATTTTTCTTTCATGCACTGAAAGGAGTGAGATGATTGTTCAGAAATGTGCAGCAAGGAGCACTTGAAAGGAGTGGCTGTTCATTCACCCGCTGATGCTTGGGAAAGCTGGGAATCCGGAAGTTTTTTTTTTTTTTTTTTTTTTTTTAAGATGACAAAATGGGAGCAGCTGTCACCGGAATCTAGCTCAGAATGAATACCTGTGCAATTTGTTACAGTCACAATCTATGCCTCTTGGCACTATCTGGGATCTTTTTTTTTTTTTTTCATGTTCGTCTGCATGAACGATATACATAAAACCAACATATGTCTTTGTGTGCTGGCACGAATGCATCCATGAATGCATACGCATGGCATGTGCGTGTACAATCAGCACACATGTTCTAGCTTATAAATCTGTAACGAAGCATGTTGAGCTTGTAGTGTGTGTGTGTATTGCCATACATATATACTAGTAGTAGTGTGTGTGCGTATTGCC
>JADBJO010000917.1:108355-120855 GCA_016801955.1 Conus betulinus | reverse complement strand
AATGACCAGGAAAGTTCCGCACCTTGGCTTAATGAAGGCTGTGTCAGATCAGCTGACACAGGCTACAACACCAAGGCTACATCAAAATGTTGTTATACTCTGCAAAGTTAGTTATGCGGGGATTGTCTTCAGTGGTGACAAGCTCCTAGCATAACATGACCAGTCTCCAAAAATCCCTCCAAGTCGGAGAGTGGGCTGCCCACATGGCGGGGTAATCAAAAACGGTCACACACGTACGTAACGTTCTCATCCCCCAGCTGATGATGCCTTTGTACCTTTGTGTTCAAGTACTTCGGCTGTTTGGATGATCCCTGGAGTCTTTTAGCCAGGGTACGACGACAACAACATCAGGAAAGTGTCCGTGACATCAGCTCAGTCAGTGGCAGGTAGACTCCCCCACTTCCCAGTGGCTCAATAATGCCTCAACAGGCCACTTCAGGCACGCAGCAGTTCAGCCGTCAATGGGCCCAGTGTGCTGTATCCAACAGGATTTGCAAAACTGATAAGCTCTGTTCACCTCCTCTCCACATTTCTGTCTGCGGGAGTGGAGATGGGAGATGTGTGGTGCGGGGGAGGGGGGTGGGGTTGCTGTTCTGAAACTTGTACCTGCTTTAATATCACAACCGTAAACTGTGTCTGACATTATGAGCTCAGTCAGCGGTGAGTCACGGTATATATATGTCCCCTCTTTCCCTCGTAGGCCTACTACATTCTCGGTCATGATGCACTAGTTCACAACATCCTTTTCCCTCTCAGTTTGGGTTTTTTTAACACTTTTTTTTTCAGATTTCGTCATTTTCTTTCCACACACACACGCACGTACGCACGCACGCACTGAAATCTTTTTAATACCGAGCTTTTTGCCACTAGTGAGATTCAGCCTTAATCCCCCCCACCCCCACCCACCACCCAAGTGTAGCCCCCACCCCACCCCCACCCCCACCCTCTTTCGTCTTCTTTGCACGACAGTCACTCCTTTTCAATGCCTGAAGAAAATCCACCTCCACTTGAAACTGGCTCCTCCTGTCTCCTTGCAACCAGTCCCTTGCTTTCCCACTGGCATCGCCATTAAAATCGGTCCGGAAATTCCAAACGTCGACACTGGAACTTCGTGCAGGTTGCTATTCTTCACCTTGTTTGCCGCACGGCGCTGCAAAAGGTTCAACAAATTATCTAAAACGAACGGACCACAGCTACTTTCGCCTGGCAGGCATATGGTACGAGTGTTCTCTCCCCCCCCCCCCCCCCCCCCCCCCCCCCCTCCAAAAAAGAAGAAGAAGAAAAAGCTCAGCTCCTTAGCGTCGTGCCGAACGAAATGTTCCTCGTCTGTCTCTAATATAAGTAAAGCTGCTTACTCCTTCGTTTTTTCCCTGTCCTTCCCCTACTTCTTCTCCCTATATACTACAGAATCCACAGCATCAGTGCATACACACAAAGCAGGTTGGGCGTGCTTCTCCTCACAGGTCGTCGACAAACATGACCCTGTAGTTTATTGTGGAGGAGCCGGTTTTAAAAGTGGAGAGGGGGGGGGGGGGGGGGCCGGGAGAGGGATGGAAGACAGTTGAACGTCGAGGACTGTCGAGAGGCCCCCAAGACGTGTGCCAAGCTGTATTTAATTCTCTCTCTCTAGCTTCCGACCCGACCAGACACATCTCCCTCACGGCGACCTACCTAACTACCAAACCACCACCACCACCACTCCCCACCATCCAGCCTGCCACAGGGCAGGCAGCACCCCCATCGGCACCCCCATCAACCACCACCACCACCACCACCACCAAAGTACTAATCTAAAAACCACAGTCGACTGTATTGCAAACCAAGCATGTCACTTTCACAGAACGACAGGTGCTGGTGGTGTGGTGGTGATGGCGGTGAAAGTGACAGGTATGAGGAGGGCGGAAGGGTGGGGGGAAATAGTTGGGGCGGGAGGGGGGGGGGGGAGGGGGGAGAAGGAGGAGGAGGGGGGGGGGAGGAGAGCATGTCACTTTCACAGAACGAGAGGAAGGTTGGTTGGTGGTGGAGGTGAGAGGTACGAGATGGGTGGAAGGATGGGGAACAGTGGGGTGGGGGAGGGGGAGGAAAAGAGAGGAGGGGAGGAACTTATGAACTGTAGGTTATTATTACCAATGAGAGAAAAAAAAATGTATGAGCATCATCGGACTAGCTTTTGTGTGAAATTCAAAAAAAAAAAAAAAAAAAAAGACCAGCCCCATTTTTTTCTCAGCTCAGGCTAGCAGTGAAGGGCCTGGTTTCTCTTTCACTGAACGATGAAGGTGGGGAATAAAAAAAAAAAAAAAGAAAGGGGGGGGGGGTTGTGATGGGGAGGGGGGGGAGCAATCCATTCTCCAGCCCCCCCCCCCCCCCCCCCCCACCCCTCAACATCTCAAAACACATGAAGTTAATCATCCTGACCCAATATTGTCTGACCTTAGTTGACAACATTCAACCGCACTGATTTATGGAGGGGGGTGGGTGGGTGGGGGGTGGATGTGGAGGGAGGGAGAAGGGGGGTGGGGGGCAAAAGAAAACAAAACAAAGCCAAAAAAAAAAAAAAAAAAAAGTGGGAGGAAAAAGCTAACAGAACATCAACGGCGGCTGTTTGGTCCTTTTCTGTCAGTCTCAACTGGGTTATTTACCGTGCACATGCAAGGAGCTATGTGGTCCTTTTCCTGTCGGTCTGAACTGGGTTATTTACCGTGCACATGCAACGAGCGGCAAGCTCAAAACATGTGTGCTTAACACATCACACTGGGCGCCCCCCCCCCCCCCCCCCCCCCCCCCCCCCCCCCCCCCCACCCCCATCTTACTTTTCTTCGCCTCATCCCGCCATTTGGTTCCTGAGCAAAGGACTGATCGATCGACATGCCCGCAACGTACGGAATGTCTTCAGGATATGCACCATCAGGACCTTGGTAGCAGGTTAATCTCTCTTTTACAACTTAAACGCAATAATGAATTACTCTGCCTATTGCTTAACTCGCCTGAAAAAGGGGGAGTTTGAGGGGGGGGGGGGGGGGGGGGGGGGGGGGGCCTAAAAAAAAAAAAAAAAAATACGGCTATGCACGTTCGGTAAAATTAGAGAACGACTTTAAAAATGACAGGCAGGAGAAGGAACTTCGATACGCACGGTTTGCTTGCTCTAATGTGTGTGTGTGTGTGTGTGTGTGTGTGTGTGTGTGTGTGAGAGAGAGAGAGAGAGAGAGAGAGAGAGAGAGAGAGAGAGAGAGCGAGCTTACATGACATTTTTGTTCCCCTTTCTTAACGTAACTCGTTCTTTGCAGACCTTCTAATTCTGGTTATTGCTTTCTCTATCATGGCCATACAACAACAAACAAACAAAATCAAAAGCACACAAATCATGATTCACCAAGTGAAGACATGCCCCCCACCCCCCCCCACCCCACCCCTCTTCTCCCTAGCGTATCAATTTCGTACCCCCCCCCCCCCCCCCCCCTCCCTCCCCCTTTTGTTTTCCTGCCCTCGAATAAATAAATCACATTAATGACAAGACCATTACGACAGCGCCGGGAAGGGAGGGGAGGGGGAATTCACAGTATTGAACAACAGACAGAACACAACGCGGGACTCTATCGTGCAGTGAGTGTCCTACCGTTGGTAGGCATTAAAGGAGGGGAGGGAGGGGAGAAGAGGTGGCGAGGAGGGGGAGGGAGGAAGTGGGGGGGGGGGGGGGGCTCCGGCCAATGAAAAGAAATAGGAGGGGAGGGGAGGGGGTGATGGTGAAATGATCGATACACAGACAGCAGCAGTGACAGCCCCCCCCCCCCCTCCTCCCCCCACCCCTGTTGTCACCGTCTCCCCCACAATCACCCTCCCTTGTCCGTGTCCATTACGCATGACAGCCGCTGGCTGTTTGAACAGAGAGGGAAACTGAACAAGGATAGACGGGCTCACACGGGAGGGGGGGGGGGTTAGGTCATTCAGTAGAGGTTGATCGCAAGGGGGGGGGGGGGGGGGGGGGGGGGGGGGGCGAAACCTCCACATACCGAGAGAAAGATTATCTCCCATCAAAGATGAAAATGTGCAGTCCTGAGCCTGCTTGAAACAGTTTTGCCTTTATTTTATTTTATTTTTTTTTTATTCCCATACGCCGCGTTTACTCTCCCAGTTGATAAGTCTGCCGTAACACCCTTCTTCAAGGATTCTTACGAACAGTGTCTTCTTTGTCTCTGCATACCACCAACCAAGTAGACATGCTGCCTTAAAAAAAAAAAAAAAAAAAACAACAACAACAACAACAAAAAACTTCCTTTTAAGGACATTGTCGAAAGCAAGAATTCCTCACGATATCAAGTTTCACACGACAAAGTTATCGTTTGCACGCCGTGATAACCATCCCCACCCCCCCCCCCCCTCCACCACCACCACCACGATACATGAAAGAAATTTTCACTGAAGGATAAAAAAAAAAACGTTATTAAATGACTGACCCCATCATGAAAACCATTACGAGACCTTTAGAGGATAGTTAGAACATAGAACGCATGCCTATTCGTGAGCCGCGGTCTGCCATCGGTTAGTTACCCGGCCGTCTATTTTAGACTGACAGGGAATTCCCGTAATCTCGCTCTCAGCGCATGCGTATGCATCCTATTTCCTGCATTTCCGGAGTAAACAACGATGTCGAAGACTGAGACTGAGAGCAAGTCCGTGAAAAAAGGACAAATCTAAAGAAAGACCATCGGAATGGAGCGGCAGGCCGTATGAAAACAGGCAGTGGAGCAGTGCCCTCTAAACCCACAGACGAGCTGATCGACATGATTGTTGGTGGTGACAGTGACCTGATTCAAGGTATCAGAGGTGAGTCTAACATGATGGGAATACTTGAAAAGCCTACAGTAAAAGCTGTGTGTATCACTGTATTACATGTGTATGTGACTGTGTGTGTGCCACTGTGTGTGAGGGTAAATGTGTGTGTGTGTGTGTGTGTGCATGCATGTACAAACATCCAAATGTGTAGATGTGCGTGTGTGCGTTATCATGCATAGCCCAATGTGGAAGTGCATTATATATATATATATATATATATATATATATATATATATATATATATATATATATATATATATATATATATCATGTATGTCGTTTGGTTTTATTCCCGAGCAATATTGTAAGGCACTTTGCAAGTGTAATGCATGAGTGTGGAAGTGTATGTCTGTTGGGGTGGGGGGTAGGTGACCGAGCTATTGTGTATTTAAGTGTCATGCAGTGAGTCACATGAATGGAATTTTTTCTTTTTTTTTTTTTTTTGCAATTGGTTGTCTTGAAAGGGATGTATGTGTGTGTGCGTGCGTGCGTGCGTGCGCGTGTGTGTGTGTGTGTGTGTGTGTGTGTGTGTGTGTTTAACAAGTGTGATGAATTGTGGGTATGTACATAAGGATCTGTTCTATAGAGGTAGACTTGGAACAGGATAGCATTCTGAGTTCACTCATTATTGTACTTTCAGTCATTGTAAAGCAATTTCTAATGTTGGAAAGTTCTGTTATTTTAATATTATGATAACACTATGACGATGATGATGATACTGAAATAAAAACCTCCCACAGTCCCTGAGCTGTTTTCTACCTGACCAACACAGAAAATACATATGTGTCAGAAATTTGTAGAATATTGTAACTTTCTATAATTGAAAAAATACTTATTCACTCAAGCAACTAAACAGATGTTTGTAGGTGATGAATATTATGTACACTTGTTTGACTTGTAATGTATTTGATCAATATGAAATATACCTTTTTCAGGTGGTGGTCATAACACATCCCGATAGCAGCATCTACCAGCCAGCACTTGCAGTGAGCTTGGTAATTTAAATTCTAGATTCCTGATATACCCTACCCCAAGTTTCTTTGTTTGTCTCGCATGCATGCATGTGTGTGTGTGTGTGTGTGTGTGTGTGTGTGTGTGTGTGTGTGTGTGTGTGTGTGTGAGTGTATAGTATTGCTGATAGTAAATTATGAATTAGCCGTTGGGTAATGAGATGTGTATTTAATTTCTTTAGTTGTTTTTGCATACATTGCATGTAATTATATATCACATAACACCTAAAAAATAATGGCAAAATTTCAGTTTATTTTAACCTTTTTTAAACCACACTGGCCAGTTAACAGAAAAAGAAAAAGGCAGCCTCAGCCTACACATCTAAAACGGATGCATAACATGTCCAAGGTCAAATGAGAACTTTCACCTTAACACTGAAAATATGATTTTGCAGCATGGAGGTTTTTTTCCAAATGTTTCAAGTATGATCCATATGACTAAAACAGCATTTGCTACCTAACAGCAAAAATTAAGCATTGTGTACTTATGCAAGTCTTGTTGTCATTATGCATGTTTTTGTTTGGGTATTTCAGGATAGTGTTGTCAAATAAACATATTTTGAAATCAGTCTCAGTAATATATTTATCCAAATAAAATAATATGGTATTTTAGTAAATATTTCATCCTTGACCCACACTACACAGTGAATTAGGTCCCTTTAGAAATGTGTGTTCAAAATTCTAATATCATATATGCAGGTTTTTTTCTTTCCTCAAGTGTGTTCTAGAGACACTGATGAATGTCAGATTGTAGTCTGTTGAGGAAAATCTGATGTGATCAGACAGAAAGCCACGTTTATAGTGTGTCACACTTTAGACCTGAAAGTTGAGCGGTGTCGTTTCCTTTGTGTGTGTGTGCTTGTGTGCATGTGTGTGTGTGTGTGTGTGTGTGTGTGTGTGTGTGTGTGTGTGTGTGTCACAAAGAACAACAGAAACTACATTCTGTACACCAGACATTCTTGTAATTGTACTGCTTACTGAATGATTTGGTACATGTTTTGAATAGTTGTACTTCATTGCACATTGCCTGACAGTTGTAAAACTGTATTATTATTTCACCGGATAGAAAAAAAAAAATGTCAAAATAAGAAGAAAGAGAGAAAGAGCAAGAAAAAAGAAGCTGATACATTATCAAGATTATACAAAAACACATTGTGTGTGTCACTGCATTTTTGTTTGTTTTGTTTTTTTTTTTAAAGGTTATGTCATTTGTAATTAAAATCAGTAAGCATTCACATTTCATTTTCATTTCATATGGCTGTCAGCCAAGCTGACCTCTAAGTGCCATATCGGGGCTACCTCCATGCTATGCTAAGAGCCAAGAGTTGTAACAAAAACTATGCAGCAACTTTCCAAAACTTGGATCCATCTGGAAAAGTGTTGTCACTAATGTCAGTCATGTGATATGAAAGAAGAAATCTTTACACCCAAGATACAACCCAATATTTTATTGCATGCGACATTCCTAGTCATATGTGTTACTAACTGTTAGTTCCAGCTGAAAGAGAAACATAAGTCACACTGCTACATTTGTGAGCATAAATATGCAGCATGGTACCGTTGAAGTCACAAAGGATCATTTTCATATTCATAAAACTGCCATGGTGATATCTGTTGCAGAAGCTCCACAAAATGTTCAGGTGTGTCAGCTTTCAAGTTCACGCTGAAAAACATGACAGATGAGACCTCCGGTGCAGATGTAGCCCTGAAGTGCAGCATGTTGCCCCTGATGTATGGCATGGTGCCCCTGATGTGCAGTGTGTTGCCCCTGATGTGCAGCCAATTACCCTAGCACAGCCACAATGGAGGGAAGCCAATCCCTGAAAGACAAAGCTAAAAGACTTTAGTCCAAGGACCTGCAAAAAAAAGGCGTTATGAAAACTGTGATTCCCAACTGTGGAATGATTTCCTGCGCAGTGAAATGGAAAAAAAAATCACAGTGAAATTGAAAAAATGGTAGCGTTTTTGAAAAAAATGGTAGTGAAATTGAAAAAAAAAATCATAGAGACATTGAAGCAAGCAAAGGCATTTACTGCTCTAGCCAAGGTGGCAAGATTATGGCTAACAAAAAATCTGGGAACTGAAGAGCCAACCACCTCCACAGAAACTGATTAGTTTTCACTCCCTCCCTTCCTCTCCTTGCCCACAAAAAAACTGAAGCTGTTTCTAGATTACCTCTCTCTCTTTCTATTTCTGATATATGACTGAAAAGGTAAAACTTTGTATGTATGTGTGATTGTGCTGAGGGGAAGAGTCCACTTAATTGTGTGCACATGTATTCATGTGTGTGTGTGTGTGTGTGTGTGTGTGTGTGTGTGTGAAAATTTGTTCTTAGTTTTGTTCAATTTTTGTATGGTCAAAACACTGCTATAATTAAGACAATGTCAAAGGGTGGGGTCCAAGAGGGTAGCCACTTTGAAAGTCCACAATATGAAACGAAGCTTGTTAATGCCATGTATTTTTGCTAGGTGTGTTAATAATGTCTTAAAATTTAAAAGTTGGTGTAAAACAATGCTGTTTTGCTCATGACTGTTTTTTGTGAGGGTAAGATATAGGCCAATTATTGCAGTGAGTGCATGCATGCAAGTGTCCTTTTTCCCTTCAGCATTTTTTTTTTTAATTCATTTTGAAATGTTGGTGCCAAAATTGTATTTGTTGTTGATATATATATATGTATATATGAAAAAAGTTGAACACCATTTGTCTAATAAACATTCAACTGAGAACATGTTTGTGTGTGTTTCATGTGCTTTCACTGAAACATTCTCTTTGTCTTCTGTTGTTTTTACTGTTTACTCAAAAGTCAAAGCAGTGTTCAGGTTTTTACATTTGAAATCATGACAACATGAACTTATCTATTTTACAGATAACTTCTTGTTTGCACTCTACATTACATTATTGACCACCTTGTTCATAAAATATTATATTGCAGAATCCAACATGGACACATACATAATAAATACCAACAATAATACCATGTACATAAACTGGCATGGCAGGAATCAAATACTTTAGAACTAGAAAATAAATGAACAAACTGGCAAACAGATACAGTACCTTAGAAGTATGTTGATCAACTGCAGTGTCTCTGCTTTACCAGCAGCAACAAGCTCTCACACTCACACACACACACACACACACACTCTCTCTCTCTCTCTCTCTCTCTGAATCAAGCACATAGGCACACAGACATTTGCACAGACACAAACACATGAAACATAGCTTCACCTGCACGTTGATGGTGTGGACATTCATGCGATTCACAAAGTCGTTCTTGATGTCTGGGGAGGGAGTGCTATTGGAATGTGCGTACCAACAACACATGCCAACACTTGGGGGAAGTTGGCAATGTCGAAGAACTTTTCTTTTTGCCTGTCTGCCGATGCCTGACTTGGCCACTGTCACTGAATGAATTGTACGGGATGCAGTTGACTGACTTGGAACAGTTCTCCAACTGCGTCATGAAATGTGCCAGTAGCATAGAAACGAAGGGCCAAGCACACTTGCTGTACCTGGCAACAGTGCTCCCCTTCGATTCGGGTGTTCAGTTTCCTCGTTTATTGCGTCTATGAGACTTAAAATGTGCGCATGACGAAATCTGAACTTAGTAAACAGTTCCACGTCGTCAAACGAGTCGATTGGATTATTTCGATCGCGAAACACTCGTTCCCGTCGCAAAACACGCCGTCGCAAACTTCGCATGTACACGAACGCCGCATATTTAACCTCTGGTTAGGCAGTTTAACGGCGGGGGCCCCCTCCGTTAAAATAACCGCCGGTCAAGACCACCGTTAGCCGTAACCGATGGCCATGAATGTCGCGGTTTGGGAGATAACTTCCGGTTAGAGAGTTAACCAGCGGAAGTCGGGTTTAACCTCCAGTTAAGTCTGTTCATGAATATGGCCCCTGGTGTCAATCCCATATTCATGAACAGACTTAACTGGAGGTTAAACCCGACTTCCGCTGGTTAACTCTCTAACCGGAAGTTATCTCCCAAACCGCGACATTCATGGCCATCGGTTACGGCTAACCGGTGGTCTTGACCGGCGGTTATTTTAACGGGAGGGGGCCCCCGCCGTTAAACTGCCTAACCAGAGGTTAAATATGGCGGCGTTCGTGTACATGCGAAGTTTGCGACGGCGTGTTTTTGCGACGGGAACGAGTGTTTCGCGATCGAAATAATCCAATCGACTCGTTTGACGACGTGGAACTGTTTACTAAGTTCAGATTTCGTCATGCGCACATTTTAAGTCTCATAGACGCAATAAACGAGGAAACTGAACACCCGAATCGAAGGGGAGCACTGTTGCCAGGTACAGCAAGTGTGCTTGCCCCCGTTTCTATGCTACTGGCACATTTCATGACGCAGTTGGAGAACTGTTCCAAGTCAGTCAAACTGCATCCCGTACAATTCATTCAGTGACAGTGGCCAAGTCAGGCATCGGCAGACAGGCAAAAAGAAAAGTTCTTCGACATTGCCAACTTCCCCCAAGTGTTGGCATGTGTTGTTGGTACGCACATTCCAATAGCACTCCCTCCCCAGACATCAAGAACGACTTTGTGAATCGCATGAATGTCCACACCATCAACGTGCAGGTGAAGCTATGTTTCATGTGTTTGTGTCTGTGCAAATGTCTGTGTGCCTACGTGCTTGATTCAGAGAGAGAGAGAGAGAGAGAGTGTGTGTGTGTGTGTGTGTGTGTGTGAGAGAGCTTGTGTTGCTGCTGGTAAGCAGAGACACTGCAGTTGATCAACATACTTCTAAGGTACTGTATCTGTTTGCCAGTTTGTTCATTTATTTTCTAGTTCTAAAGTATTTGATTCCTGCCATGCCAGTTTATGTATTTGGTATTATTGTTGGTATTTATTATGTATGTGTCCATGTTGGATTCTGCAATATAATTTTTATGACAAGGTGGTCAATAATGTAATGTAGAGTGCAAACAAGAAGTTATCTGTAAAATAGATAAGTTCATGTTGTCATGATTTCAAATGTAAAAACCTGAACACTGCTTTGACTTTTGAGTAAACAGTAAACAACAGAAGACAAAGAGAGAATGTTTCAGTGAAAGCACATGAAACACACACAAAACATGTTCTCAGTTGAATGTTTATTAGACAAATGGTGTTCAACTTTTTTTCATATATACATATATATATATCAACAACAAATACAATTTTGGCACCAACATTTCAAAATGAATTAAGAAAAAATGCTGAAGGGAAAAAGGACACTTGCATGCATGCACTACTCACTGCAATAATTGGCCTATATCTTACCCTCACAAAAAACAGTCATGAGCAAAACAGCATTGTTTTTACACCAACTTTTAAATTTAAAGACATTATTAACACACCTAGCAAAAATACATGGCATTAACAAGCTTCGTTTCATATTGTGGACTTTCAAAGTGGCTACCCTCTTGGGCCCCACCCTTTGACATTGTCTTAATTATAGCAGTGTTTTGACCATACAAAAATTGAACAAAACTAAGAACAAATTTTCACACACACACACACACACACACACACACACACACACACACACACACACACACATGAATACATGTGCACACAATTAAGTGGACTCTTCCCCTCAGCACAATCACACATACATACAAAGTTTTACCTTTTCAGTCAATATCAGAAATAGAAAGAGAGAGAGGTAATCTAGAAACAGCTTCAGTTTTTTGTGGGCAAGGAGAGGAAGGGGGGGAGTGAAAACTAATCAGTTTCTGTGGAGGTGGTTGGCTCTTCAGTTCCCAGATTTTTTTGTTAGCCATAATCTTGCCACCTTGGCTAGAGCAGTAAATGCCTTTGCTTGCTTCAATGTCTCTATGATTTTTTTTTCAATTTCACTACCATTTTTTCAAAAACGCTACCATTTTTTTCAATTTCACTGTGATTTTTTTTTCCATTTCACTGCGCAGGAAATCATTCCACAGCTGGGAATCACAGTTTTCATAATGCCTTCTTTTTGCAGGTCTCCTTGGACTAAAGTCTTTTAGCTTTGTCTTTCAGGGTATTGGCTTCCCTCCATTGTGGCTGTGCTAGGGTAATTGGCTGCACATCAGGGGCAACACACTGCACATCAGGGGCACCATGCCATACATCAGGGGCAACATGCCGCACTTCAGGGCTACATCTGCACCGGAGGTCTCATCTGTCATGTTTTCAGCGTGAACTTGAAAGCTGACACACCTGAACATTTTGTGGAGCTTCTGCAACAGATATCACCATGGCAGTTTTATGAATATGAAAATGATCCTTTGTGACTTCAACGGTACCATGCTGCATATTTATGCTCACAAATGTAGCAGTGTGACTTATGTTTCTCTTTCAGCTGGAACTAACAGTTAGTAACACATATGACTAGGAATGTCGCATGCAATAAAATATTGGGTTGTATCTTGGGTGTAAAGATTTCTTCTTTCATATCACATGACTGACATTAGTGACAACACTTTTCCAGATGGATCCAAGTTTTGGAAAGTTGCTGCATATAGTTTTGTTACAACTCTTGGCTCTTAGCATAGCATGGAGGTAGCCCCGATATGGCACTTAGAGGTCAGCTTGGCTGACAGCCATATGAAAAATGAAAATGAAATGTGAATGCTTACTGATTTTAATTACAAATGACATAAACCTTTAAAAACAAAA
>JADBJO010000917.1:58355-98355 GCA_016801955.1 Conus betulinus | reverse complement strand
CACACACACACACACACACACACACACACCGGTACCGAAACGGGCCGGCGGAGATTCGAACCCTCAAACCCAGGATCACCAAGATCAGAAATCCGGCGCTCCACCAACTGAGTTATTCCGGCTCCCAAAATGTTACAACACCCTAGTTTCTGATTCAGCATTTCTAGTGTTTAAAATCCTCCTAATGTTTAACACAAATAAGATCAATATTGTCTTTAAGGACTACGTGCCAAGTAAGACATCTCTGTCTGTCTCTCTGTCTGCCTGTCTGTCTGTCTGTCTGTCTGTCTGTCTCTGTCTCTGTCTCTCTCT
Organism: Conus betulinus; assembly: GCA_016801955.1. Classification (NCBI taxonomy): domain Eukaryota; kingdom Metazoa; phylum Mollusca; class Gastropoda; order Neogastropoda; family Conidae; genus Conus; species Conus betulinus. Next base: position 98,043 of record JADBJO010000917.1, on the reverse strand, counting down.
CTCTCTCTCTCTCTCTCTCTCTCTCTCTCTCTCTCAGGCGCCATGTAGCACCATCCACACACTGATGCACACAATGACGGGGATGGCCACTCATGGTTCGGGAGGACGGTTCGTAACCTGAAAGCAAACAGATCGCGTTTACAGCTCCAGAGCAGTAGAACTACTGGCGGCCATTTCGACCAGCCAGACATTACAATTTTGGGTGTTAAAAAAAAAAAAAATGGGCGGGGTCAGGGGTCGGAGATCGGAGGGGGCTGGGGGGGGGGGGGGGGGGGGGGGGGAGTGCGGGGCGTGGGAGGGAGAGGGGATGTGGAGAGAGGAGGGGGAAAGGGAGGTAAAACGGAATTAGAAAATAAACTCTTTTCTGACGTTTAGTCTTTTACAGACATCATTAATCTTGTATGGAATATAAGGTGGGTCTTAAACAGTGGGGATGGGGGTGGGGGCTGGGGGAAGGGAGGGGGAAGAAGAGGGGAGTGGGAGGGAGGAGGGGGAGCTGAACGGAATTAGAAAAGAATCCCTTTTCTGACCTCTTGCCTTTTTAAGACAACGTTTATCTTGTTTGTATTCATGATAACGTGGGTTGTAAACGGGGAGCCAGAAGAGAGGAGGGGGAGGGAATTAGACACCAGATAGGTTTAACTTCGTTTTCGTTTTTCACTCTGTCTCTAGATAGATTAAATTTCGTTTGTTTTTTCACTCTTGTCTCTAGAAAGATTTAACTTCGTTTTCGTTTTTCACTCTCTCTCTCTAGATAGATTAAATTTCGTTTTCGTTTTTCACTCTGTCTCTAGATAGATTAAGTTTCGTTTTTTCGTTATCACTCTGTCTCTAGACAAATTAAATTTCGTTTTTCACTCTGTCTCTAGATAAATTAAATTTCGTTTTTGTTTTTCACTCTGTCTCTAAATAGATTAAATTTCGTTTTCGTTTTTCACTCTGTCTCTAGATAGATTAAATTTCGTTTTCGTTTTTCACTCTGTCTCTTTACTCGCTGAACATTGATGTATAGACGTGTCAGCCGGGCCACGTGATTTGCCGAATGCTGTCAGCTTCCTTGTGATTGGTAGGAGGAGTTGGCGGCATTTATTTGCTGCCTAGACACGTGTGAAACTGCTGAGGACTGACAAAAGTGCCCTGAGTCACCTACCTATCAGAGGGCAGCGTTTCTAGGTGTTAACCTGCAGGGAGGGGCAAAGAGAGGAGAGAGAGAGAGAGAGAGAGAGAGAGAGAGAGAGAGGGGGGGGGGAGAACCTGGTTGCAAAGGAATTCCAATCTTGCTTCTGGCTCTTAAAGACTACATTTCTTTTGTTTTCATTGAAGATAAAGTAGATCAGAAACGGGAGAAGCTGAGTTATTGACTAGGTTGTTTACACTTTTCCCTTTCTTTATCTCTGTCTCTGTCTCTCTCTCACTGTCTGTCTTCATTCTTTGTTGCCAAAGGTTGAAAGAAATTAGAGAACACTTGAAGAGCCTATATATTTTCGAGAACCTTGTTTGTTTAAACTATGTTTACTGATGGCATGCACTAAACCTGTAATACGCAGTTCATCGTTGTATTGTGTAAGGTTTTTAAATATAGAGAAATAGCTATTACATCGTGCTGCATGATGTGCTTGCCGTAGTTTGTATTCCCTCTGTATGGTATGATGAAGCCGTAGGTACAGCATTCCCTCTGTATGGTATGATGAAGTATGGTATGATGAAGTGTTATATCTGTATCCCTTCATAAGAGGCCCAGGCTTATATGAAAAACCGTCATTCGTTGATTGACTCTCTCTCTCTCTCTCTCTCTATGTGTCACACTGCGCCATCGATCGTAGAAACTTCGCGACTGGACGAAGTGGTGGAATGTATAAGGACGTCCGTTTCGACTTGTGCCTGTTTAAATGCACCACTAAGAATATCACTTAGCCAGCTGCTGCTTCTCCCTAACAAGAATGCTGCTGTTGATTTATATTTGACGGGAAAAACAACTTGGTAAAGACTGACGCTAAGCGCACCCCCTTCCCCCATTCTCTTTTTCAACCCCCTCCCTCCCCTCCCCTCCCAGCCCACTTCTGTTTCTGCTCCCCTACCTCTTCTTTATTAGCGACCCCTCTACCCATCCCCCAATATTTCCTTTTTCATCACTTTGACAGTATGTAAGTATTAATCGAAACCATATCGGAATATTGCCTTACACATGGCACATCAGCGCGCTAGATTTTCCGGCGCTAAAACGTGGTTTTTGTTTGTTTGTTTGTCATTGTTTCTGGCAGTTGAGTGCCGGCCAGCGAAGTCGCCGTGTTCTTCACACAGTAACCTCCCTTTCTCCCAGGGACCATTGGACTGTTGGTAAGAAAACGCAACTCTGTAGCTATGTCTTGCGAACGTCTTAGTTCCGAATTACATCGCCATTTGTTGTTGTTGTTGTTGTTGTTGTTGTTGTTGTCTGGACCCACGTCTGTCTACCTGAATAGTCTAACTGCAGACATTTTGAACCCAGCAGCCTCTCGATCCGTTTCGCCCGTTTGACTGAGTCTTCAGTTGGAGTGGTGTGTGCGTCATTGCCTCCTACAGGCTTATGGACTGGGGTTTTGGGAGTCGGTAGCGCACCTGATGCCAAATGGCGGGTGAAATCATCTCAGGAATCTGTTTCTCTCCATTTTCCATTATTACACTGAAAAGTTCGTGGGCAGACTGACAGACACCAGGAACACGACAGCTCTCGTCCACACTTATATCTCTCGCGCGCACGCACTCATCCACTCCCCCCCCAACACACACACACACACACACACACACACACACACACACGCACACACACACACACACACACACACACACACACACACACACACCAGTAATACTCTCTTGGCAAGCAGATGGTGATGGAGAAATATGCATGCGAAGTGCAGCGTACGTGAGGAATGTGTGTCATATGCCAGCAACAACTTATGACGGAATTTACATGACATCTCATCCTCTTGGGGCCAAGCCGCTCTCTACAGGAGCTTCGATCCGAATTCCAACAAATTCACCACAATCATAGCTGCGTCCACATTATGATTATTCTGACTGCGCGCAAAAGACACTGACCCTGGTACATCCGTATAACCGGAGGAGTGTAAAGATTCCAACAGCGCTTCTACCAATCAGTGGCTGTTCCTAATTTTGACATATAGGGGGTATAATGCTGGTGCCTGTTAAAGGATTTCCACTGTCCCTTCACGACAATGTTTTGTTTTTGATTGTACTGAAGATTAAGTGTGTCAAAAGAAAAGAATCCGTGCTGGAAATATGAACTTCGTCTTTGTTAATCATCTCTGAATCTTTTATTTATAAATATCAGTCTGTATGTTGAATTTTGTAACTCACCAAATTCTGTGAGCTTCCTCGTAACTGATAGGTAGAGCGTCAGACTTTATCTGTTGGAAGTTGGAATCGGGCGGGGAGCTGGAGGCAGACCTTCAGTCGGTGTTCTGATACGAATCCTCACTCGGTCCATTTGACAGCATCGCACTGCCAACTTCCCATACATCCGTGGGCAAACTGGAACAATGCACTTTCAACAACGAATTGGAATGTATCCACAATTTTTTCCCCATATACAGACATCTTCCCCACCCTCCCCATTCCACACACACGCACAGATTGCGTACAGAAAACATTCTCAAAAGAAAAAACAGATTCTCGGGCATCATAAGCTTACTTGTATGTCCAAGCGGTTGTCTGAGCACAGACAATCCGTTCACTTCAAACAGTCCACCCAGTCTCTGTATACCACACACACTGTGGCTGCCCCGGTGATCTGTCTCGCGCACGATGTTCTCACAGTTTGAACCTGCTGACTACGTTTGTCCGACCATAGCGTTGACCGTGAATCAAATGACTGACTGAGTCAATGGACTGGGTCAAGTGACTTCTCTCGTCTCATTAGACATAATTTTACGTGGATCTGCCACATGTTTCAACTGTCTGCAGACATGATTTTACGTGGATCTGCCGCATGTTTCAGCTGTCTGCAGACATGATTTTAGCGTGGATCTGCCACATGTTTCAACTGTCTGCAGACATGATTTTAACGTGGATCTGCCACATGTTTCAACTGTCTGCAGACATGATTTTACGTGGATCTGCCGCATGTTTCAGCTGTCTGCAGACATGATTTTAACGTGGATCTGCCGCATGTTTCAGCTGTCTGCAGACATGATTTTAACGTGGATCTGCCGCATGTTTCAGCTGTCTGCAGACATGATTTTAACGTGGATCTGCCGCATGTTTCAACTGTCTGCAGACATGATTTTAACGTGGATCTGCCGCATGTTTCAGCTGTCTGCAGACGGCGGTTGTCTGTTCCTTAGACCCACTGATCTCTGGGTTACACCTATCATGGAGGAATCGTCCGATTTCCTTTTGATCAAGAGAAAATGTTGAATAGTCCTCGACTTATTGTGTGGACATTGGGTCCGTCCATGTCGTTCTCAGCTTATCGTGTGGACATTGGGTCCGTCCGTATAATTAGTTCCAACAGCTCTGAATTCGCACAAAGTATTACGTGGTTACGACAACGAAAAACTGCGGAAACCTAACAGCAGTCTGAAGCTTGTAAATAAGTATTGTCATTATCATTGTAGTGGTCACTTCTAAACGTACTATCAAAGAAAACTTCAAAGGAGTCTTACTCTTTTTCGGTTTGTTTCTGTGATAGTCTTGTTTCTTGTTTTTAGACATCCGTTGGAAACAGATATTGAAATGTAGGCTTTCCTCCCTAAAATCTTAGATCAGATGAAAAATGTTAATCTCTTTCAGAAATTCAAAGATCACATCAGGTGGAATAATTCTGAACAAGACTTTCATGTAAAAAAAAAAAGTGTTCACATCATGCAAGTCCCAATACTCTAAAAGAATATGTTTCCAAACTCCGTCAAACGATGGAAGGTGGCCTGGAGACTTACCATTCAGTTTTGATGCGAGTCCGGATTAGACGCTACATCCGGTAAGGTACTGAGCAAGTTTATTCTAAAGTTCATTTAGCAAAACTCACTGGACCGATTTTTCAGTGAACCTGGTGGAAAGGTGGACATTTGTTTGGGGACAAACCAAGTAATTGCGGCGCAGGTGCGGATCAAAGGGTCTGTTGACATGCATTGCGTGTTGAGATTCTCCACACTGTCCACTGCATTGCGTGTTGAGATTCTCCACACTGTCCACTGCAAAGGACCCCGTGAAGCTGCTGTCAGGAATCGATAACTATTCACAGAGTCATGTATTTCATGGAACATTAAGACTCCCTATTTGATATAAAAGCGGGCATTTTATGTTATTTAATCACACACACACACACACACACACACACACACACACACACACACACACGCACGCACGCACGCACGCACGCACGCACGCACGCACGCACGCACGCACGCACGCACGCACGCACACACACACACACACACACACACACACACACCATAACAAACTGAATGCTGTACATTTCAAAGAAAACAAATCACCTTCTTATCTCTCTTTTCTCTGAGGTCGCGAAAGAGTCACTGGGTGCCTCACGAAAGGACTGTTCTCCAGGCTCCTGTCAGCCCTGTCCACTCCATACCAAGGTCTGGACCTGCCAACGGTCTCCCTGTCCATTCTGCGATATTGTCGGTCCTTTACCAGTTCTGTTTTCTCTCCGTCTCCTTCCCTCAACAGTTTCCTTGAGGACCGTGTTTGGCAAAATCACGGGATCTTGTTGTAAAGCAAAACCTATCTTCTTCATTTTTCTCACCGTTGTCAACAGATCTTGAGATGTATATGTCCAGTGAACTGCTTGACGGTGAGATGCACTTCTTTATTGGTGGTATGATTTGTTTATGTTTATTATCTTGTGATCGGTTCTCCCACTGGTCATATAGCAGGCAATAGTGATAAAGTATTCAGAAGCCTCTGGTGATTGTTCATCGAGACAGCGAATCCTAAACATGGATTTGTTTCCACTAGTTTCGGACCGCAGCCAATTCCACAAAGGGAAAACATTGTACTGTTTGATGGCATCCGTCTGTCTCGAGAGACAATGGAGTTGCGCCATGGATCAGTCAGTTGTTGTGGAGTTGCAGCGCCTGCTGTGGCTGAAGAGCCTGATCCTTACCGGCAGACTGTTGCAGTTGCTGCAGGAGAAGTCTTGTTCATGACAGTCTGTGGGTGCTGACGCGATTCTTTGCCGTCTGCGGCGCCTCCGTTATTCCCACTGGGCATCTCTTCTCTATTCTGCTTGCTTGATACCAGCCTTGATGTGGACAGCCAGCTGACCCGACCTGAAGCTGCTGACTCCAGGTCTGCTAGATCGAGGCTGCCTGCTCAGGCTTGCATACATCATTGTAGCGTAGGGCGGGCTGTCCTTTGGGTCTGGAGCCTGTAGCCAGCTTTGGGATGCGATCATCGGCCTTGCAGCTGACATGGCCAAGCCAGCGAATGTAGTGAATGACGAGGACATTAACCGTATCACCCAAATAGTCATTGCTCTAATCTGAAATCTAACATGAATCTAATATGCTTTCAATCGACAAATTAGAATACTTACACTACTGAACAATATTTAGGATATAAATCTTAGATAGTAGCTTCGAGTGAGGGTACTGTAAATTGACACTAGGTTACGCGCAGTTTGGGTGGTAAAATATGACAATTTTTGTAACGGTGGCCTATGACGCTGATTCCGGTTCCTTTTAGCAGACGACAACACAATAGCATGTCGGATTGTTGATCGAAGTGATACCATTGTCGTCTTTCCATTTTCTATACTGAGACCAAATGTCGCAAAAATATGTATACTTTATCCGTATGTCACATCGTGGACATTTGTCAAATTTGGATGCAGCATATTTTCACGACATTTAGTCACATTAGTGAAAGTTGTGAAACGTTTGACCAACACGAGGTCCAAGTGGCTTTCAGGGGATCTAACTGTGCAAAATGTCTGTCGAGTCTGGACTGAAATTCTGGAGAAAAATAATGTTCCAGAATCGCGAGTTAGCGTGGAATATATTGTGGCTCATGTTCTGGGAAGGAAAACAGTAAGATTTATGTAACTGTATAAACTGATAATCTATGCGCCTCATTGACTGTAAATGTAATGTGTAACTCACTGATCGTGAAGTGTGTAGAGTATAAATGTGTTAGATGTTAAGTTCTGCCTGTCCATCTGTAACCAGTACCAGAACTGCCACTTTCGGTGTCAGTTTGCGAGGGGGCCCAGATATACTGACAGTGAATGCAACTTGAGTAGACGCAGCACAGGATTAATGTATGGTGTTGGAGTGACCAGCAAGATGAAAACAACAGGCAGTGGGAATGGGTGGTGAGGGGAGGTGTGGGGGAAGGGTAGAGACAGTGTGTGTGTGTGTGTGTGTGTGTGTGTGTGTGTGTTGGGGGGAGGGGGTGTCAGTGATTGACAGTGACCACCCTGAATCTGCTTGCCACAGAAGAGAAGGTGCTGATAGTCTGCTGCAAGACGATGCTAGCCAGGCAGTTCCACTCTCCAATGTTGTATTTATGAAGAAGGAAATCCAGCTCTTGTTGTGGATCAGTGAATTTTCAGCTGTTGTATGTGTCTGTCTTTGAAGAGGGTTCCAATTCATATGTCCTGCGAAAGGTGGTTGACTTCACCTGTGGCTTTGAAAGCTGGAGTTACAAATGCGTAGGGTAGAATGGCAGGAGTTTGGCTGCTGGCTGTCTTGTACAGCTTGGGGAGTAGGAGCCGTCTTCCATGGACCACTAAGCATGGCAAATTTAGGCACTCCAGCATCTTCGAGACACAAATGGTATCTTGAGACTTGTTGTCGCTGATGATGAAGCGAGCTGTTTGTTGTTTGATTAGCTTGAATTGGTCAGTCAGTGTCATGCTTTGCACTGAGGCACCACACCACCACTAGCCATACTTAAGGATGTATCTCATCACTGCATTAAACATAAACAATGTGATCCATGATGGTGGATCACAAAGGGGTGAGGGATGGGAAGGGCTCTAGGGATGAGGGGTGGGGTGGGAGGGGCATCCAAAATGTGTAGAAGATGTTGCAGCTACAGCCACAAAATGCAACAGGAAGGTCATGCAAAAAGAAATGTCATGGGGAGGAGAAAAGGGGGTAGAGGTGGGAGTGGGGAAGGTGGGAGAGAGTGATTTAGGTGGTTGTGATGGAGGGGGTTTGTTGTCATCCTACACAATCTCTCAAACTCCACAGAATATCTGTCTCTAGATGGCATGCACGTTTACATCACCGTAGAAGAGCTGAAGGGATAGGTGGAGTGGAGAATGGTATGAGGGAAATGAGTTGGGTGAGGGGGTAGGGTTAAGTATGATTCTATTACAAAATTAGCAGAGAAGAAAAAAGTGATTTCTGAATGTGTCAGAACGGAGGGCAGATGGATAGAAATATACATTTGGAGATTTTACTTTTACTCATTTCACTATTGGTTCATTAACAAATAATTAGTTGTCATATCTACAGTTTTTAAGACACTTTGATGAAACCTGCAGAGAGCTGCAGCTATAATGTAGTAACTGTTTTAGTTACTATCGTATGTTATGAATCCTGATCAGTCACAATGATAAATGTGATGAACACTGCTTTAAACAGTTTGATGTGTTTTTTAATGGTGCCATTGAGAGAATCATCTCCTAGAAACGTTTCAAGGGAGGCTACTCTCTCCATAATGATAATAATGTAAACAAATCATTACTTCCCTTAGATTGCAGACTACTTAATACATTACAGCAGCATAAATTTCTTGTATATGCATTTTATTTGATTTATATATGGGAAAAGTGTACATGAGTTTCCTTCTGTATGCATGGTTTTTACACATGTAAAGTGTAAGGTTTAGCACAGCAGCTCACACACAGATGTGTGACCAGTTGTTCTGAATGTCCGTCATGCATTATTTGTTTATAAGGAAGACACTCACATTGTTTCAGATGCACAATGTCTCTGGCTTGCTTGAACTGAGTCAACGACAGATAGAGTGTGTGAATGCATTGTGCCATGAGAGACTCCAGCAGTGAGTATTGGAAACCTTTTCTCTCAGTAGATGTCTGAACAAGAAATCAGGTGCAGAAATAATGAATTGAGAGAGAAAGTAAGGATACTGTGGTGTTGCATTTATTTCAACACACACATACACACACACACAAAAACACAGACACACACAGACACACACACAAATGCATGGGCAAGTACACACACACACACACACACACACACACACACACACACACACACACACACACACACACACAGATGTGATAACATACATGGGAGAATCTGTATCAGGTGCAAAATCCTTGCAATCATGTATCTAATCACAGACTGGTGCTCTGTTTCTGTGATGGTGCGCTGCCATCGTAATATCAAGAAAAGTGTCAGAGAGATCGTACAGTATCTCATTATCTGCATGCTTTCATAAATTTGAAATTTTCTTCAAAAGATGTGTCAGTGAGGAAAAGTAACTGTTCAAAAAGTGGATGTTGTAGCGCAGCCATTCATGGAAGCCTTCTGAAGGCTGCTGACCTCATAGTCCAATGGTTATGTGGTACTCTTATATGTTATGTACATATCTGCTCATCATTATGATATGCTTTTTTATGCGTGTGTGTGTGTGTATGTATATGTGTGTGTGTGTGTGTGTGTGTGTGTGTGTGTATGTGTGTGTGTGTGTGTGTGTGTGTGTGTGTGTGTGTGTGTGTGTGTGTATTTTTCTTGGATTTCAGTAAACCAGTGCAGTACATCCTGGGAGAATGGGACTTTGATGACATAGAGCTGAAACTTAGACCTCCAGTCTTCATCCCTCGGCCTGAAACAGAGGTACAGAGTAAAGCTCCTTGTGAAATAGCTGTCATTCCACATTGTCCTCTGAAACACTGATGAACACTAAACTAGTAGCAACATCATTGCTCATGTGTTTGTTGCAACACCGCTAGAATGTTTGTGATGAAGTTATATACTTTCCAAAAAAAGAAATTTAAGTTTTGATTTTATACTGTTCACAAAAAAGAAATGTAAATTTTGATTTTATTTTAATATGGTTCATGTTTCTATAAAAAAAAAAGTTTAGAAAAAACATTGCAATACAAATAATGTGTAACTCTTTGACTGGCTCAAAGGTTTGGACTTCCACTGTTTATTCATGCACAACTGCTTTTGAAAGGCTCATTATCTTGCCCCAGTTCCTGAATGGATCTGAGGAAGTTGGTGTCTTCTCAGCAAAAAATTAACACATTTTTCGTTTTTCTTTTCTCTTTTTGTTTTTTTTTTTTTTAATCAGTATCAATGATACATTTTTAAAAACTTTAATCTTGTACAGACAGTTCTGTTAGAACCAGCAGACATCTGAGCGAACACATGTAAACCATATCATCATAGCAGGCATCCTTCAGTCTCGGAAGACTATGGAGTTGGACTCTAGGCATCTGTTCTGGTACATATCATAGCAAGTGCTCAAGCACACAGATGTGTTCTAGTCCTACATGGTGTCCAGACAGGCGTGCATGTATATTCTCACAGTCCTTTCTCCCAGACAGACTGTGCCACTCATTGCTGACTGCACAACTGTTGGCCTGCAGGAGCTGGTGGAGCTGGCAGTACAGAGGATTGAGGACAGACCTCTGCTCTCTGGACGTCTCCTGGAGTTGTGTTGTGGCTCAGGGGCCATCACCTTGTCACTCCTGCATAGATTTCCCATGGTATGGTAATGTCCCTTTGGTGCAGAAAATCATGACACTGTGAAACTCTTTGAGAGTTGATTTTTTGGCGTTTTCCTTGTTCTGTTTTCATTGGTCTCCTGTCTCTCTAATTTTCGTTACATTCATTTCAGTCTTGTGACTGCGACTGATGGAGCTGTATCTTTCAGTTTGTTTGCGTCTGTCATTCATTTCAATGTTGTGACTGCGAGTGACGGAGCTGTATCTTGCAGTTTGTTGATGTGTGTCATTCAGTGTTGTGACTGCCAGTGACGGAGCTGTATCTTTCAGTTTGTTCATGTCTGTGACTGATGGCATTTTCTATTTGTTGCCTTTGTCAAATGATCTGTTGTCAGAGCGTCAATCCAGTCTTCACTAAGAGAGAGCATTATGTTATTCTGATCAGCTGCAAGTCTCTGGGAAGATCAAACCATTATTGTTTATTCACGAAGCTGAAAAGTATATATATGTGGGTCTGTGATTCTGTTGTGCCACCAGCGTATATACTTTAACTTCTGATGTGACAGCCAGAGTTTGCACAGGTTATGACACTGATCTGCAAGATGATGCTTACATTATAAAACCTGATGCATCCATATCAAAATCGTCCATTTGGAGGACATCAGCTGGTTGTATTGTAGGTTCGGCAATGAAGCAGCACATCAGATAAGCACATCTATATTGCATGTTTGTCACTGGACTGAACAGTGTTTGCTCTTTGTTTGAAATGCCTGTGACTGTGTTTAATGTTTGTCACTGGACTGAACAGTGTTTGCTCTTTGTTTGAAATGCCTGTGACTGTGTTTAATGTTTGTCACTGCACCGAACAGTGTTTGCTCTTTGTTTGAAATGCCTGTGACTGTGTTTAATGTTTGTCACTGGACTGAACAGTGTTTGCTCTTTGTTTGAAATGCCTGTGACTGTGTTTAATGTTTGTCACTGGACTGAACAGTGTTTGCTCTTTGTTGGAAATGCCTGTAACTGAACAGTATTTTCTGTTTGTTTATACCTATGACTGAGTGATTTTGTTTGTTTATAGCTGTGACTGAATGATTTTGTTCGTTTATACCTGACTGAGTGATTTTGTTTGTTTATAGCTGTGACTGAGTGATTTTGTTTATAGCTGTGACTGAGTGATTTTGTTTGTTTATAGCTGTGACTGAGTGATTTTGTTTATAGCTGTGACTGAGTGATTTTGTTTGTTTATAGCTGTGATTGAGTGATTTTGTTTATAACTGTGACTGAGTGATTTTGTTTGTTTATAGCTGTGACTGAGTGATTTTGTTTGTTTATAGCTGTGACTGAGTGATTTTGTTTGTTTATAGCATTCATATTATGATAAGAATGGTTCAGTAACCCCTTGACTGCTGAAGTTCATTCTATTGATTCATTCATATTATGATAAGAATGGTTCAATAACCCCTTGACTGCTGAAGTTCATTCTATTGATTCATTCATATTATGATAAGAATGGTTCAGTAACCCCATGACTGCTGAAGTTCGATTGATTCATTCATATTATGATAAGAATGGTTCAGTAACCCCTTGACTGAAGCAGCTCATTCTATTGATTCATTCATATTATGATAAGAATGGTTCAGTAACCCCTTGACTGAAGCAGCTCATTCTGTTGGTTCATTCATATTATGATAAGAGCGGTTCAGGGAGTGCAGATTTGAATGAAAGGAACACTACTTGATGTCTGCTGTAAATAAATTGAATTGTTCCACCCGAGCATATGCAGACTGTCATACAGAAAGAGGTAACAGTACCTTACAGCAACTTTAAAGACTGTGAATTTTTCCACCCAAGTAAAGGTAGGCTCTCTTATAGAGATAACAACACCTTGTGTCAGCTTGAAAGATAGTGAATCAGTCCACCCAAGTAAAGTTAGGTTATCTTATAGAGATAACATTACATTGAAAGACAGTGATTCAGTCCACCCAGGAAACTTAGGCCATCTCACAGACAGAAATAACAATACTTTTTGTCAAATTTATTTCAGTTCAGAAAAATAGTAAATTGGTCCACTCAAGTAAACATGGGTATCCAATACAGATAATGGTACTTTTTGTCAGCTATAAAGGTCCACCCAAGTATACTTAAACTGTCTCTCATAGAAAGAGATAATGATACTCTATGTCAACTTTAAAAGATAGTGAATTGGTCCACCCAAGTATACTTAAACTGTCTCTCATAGAAAGAGATAATGATACCCTATGTCAACTTTTAAAGATAGTGAATTGGTCCACCCAAGTATACTTAGACTGTCTCATAGAAAGAGATAATGATACTCTATGTCAACTTTAAAAGATAGTAAATTGGTCCACCCAAGTATGGTTAGACTGTCTCATAGAAAGAGATAATGATACTCTATGTCAACTTTAAAAGATAGTGAATTGGTCCACCCAAGTATAGTTAGACTGTCTCATAGAAAGAGATAATGATACTCTGTGTCAACTTTAAAAGATAGTGAATTAGCACCCAAGCATACTTAGACTGTCCTGTAGAAAGAGATAACAATACTCTCTGTTAGCTTTTAAAGATAGTGCAGTGAATAAGTCCACTAAGACTGTCTCGTAGAAAGGGGGTTTACAAGCCAGAATACAAGAGGTAAATGGTAACCTGATCTGTCTGCCTCATCCCATCATGAAGATGATCAGTCTTTCAAGACTGATCATATCTAAAGTGGTAGTGCAGAAGTTAACAAAGAAGTACAACTGTTGGGGAAGCCAACAATGGAGATGAAACCTAAGTAGCAGTGTTTCTGTGATGACTGTATGGTTCCTGCATTTTTCATTTCTGTTGAATGTTGTAGCTCTGTGATGTGGTGGTGGATGTTTCATGGTTGCTGCATTTTTCATTTGTATTGAATGTTGTTGTAGCTCTGTGGTGTTGTGGTGGATGTTTCATGGTTGCTGCATTTTTCATTTCTGTTGAATGTTGTTGTAGCTCTGTGGTGTGTGGTGGATGTTTCATGGTTGCTGCATTTTTCATTTCTGTTGAATGTTGTTGTAGCTCTGTGGTGTGGTGGTGGATGTTTCATGGTTGCTGCATTTTTCATTTCTGTTGAATGTTGTTGTAGCTCTGTGGTGTGGGGGTGGATGTTTCGAGGGAAGCATGCAGTCTGACTGAAGAAAAATGCCCAGCGACTCGGGATGGCAGACAGAGTGACAGTGCTTTCAGGAGACCTAACTGACGCAGCAGGTATGATTGTGTGTCTGTGTGCATTATTGTTATTATGTGTATGCTGTGTTGATTGACAGACATGTTTGCATAAGTTTGCATGGTTGTTTAAATGCCAGAGGACACACACATGCACACATGCAGGCATGCAAGCATACACGCACACACACGCACTCATGCATGCATGCATGCATGCACACATGCACGCATGCACACACGCACGCACGCATACACGCACACACACACACACACAGACACACACACACACACATGCAAGCATGCACACATGCACACATACACACCCCCTCCCTCCCCCCCAACACACACACACCTCAGGATTATGTGCAGAACTTGTCAAGGTTCTAACAAAAAACCAAATCAGACTGAGAAAAAAAGAATTATGTGTAGCATAGGCATACAGGTATTTACAGTTCCTCATTGTTACACAGGACTGCAGACGGCACCAGAGAGAAATCCATGAATCAGACCTGGGATTACTTCCCTGTCAAGTAGGAAATATATACATCTGTATTTTCATGTATGTAGTTTACTGTGGTATTGAATGAATGAAGGAAATGTATGTTTAAATCTGCATTTTCATGTATGTAGTTTACTATGGTAATGAATGAGTGAATGAAATGTATGTTTAAATCTGCATTTTCATGTATGTAGCTTACTATGGTATTAATGTTTAAATCTGTATTTTCATGTATGTAGTTTACTATGGTATTAAATGAATGAAGGAAATGTATGTTTAAATCTATTAAATGAATGAAGGAAATGTTTGTTTAAATCTGCATTTTCATGTGTGTAGTTTACTATGGTATTGAATGAAGGAAGGAAATGTATGTTTAAATCTGCATTTTCACGTATGTATTTACTATGGTATTGATGTTTAAATCTGCACTTTTTATGTATGTAGTTTACTATGGTATTGAATGGAATGATACAGGGATTTCATCCTGGATTCTGTTTAACGTGTATTGATAACGCTTTTTTTTTTTTTTGTGTTTTCACTCTTGTGTTGTCTTAATCATATTCCTCCCCCACACCCTGCTCATCCAGTTCCCCCTACACAGCCACACTGAGGCAGGATTGTCTATTCAGTCACATCACCAGCAGTCCATTGGGAGCCAACATCATCAGTTTGTCCTGAGGCAGCTCCTGAAAGGAGACACTGGTCAGTGCTGAATCACATTGGAGTTGAGCAGGATGTGTTCTGACCCCAGCATGCCCAAGAAACCACCTGGCAAAAGAATGGCATGGTTGTTGAGCAGGGTGTGTTCTGACCCAGCATGCTTAAGGCACCACCTGGCAAATGAATGGCATGGTTGTTGAGCAGAATCTGTTCTGACCCAGCATGCCCAAGGCACCACCTGGCAATAGAATGGCATGGTTGTTGAGCAGGGTGTGTTCTGACCCAGCATGCCCAAGGCACCACCTGGCAATAGAATGGCATGGTTGTTGAGCAGGGTGTGTTCTGACCCAGCATGCCCAAGGCACCCACCTGGCAAAAGAACGGCATGGTTGTTGAGCAGGGTGTGTTCTGACCCAGCATGCCCAAGGCACCACCTGGCAATAGAATGGCATGGTTGTTGAGCAGGGTGTGTTCTGACCCAGCATGCTTAAGGCACCACCTGGCAATAGAATGGCATGGTTGTTGAGCAGGGTGTGTTCTGACCCAGCATGCTTAAGGCACCACCTGGCAAATGAATGGCATGGTTGTTGAGCAGGGTGTGTTCTGACCCAGCATGCCCAAGGCACCACCTGGCAATAGAATGGCATGGTTGTTGAGCAGGGGTGTGTTCTGACCCAGCATGCCCAAGGCACCACCTGGCAATAGAATGGCATGGTTGTTGAGCAGGGTGTGTTCTGACCCAGCATGCCCAAGGCACCACCTGGCAATAGAATGGCATGGTTGTTGAGCAGGGTGTGTTCTGACCCAGCATGCCCAAGGCACCACCTGGCAATAGAACGGCATGGTTGTTGAGCAGGGTGTGTTCTGACCCAGCATGCCCAAGGCACCACCTGGCAATAGAACGGCATGGTTGTTGAGCAGGGTGTGTTCTGACCCAGCATGCCCAAGGCACCACCTGGCAAAAGAACGGCATGGTTGTTGAGCCAGAGTGAGGGAGTGTGCCTTCAGGAGGATGTCATGGCTACAACCTTGCAGTGATAGTTCTCATCAACTGGCTGCTCTGACCCTGAGGACTTTGACATCAGTTTGCTATGGGTGTGTGTGTGTGTGTGTGTGTGTGTGTGTGTGTGTGTGTGTGTGTGTGTGTTGAGGAAATCAGAACTGAGGGCACCATGAGTGCAGGACATCAATGAAGGTTCATACATCCTGAGAGGTGAAGGTCAATGATGTGTTGGGATGATGACGATGACACTAGGGAGTTCCATTTTGGCCCGTACTGCATTGCGCCTTTCGTGTTATGTCCCAGTGTCAGCTGAACCCGAGATATACAGACACAGACTGTGTTGGTTAGGAATTTGAGCAACACATTCAACAGACCACACCTGTTAACCTGCGTCTAACTCGGAAGCCAAGACTAGGCTGCCTTGAAAAACAGTAAGAATGCAAACATTTCAAGACAGTGAAAACGCCCGTTACACATACTGAAGGAAGCTTGTTGAAGGGAGATAATCGTGAAAATATGGTTCTGACTGAAAATAATGGGACTTGTTGAAATTGGACTGCAGTCACTCTCCTTAGTTATATTGTTATGCAAAATGCCTGAATGAGTTAAGTGGATGAACCTCAGCACTGTGGTTGTGGTCTTTCTATAAGTGGATGAACCTCAGCACTGTGGGTGTGGTCTTTCTATAAGCAGATGAACCTCAGCATTGTGGTTGTAGATGAACCTCAGCACTGTGGGTGTGGTCTTTCTATAAGTGGATGAACCTCAGCACTGTGGGTGTGGTCTTTTTATAAGTAGATGAACCTCAGCACTGTGGTTGTAGATGAACCTCAGCACTGTGGGTGTGGTCTTTCTATAAGTAGATGAACCTCAGCATTGTGGTTGTAGATGAACCTCAGCACTGTGGTTGTAGATGAACCTCAGCACTGTGGGTGTGGTCTTTCTATTTCAGTCCACAGCACACTCAGCAACACACTCTAGGAGCAGGCAGAAGCTGAAAGATCCCACAGATACTTGCTGCATCTTATGGGTCTCGAACCCACAACTCATGATGCTCACAACTGCACCACAGAGCCTTGTAGTTTCCATGTAAGCTGAGCACAGATGGTCTGACTTTCCCCATCATGTCTGTGGCCTGGCATCAATATTGTTGTTGGATTAAAAAAAAAAAGAGCAGTCTGTTTCCTAAAGTTTATTTTGTTTTTTGAGCATATTTTCATTGAACGTATATTTTTTTTGTTTCTAAATTTGGTGGTGAGCTTTGTTTATTTCTTCTATATTGTTACGGAACTGTAAATGAAAAAACAGATCTGTGGAACAGGTATTCTTGACGAAAATACAAAACAGAAACCATATGAAAATCCCTCACTTAATAAGATGACATCACTGTCAGAGGAAGGACTGGGAGTATTTCAATGTACCCACACTCTGTGTGTGTGTGTGTGTGTGTGTGTGTGTGTGTGTGTGTGTCCAGTGAAGGAGAGACTGAAGTGTCTTGGTCCCTTTGACATGCTGGTCAGCAACCCTCCCTATATTCCCACTGAGCAGATGGGTTCACTGGAGCCACAGGTTCTGAGGTAAGAACAACACTATCACTTCATCTGTGTGTTGGTTTATCAGTATTGTGATCACTGACTGATGTGAAGTAAGAACAATACCATCACTCACTCATCTGTGTGTTTGTTTATCAGTATTGTGATCACTGACTGATGTGAGGTAAGAACAACAACGCTATCACTTCATCTGTGTGTTTGTTTATCAGTATTGTGATCACTGACTGATGTGAGGGTAAGAACAATACCATCACTTCATCTGTGTGTTTGTTTGTCAGTAGTCCTGTGATCACTGACTGAATTAAGAGAAATTCTTGTTCTCTTTTGTCGAAGTGTATCTTTTAAAAAAATGCCTTTGGGTGTTTTGCACATTTGTCACACAAATAGTGTGTAAACTCACAGACAGACACCAGTGTGGACATGCACATACACACATACATGCATGAACTTATGCATGCGTTTTAAAACACACACACACACACACACACACACACACACACACACTAGCACACTAAATTAGCTGGAGTGAAATCACTTGTTTTTGTGTGTGACAGGTTTAAAACCACAGGGCGCTGCACTGGGGCTCTGATGGACTGACCACGGTCAGACATATCAACAATACTGGCTGAGTGACATCACTGGTGTTTGTGTCTGACAGGTATGAAGACCACAGGGCACTGCACGGGGGCGCTGATGGACTGGACGTGGTCCGACATATTCTCCACCTGTCACACCACGTGCTCCACCCTGAGAGGTCAGAGCTCAGAGTATCACATAAAACTCTTCCATCTGCTGTTTGAAGAAAAAACGTATTATGATAGAGACTGGGCAATGCAACTAAACGACAAATGCACTAGAAGTTGTATCAGATGTAAGCAAAGGTTCAAAATGTTACTGCAGTGCTCTCTTAGAAGGGTTACTGATTTGTGAAATGAACTCATTTGCTGAATAGGAGTACAAGTGGCAAAAGACGAAAGTAAATCAGGAGAAAAAAGAAAAAACTTAGATGGTTTCAGATTAGAATATACCATAACATTGCTGTCACAAAACAATATTTTGAAGAAATGGGTATAGTAAATGACAAAAAATGTTCATTCTGTCAGATAGTCACAGAGAGTAATTAAACAAACACTACCTATGGCATTGTGACTATGTTCACTGATTCTAGAGCAAATGAAAAGGAATAATAAGAAGAAGACGTGAAAACTGTTTCGAAATCAAGCTCGGCATAGCATGGTATTCTTTGGAGATAATGAGTAAATAGAATCAGCTGAAGAACTTTACCAGGTTACCCTATTTGCTGAAATAGAATCAGCTGAAGAACTTTGCCAGGTTATCCTATTTGCTGAAATAGAATCAGCTGAAGAACTTAGCCAAGTTGTCCTGTTTGCTGAAATAGAATCAGCTGAAGGACTTGGCCAAGTTGTCCTGTTTGCTGAAATCAAATCAGCTGAAGGACGTGGCCAATTTATCTTGTTTGCTGAAACAGAATCAGCTGAAGGACGTGGCCAAGTTGTCCTGTTGGCTGAAATCGAATCAGCTGAAGGACTTGGCCAAGTTGTCCTGTTTGCTGAAATAGAATCAGCTGAAGAACGTGGCCAAGTTGTCATGTTTGCTGAAATCGAATCAGCTGAAGGACCTGGCCAAGTTGTCCTGTTTGTTGAAATAGAATCAGCTGAAGGACGTGGCCAAGTTGTCCTGTTTGCTGAAATTGAATCAGCTGAAGGACGTGGCCAAGTTGTCCTGCTTGCTCAAACAGAATCAGTTAAAGGACTTGGCCAAGTTATCCTGTTTGCTCAAATCGAATCAGCTGAAGGACTTGGCCAAGTTGTCCTGTTAGCTGAAATAGAATCAGCTGAAGGACGTGGTCAAGTTGTCCTGTTTGCTGAAACAGAATCAGCTGAAGGACGTGGCCAATTTATCCTGTTTGCTGAAATAGAATCAGCTGAAGGACTTGGCCAAGTTTGTCCTGTTTGCTGAAATAGAACCAGCTGAAGGACGTGGCCAAGTTGTCCTGTTTGCTGAAATCGAATCAGCTGAAGGACTTGGCTAAGTTGTCCTGTTTGCTGAAATCGAATCAGCTGAAGGACGTGGCCAAGTTGTCCCTGCTGCTCAGATAGAACCAGCTGAAGGACTTGGCCAAGTTGTCCTAGCTGCTTGATATTAAGGTTTCAAAGTGAAGTGACTGCAGGCAGAAATTGAACAAACTATAGAAAAGGAAATGACTATGCTGCCTCACAGAAGGACAAGCAAGTGACAAAAGAAACGCTACATGTTTTGACCTCTTTGGTCTTCTTCGGGCAACACAAACAACATCAAAAACAATGAAAACAAAGGACAAACAGGCATTCACTTATCTTCTCAAATTGGGCGCAAAATGGATAGATGCAGAGTGTTCTCAGAATACAGGTATGGATTTTAGTACCATCAGCATTGCCCCTTGAACATGGATTGTAGGATCAATAGCATTATCCTCACAATATAGACGACTCTTGTTGGTTTTCAGTAGAGAAGAGTTCTAATGTGGACATGTTCATCAATTCAGAATGTTCTAAAACGTTGAGGAAAGCAAAAACCCAGTTGCGTGATGCGCTGCTCAGAGTTGTAATGCACACAGGAGAGAAAATCAGTGTGTCATGGTAAATTGTGGTGCGTTTTTATGACGCACTGGCCTGAATTCCAGTGCATCAGATGGGAAGATTATGCCTCAGAGATGCACAAATTTTGTGCATAAGAATCATCACTGTTTTCTGTGACAAAAAGTGTTTAATATATTATGTGTATTTGTTTGATTGTTTTTCAGTGACAGAAATTGTTCAATACATGTGTATATGTTTGATTGGCTGTTTTTCAGTGACAGAAATTGTTCAGTATATGTGTATTTGTTTGATTGGCTGTTTTTCAGTGACAGAAATTGTTCAGTATATGTGTATTTGTTTTGATTGGCTGTTTTTCAGTGACAGAAATTGTTCAGTATATGTGTATTTGTTTGATTGGCTGTTTTTCAGTGACAGAAATTGTTCAGTATATGTGTATTTGTTTGATTGGCTGTTTTTCAGTGACAGAAATTGTTCAGTATATGTGTATTTGTTTGATTGGCTGTTTTTCAGTGACAGAAATTGTTCAGTATATGTGTATTTGTTTGATTGGCTGTTTTTCAGTGACAGAAATTGTTCAGTATATGTGTATTTTTTGATTGGCTGTTTTTCAGTGACAGAAATTGTTCAGTATATATGTATTTGTTTGATTGGCTGTTTTTCAGTGACAGAAATTGTTCAGTATATGTGTATTTGTTTGATTGGCTGTTTTTCAGTGACAGAAATTGTTCAGTATATGTGTATTTGTTTGATTGGCTGTTTTTCAGTGACATTTTACTGGAAATTCAGCCAGGGCAGCCTGAGCTGATTCAGGACATTGTGAGCAATATGAAGCCATCCAGAATACAGTACATTTCATCCCTCCAGGACTGTTCTCACAGGTGAGAGACTGTTGCTCTGTATGTAGACTTCTCATCCCTCCAGGACTGTTCTCACAGGCGAGAGACTGTTTTGCTCTGTATGCAGACTTCTCATCCCTCCAGGACTGTACTCACAGGTGAGAGACTGTTGCACTGTATGTAGACTTCTCATCCCTCCAGACTGTTCTCACAGGTGAGAGACTGTTGCTCTGTATGTAAACTTCACATCCCTCCAGGACTGTTCTCACAGGTGAGAGACTGTTGCTCTGTATGTAGACTTCTCATCCCTCCAGGACTGTTCTCACAGGTGAGACACTGTTGCACTGTATGTAGACTTCTCATCCCTACAGGACTGTTCTCACAGGTGAGAGACTGTTGCTCTGTATTTAGACTTCACAGAAATGTGGACGCCAGTGGACGCCAACAAATTTGAAAAATTATTTACAAGGCTGTGCTGAAAACAAATAGACAAATGAATCACAAGAAAAAGCATGATGCTTCGTGTTTTGTCTTGTGTTTGTCTATGTTTTTTTGCAGAGCCTTATAAAACAATTTTTCAAATTTGTTTAGATTTCTGCCTGCAGTCGGCTAACTTTACAACTAGATCCAGTATCTTAACTCATTCTGGACGCCTTTTGAAGTAACTCTCAAGATGTTGGCCAAGGCAGCTGACTTATGAGAAAATCTGGAACAGTGAAGCATCATCCAAATCCTTGGACAGGTCTGATTATTTCCAGTTAGGACTGTGTTTTCTTGCTTATCCCCCATATGTACAGCTTCCTTTAGACTGTCGAATGTGCATTGTCACTGAGTGGGAATGTGTGATTATTTTTGTTTTGTGCTTTGGTTTTTCTGTGCTTGTCGTTTTTGTTGTCTACTTTGATTTTTCTGTATTTGTTATTTTTGTTTTGTTTTTTGGTTTTTCTGTATTTGTTATTTTTGTTTTGTGCTTTGGTTTTTCTGTATTTGTTATTTTTGTTTTGTGCTTTGATTTTTCTGTATTTGTTATTTTTGTTTTGTGCTTTGGTTTTTCTGTATTTGTTATTTTTGTTTTGTGCTTGGTTTTTTTTCTGTATTTGTTATTTTTGTTTTGTGCTTTGGTTTTTCTGTATTTGTTATTTTTGTTTTGTGCTATGGTTTTCTGCATTTTCCTTGAGGCAGCCGGGGCCAGAGGGTTGAGTTTGTTTCAGCAGCTGAGTCAGAAATGGGTGATATGTAAACTGATACTGGACAGAAATGTGTTTGTATGGACGGCAGCTGAGTCAGAAATGGGGTGATGTTAAACTGATACTGGAAAGAGATGCGTTTGTATGGACGGCAGCCGAGTCAGAAATGGTGGAGTGTAAACTGATACTGGAAAGAGATGTGTTTGTATGGACGGCAGCTGAGTCAGAAATGGTTGGAGTGTAAACTGATGCTGGACAGAGATGTGTTTGTATGGATGGCAGCTGAGTCAGAAATGGTTGGAGTGTAAACTGATGCTGGAAAGAGATGTTTGTATGGACGGCAGCTGAGTCAGAAATGGTTGGAGTGTAAACTGATGCTGGACAGAGATGTGTTTGTATGGATGGCAGCTGAGTCAGAAATGGTTGGAGTGTAAACTGATGCTGGAAAGAAGAGATGTTTGTATGGACGGCAGCTGAGTCAGAAATGGTTGGAGTGTAAACTGATGCTGGAAAGAGATGTTTGTATGGATGGCAGCTGAGTCAGAAATGGTTGGAGTGTAAACTGATACTGGAAAGAGAGATTTGTATGGATGGCAGCTGAGTCAGAAATGGTTGGAGTGTAAACTGATGCTGGAAAGAGATGTTTGTATGGACGGCAGCTGAGTCAGAAATGGTGGAATGTAAACTGATACTGGAAAGAGATGTGTTTGTAGGGGACCAAACATGTTGGTCATGGGGGGACTAGATGCACATTGAATATGGAGAAATTAGAGTGAAATTTTGTTTACAAGTTTTAGAGAAAGGAGTGGGAAGAGGGGCAAGGAAGAGGGGAGAGGAAGAGGGGAGAGGGCAGGGATGTGGGGTGGATGGGGTGTGGAGGGGTGTCAGGAGGAGGGGAGGGATGGGTGGGGGGAACTGTCAGTAATGGGAAAGAAAGAGGAGGGGAGGGGGGGGGGGGGACTGTCAGTAATGGGAAGAAAGAGGAGGGGAGGGGTGGGGGGACTGTCAGTAATGGGAAGAAAGAGGAGGGGAGGGGTGGGGGGGGGAACTGTCAGTAATGGGAAGAAAGAGGAGGGGAGGGGTGGGGGAACTGTCAGTAATGGGAAGAAAGAGGAGGGGAGGGGTGGGGGGGGGAACTGTCAGTAATGGGAAGAAGAAAGAGGAGGGGAGGGGTGGGGGACTGTCAGTAATGGGAAGAAAAGAGGAGGGGAGGGGTGGGGGGGACTGTCAGTAATGGGAAGAAAGAGGAGGGGAGGGGTGGGGGAACTGTCAGTAATGGGAAGAAAGAGGAGGGGAGGGGTGGGGGAACTGTCAGTAATGGGAAGAAAGAGGAGGGGAGGGGGGTGGGGGACTGTCAGTAATGGGAAGAAAGAGGAGGGGAGGGGGGGGGGACTGTCAGTAATGGGAAGAAAGAGGAGGGGAGGGGGGGGGACTGTCAGTAATGGAAGAAAGAGGAGGGGAGGGGGGACTGTCAGTAATGGAAAGAAAAAGAGGAGGGGTGAAGGGGAACTGTCAGTTATGGGAAGAAAGAGGAGGGGAGGGGTGGGGGGGGGGGGGACTGTCAGTAATGGGAAGAAAGAGGAGGGGGAGGGGTGGGGGTGGGGGGGAACTGTCAGTAATGGGAAGAAAGAGGAGGGGGAGGGGGGGGGGGAACTGTCAGTAATGGGAAGAAAGAGAGGAGGGGAGTGGTTGGGGGAACTGTGAGTAATGGGAAAGAAAGAGGAGGGGAGGGGTGGGGGGAACTGTGAGTAATGGGAAGAAAGAGGAGGGGAGGGGGGGGGGGAACTGTGAGTAATGGGAAGAAAGAGGAGGGGAGGGGTGGGGGGAGGGGGGGGGGGGACTGTCAGTAATGGGAAGAAAGAGGAGGGGGGGGGGGGGGGGGGGACTGACAGTAATGCGAAGAAAGAGGGAGGGGAGGGGGGGGGGGGGAACTGTCAGTAATGGGAAGAAAGAGGAGGGGAGTGGTTGGGGGAACTGTGAGTAATGGGAAGAAAGAGGAGGGGAGTGGTTGGGGGAACTGTGAGTAATGGGAAGAAAGAGGAGGGGAGGGGTGGGGGGGGGGGGGGGACTGTCAGTAATGGGAAGAAAGAGGAGGGGTGGGGGCGGGGGGGGGGACTGACAGTAATGCGAAGAAAGAAGGAGGGGAGGGGGGGGGGGGAACTGTCAGTAATGGGAAGAAAGAGAGGAGGGGAGGGGGGGGGGGGGAACTGTGAGTAATGGGAAGAAAGAGGGAGGGGTGGGGGTGGGGGTACTGTCAGTAATGGGAAGAAAGAGGAGGGGAGGGGGGGGGGGGAACTGTCAGTAATGGGAAGAAAGAGGAGGGGAGGGGTGGGGGAGGGGGAACTGTCAGTAATGGGAAGAAAGAGGAGGGGAGGGGGGGGGGGGGGGGGACTGTGAGTAATGGGAAGAAAGAGGAGGGTAATGGGAACTGAAAGAGGAGGGGAGGGGTGTGGGGGGGGGAACTGTCATAATGGGAAGAAAGAGGAAGGGGAAGAGGAGGGGAGGGTCAGTGGGGGGGGGGGGACTGTCAGTAATGGGAAGAAAGAGGAGGGAGGGAGGGGTGGGGGGAACTGTCAGTAATGGGAAGAAAGAGGAGGGGAGGGGTGGGGGGAACTGTCAGTAATGGGAAGAAAAGAGAGGGGAGGGGGGGGGGGGGGGAATTGTGTCAGTAATGGGAAGGGAAGAAAGAGGAGGGGAGGGGGGGGGGGACTGTCAGTAATGGAAGAAAGAGGAGGGGAGGGAGGGGTGGGGGGAGGGGGGGACTGTCAGTATGGGAAGGGAGAAAGGGGGGGAGGGGGGGGGGGGAACTGTCAGTAATGGGAAGAAAGAGGAGGGGGGGGGGGGGGGGGGGAACTGTCAGTAATGGGAAAAAAAAGAGGAGGGGAGGGGTGGGGGGGAACTGTCAGTAATGGGAAGAAAAAGAGGAGGGGGAGGGGTGGGGGGAACTGTCAGTAATGGGAAGAAAGAGTAGGGAGAGGGGGGGGAATTGTCAGTAATGGGAAGAAAGAGGAGGGGAGGGGGGGGGAACTGTCAGTAATGGGAAGAAAGAGGGGGGGGGGGGAGGGGGGGGGAAACTGTCAGTAATGGGAAAAGTCAAGAGGAGGGGGGAGGGGAGGGGGACTGTCAGTAATGGGAAGAAAGAGGAGGGGAGGGGGGGGGGGGGGAACTGTCAGTAATGGGAAGAAAGAGGAGGGGGAGGGGTGGGGGGGGGGAACTGTCAGTAATGGAAGAAAGAGGAGGGGGGGGGGGGGGGGGGACTGTCAGTAATGGGAAGAAAGAAAGAGGGGGGGAGGGGGGGAACTGTCAGTAATGGGAAGAAAGAGGAGGGGAGGAGGGAGGGGGGGGGGGGGGGGGGACTGTCAGTAATGGGAAGAAAGAGGGAGGGGAGGGGGAAACTGTCAGTAATGGAAGAAGAAAGAGGAGGGGGGGGGGGGGGGGGAACTGTCAGTAATGGGAAGAAAGAGGAGGGGAGGGGTGGGGGGGACTGTCAGTAATGGGAAGAAGAGGAGAGGAGGGGGAAGAGGGGGGACTGTCAGTAATGGGAAGAAAGAGGAGGGGAGGGGTGGGGGGAACTGTCAGTAATGGGAAAGAAAGAGGGAGGGGAGGGGAGGGGGGAACTGTCAGTAATGGGAAGAAAGAGGGGGGGTGGGGGGGGTGGGGGGAACTGTCAGTAATGGGAAGAAAGAGGAGGGGTGGGGGGGGGGGGGAACTGTCTGTCAGTAATGGGAAGAAAGAGGAGGGGAGGGGGGGGGGGGAACTGTCAGTAATGGGAAGAAAGAGGAGGGGAGGGGGGGAACTGTCAGTAATGGGAAGAAGAGAGGAGGGGAGGGGGGGAACTGTCAGTAATGGGAAGAAAGAGAGGAGGGGAGGGGAGGGGGGAACTGTCAGTAATGGGAAGAAAAGGAGGAGGGGAGGGGGAGGAACTGTCAGTAATGGGAAGAAAGAGGGAGGGGAGGGGGGGGGGGGGGGACTGTCAGTAATGGGAAGAAAGAAAGAGGGGGGAGGGGGTGGGGGGAACTGTCAGTAATGGGAAGAAAGAGGAGGGGAGGGGGGGGGGGGACTGTCAGTAATGGGAAGAAAGAGGAGGGGAGGGGTGGGGGGGGGGGGAACTGTCAGTAATGGGAAAGAAGAGGGGGGGGGGAGGGGAGGGGAAAGAGGAGGGGAGGGGGGGGGGACTGTCAGTAATGGGAAGAAAGAGGAGGGGAGGGGTGGGGGGGGGGGGGGAAAGAAAGAGTAATGGGAAGAAAGAGGAGGGGAAAGGGAGGGGGGGGGGGGGGGAACTGTCAGTAATGGGAAAGAAAGAGGAGGGGAGGGGGGGGGGGGGGGGGAACTGTCAGTAATGGAAGAAAGAGGAGGGGAGGGGGGGGGGGAACTGTCAGTAATGGGAAGAAAGAGGAGGGGAGGGGAGGGGGGAAACTGTCAGTAATGGGAAGAAGAGGAGGGGGGGGGGGGGGGGGGGGGGAACTGTCAGTAATGGGAAGGGGGAACTGAGGGGAGGGGGGTGGGGGGGGGGGGAACTGTCAGTAATGGGAAGAAAGAGGAGGGGAGGGGGGTGGGGGGAACTGTCAGTAATGGGAAGAAAGAGGAGAGGAGGGGAGGGGAGGGGGGGGGGGGGACTGTCAGTAATGGGAAGAATGAAAGAGGAGGAGGGGAGGGGGGGGGGGGAACTGTCAGTAATGGGAAGAAAGAAAGAGGAGGGGAGGGGGGGGAGGGGGGGGGGTCAGTAATGGGAAGAAAGAGGAGGGGAGGGGGGGGGGGGGGGGACTGTCAGTAATGGGAAGAAAGAGGAGGGGAGGGGGGGGGGGGGGAACTGTCAGTAATGGGAAGAAAGGGAGGGAGGGAGGGGGGGGGGGAACTGTCAGTAATGGGAAAAGAAAGAGGAGGGGGGGGGGGAGGGGGAACTGTCAGTAATGGGAAGAAAGAAAGAGGAGGGGGGGGGGGGGGGGGGAACTGTCAGTAATGGGAAGAAAGAGGAGGGGAGGGGGGGGGTGGGGGGACTGTCAGTAATGGGAAGAAAGAGGAGGAGGGGGAGGGGTGGGGGAACTGTCAGTAAGGGAAGAAAGAGGAGGGGAGGGGTGGGGGGGGGGGGAACTGTCAGTAATGGGAAAGAAAGAGGGGGGGGGGAGGGGGGGGGACTGTCAGTAATGGGAAAGAAAGAGGAGGGGAGGGGGGGGGGGGGAACTGTCAGTAATGGGAAGAAAGAGGAGGGGAGGGGGGGGGGGGGGGAACTGGGTATG
The DNA here is from genome assembly GCA_016801955.1 of Conus betulinus. Lineage (NCBI taxonomy): Eukaryota > Metazoa > Mollusca > Gastropoda > Neogastropoda > Conidae > Conus > Conus betulinus. Next base: position 70,589 of record JADBJO010000917.1, on the reverse strand, counting down.
GGAAGAAGAGGAGGGAGGGGGGGGGGGAACTGTCAGTAATGGGGAAGAAGGAAGGGAGGGGTGGGGGGGGGGGGGGGACTGTCAGTAATGGGAAGAAAGAGGAGGGGAGGGGTGGGGGGGGGGAACTGTCAGTAATGGGGAAAGAAAGGGAAGAGAAGAAAGGGAGGGGGGGGGGGGGGAACTGTCAGTAATGGGAAGAGAAGGGAGGGGAGGGTGGGGGGGGACTGACTGTCAAATGGGAAGAAAGGGGAGGGGGGAGGGGGGGAGGACTGTCAGTAATGGGAAGAAAGAGGAGGGGAGGGGTGGGGGGAAAGGGGGGGGAACAGTAATGGGAAGAAAGAGGAGGGGAGGGGAGGGGGGGGGGAACTGTCAGTAATGGGAAGAAAAAAGGAGGGGAGGGGGGGGGGGAACTGTCAGTAATGGGAAGAAGAGGAGGGGGAGGGGAGGGGAGGAACTGTCAGTAATGGGAAGAAAGAAAGGGAGGGGAGGGGGGGGGGGGGGGGGACTGTCAGTAATGGGAAGAAAGGGGGAGGGGGGGGGGGAGGGGGGGGGGAACTGTCAGTAATGGGAAGAAGAAAGAGGAGGGGAGGGGGGGGGGGGGGGGGGGGGGAAGTCAGTAAATGGGAAGAAAGAGGAGGGGAGGGGAAGGGGGGGGGGGGGGGGGGGACTGTCAGTAATGGGAAGAAAGAGGGGAGGGGGGGGGGGGGGGAAAGAGGAGGGGGGGAGGGGGGACGTCAGTAATGGGAAGAAAGAGGAGGGGAGGGGGGGGGGGGGGGGAACTGTCAGTAATGGGAAGAAAGAGGAGGGGGAGGGGGGGGGAACTGTCAGTAATGGGAAGAAAGAGGAGGGGAGGGGTGGGGGGGGGAACTGTCAGTAATGGGAAGAAAGAGGAGGGGAGGGGGGGGGGGGGGAAAGTGTCAGTAATGGGAAGAAAGAGGAGGGGGGGGGGGGGGGGGGGGGGAACTGTCAGTAATGGGAAGAAAGAGGAGGGGAGGGGGGGGGGGGGGGGGGGGGGGGGGACTCAGTAATGGGAAGAAAGAGGAAAGGGAGAGGGGAGGGGGGGGGGGGAACTGTCAGTAATGGGAAGAAAGAGGAGGGGAGGGGTGGGGGGGGGGGGGAACTGTCAGTAATGGGAAGAAAGGAGGAGGAGGGGGGGGGGGGGGGAACTGTCAGTAATGGGAAGAAAGAGGAGGGGGGGGGGGGGGGGGGGGGGGAAACTGTCAGTAATGGGAAGAAAGAGGAGGGGAGGGGGGGGGGGGGGGGGGGAACTGTCAGTAATGGGAAGAAAGAGGAGGGGAGGGGGGGGGGGGACTGTCAGTAATGGGAAAGAAAGAGGAGGGGAGGGGTGGGGGGAACTGTCAGTAATGGGAAGAAAAGAAAAGAGGAGGGGAGGGGTGGGGGTGGGGGAAACTGTCAGTAAGGGGGAAAAAGAGGAAGGGAGGGGGGGGGGTGGGGGAACTGTCAGTAATGGGAAGAAAGAGAGGAGGGGGGGAGGGGGGGGGGGGGGGAACTGTCAGTAATGGGAAGAAGGAGGAGGAGGGGAGGGGGGGAACTGTCAGTAAATGGGAAAGAAAGAGGAGGGGAGGGGGGGGGGGGGGGGGACTGTCAGTAATGGGAGAAAGAGGAGGGGAGGGGGGGGGGGGGGGGGGGAAACTGTCAGTAATGGGAAGAAAGAGGAGGGGAGGGGGGGGGGGGGGGGGGGGGAAACTGTCAGTAATGGGAAGAAAGAGAAGAGGGGAGGGAGGGTGGGGGGGGGAACTGTCAGTAATGGGAAGAAAGAGGAGGGGAGGGGGGGGGGGGGACTGTCAGTAATGGGAAAGAAAGAGGAGGGGAGGGGGGGGGGGGGGGGGACTGTCAGTAATGGGAAGAAAGAGGAGGGGAAGGGGGGGGGGGGACTGTCAGTAATGGGAAGAAGAAAGAGGAGGGGAGGGGGGGGGGGGGGAGGGGTGGGGGGAACTGTCAGTAATGGGAAAGAGAAGGGGAGGAGGGGAGGGGGGGGAACTGTCAGTAATGGGAAGAAAGAGGAGGGGAGGGGGGGGGGGGGGAACTGTCAGTAATGGGAAGAAAGAGGGAGGGGGGGGGGGGGGGGGGTGGGGGGAACTGTCAGTAATGGGAAGAAGAGAGGAGGGGGGGGGGAGGGGGAACTGTCAGTAATGGGAAGAAAGAGGAGGGGAGGGGGAACTGTGTCAGTAATGGGAAGAAAGAAAGGGGGAGGGGGGGGGGTCAACTGTCAGTAATGGGAAGAAAGAGGAGGGGGGGGGTGGGGGGGGGGACTGTCAGTAATGGGAAGAAAGAGGAAGGGAGGGAGGGGGAGGGGGAACTGTCAGTAATGGGAAGAAAGAGGAGAGGAGGGGAGGGGGGGGGGGGAACTGTCAGTAATGGGAAGAAAGAAAGAGGAGGGGAGGGGGGGGGACTGTCAGTAATGGGAAGAAGAGAGGAGGGGAGGGAGGGGGGGGGGAACTGTCAGTAATGGGAAGAAAGAGGAGGGGAGGGGGGGGGGAAACTGTCAGTAATGGGAAGAAAGAAAGAGGAGGGGAGGGGGAACTGTCAGTAATGGGAAGAAAAGAGGAGGGGAGGGGGGGGGGGGGGGGAACTGTCAGTAATGGGAAGAAAGAGGAGGGGGGGGGGGGGGGGGGACTGGGAACTGTCAGTAATGGGAAGAAAGAGGAGGGGAGGGGTGGGGGGGGACTGTCAGTAATGGGAAGAAAGAGGAGGGGAGGGGTGGGGGAACTGTCAGTAATGGGAAGAAAGAAAAGGGAGGGGAGGGGTGGGGTGGGGGGAACTGTCAGTAATGGGAAGAAAGAGGAGGGGAGGGGTGGGGGGAACTGTCAGTAATGGGAAGAAAGAGGAGGGGGAGGGGTGGGGGGAACTGTCAGTAATGGGAAGAAAGAGGAGGGGTGGGGGGGGGGGAACTGTCAGTAATGGGAAGAAAGAGGGGAGGGGTGGGGGGGGGGGGGGGGACTGTCAGTAATGGGAAGAAAGAAGAGGGGGGGGGGGGGGGGGGAACTGTCAGTAATGGGAAGAAAAAGGAGGAGGGGGGGGGGGAACTGTCAGTAATGGGAAGAAAGAGGAGGGGAGGGGGGGGGGGAACTGTCAGTAATGGGAAGAAAGAGAGGAGGGGTGGGGGGGGGGAACTGTCAGTAATGGGAAGAAAAGAGGAGGGGAGGGGTGGGGGGAGGGGTGGGGGGAACTGTCAGTAATGGGAAGAAAGAGGAGGGGAGGGGGAACTGTCAGTAATGGGAAGAAAGAGGAGGGGGGGGGGGGGGGGGAACTGTCAGTAATGGGAAGAAAGAGGAGGGGTGGGGGGAACTGTCAGTAATGGGAAGAAAGAGGAGGGGTGGGGGGAAACTGTCAGTAATGGGAAGAAAGAGGAGGGGAGGGGTGGGGGGAACTGTCAGTAATGGGAAGAAAGAGGAGGGGGGGGGGGGAACTGTCAGTAATGGGAGTAAAGAAGAAAAGGGGGGAGGGGGGGGGGAACTGTCAGTAATGGGGGAGAAAGAGGAGGGGGGGGGGGGGGGGACTGTCAGTAATGGGAAGAAAGAGGAGGGGAGGGGTGGGGGGGGGGGAGTAATGGGAGTAATGGGAAGGAGGGGAGGGGAGGGGAGGGGTGGGGGGGGAACTGTCAGTAATGGGAAGAAAGAGGAGGGGGGGGTGGGGGGGGGGAACTGTCAGTAATGGGAAGAAAGAGGAGGGGAGGGGGGGGGGGGGGAACTGTCAGTAATGGGACGAAAGAATGGGGAGGGGTGGGGGGAGGGGTGGGGGGAACTGTCAGTAATGGGAAGAAAAGGAGAGGAGGGGTGGGGGGGGAACTGTCAGTAATGGGAAGAAAGAGGAGGGGAGGGGGGGGGAGGGGTGGGGGGAACTGTCAGTAATGGGAAGAAAGAAGAGGAGGGGGGGGGGGGAACTGTCAGTAATGGGAAGAAAGAGGAGGGGGGTGGGGGGAACTGTCAGTAATGGGAAAAGAAAGAGGAGGGGAGGGGGAACTGTCAGTAATGGGAAGAAAGAGGAGGGGGAGGGGTGGGGGAGGGGTGGGGGGAACTGTCAGTAATGGGAAGAAAGAGGAGGGGAGGGGTGGGGGGGAACTGTCAGTAATGGGAAGAAAGAGGAGGGGAGGGGGAACTGTCAGTAATGGAAGAAAGAAAGAGGAGGGGGGGGAACTGTCAGTAATGGGAAGAAAGAGGAGGGGAGGGGTGGGGGGAACTGTCAGTAATGGGAAGAAAGAGGAGGGGAGGGGTGGGGGGGAGGGGGGGGGGGGGGGAACTGTCAGTAATGGAAGAAAGAAAGAGGAGGGGAGGGGTGGGGGGAAACTGTCAGTAATGGGAAGAAAGAGGGTGCTGACATGAAAAGAAGGCAATTCTGTCTGTCTGTCTTTCTGTCTGTATGTTTGTTCCTCCGCCGTGCCTAAACTGCTTGATGGATCTTCACCATATTTGGCATGCATCTTCACTTAACCGATAGAAAGGTCTTGACGGTGCCCAATTTTCAAAAAAAGGGGTAGTTTAAAATAAATAAATAAATAAACATTTCTGCCCTTGCGCCAACAGGGATTCACGCTGAATGAAGTTCTCACACACACACATTTCTACCCTTGCACCAACAGGGATTCACGCTGAATGAAGTTGTCACACACACACACGCGGAGCACGAAGGGACAGTAGGGCGGGAAGGGGGTAGAGAATGGGAGCGGGATGATGACTGACGGGAGCGGGACAACGGGGGGCAGAAAGACAAAGGCGGGCTGCAAGCTTACACAGTGAGACTGAAGAGGAAACACAGGAGCGCCTTGCAGCCATGGATTCATGCTGAATGACGTCACACAAAATTAATGACGTCATGGAAAAAAAATCAATGACGTGATTACTAACAATGAGTATCCATGGAGTGGAGTCTGTTCTTCTTCTTCGTTCACCATCCCGTTAGATGAGCAGCCTGATGTCCTCGATGAAGGCTGCCGTCCCTCGCAGGTCCTCCAGGGTGCCGTACAGCTTGGCTTCCACTGCTTTCGGTGTTGGCCAGGACTTTTTTCTGGATGCTGCATACGTCGTACAGACTTGAAGGATGTGGTCAGTTGTCATTGGTCCCTCACAACAAAGGCACTCTCCACTCTGTCCAATGCCAAATTGGTGTGCATGTGGTAGAGCAGGGTGTCCAGTCCTCAGGCGGAAGATCTTGACCTGCTCCTGTCGTCCCAGCAAATGGTTGGAGTCTGTGAGGAATACTTTTGGAAGCTATCTGTCTTAAATTTCAGCAGGGTTTTTTTTTTATGTTTGTTTTTGTTTTTTTCATCTTCCTTACCCTCTGAGTGAGATGACTCCACACTGCTCATTCTGATCCTCCTAACACAGCCACACCCAAGTTGGCCCAGGTGCAGCCCCAGCACTGGCATTCTCCGGGGGGAGCAGTCAATGTCAGGCCATTAAGAGCAATCCCACCAGAGAGGATGAAGTATTGTTGTTGAGTCACTTTATTGGTGTTCAGTTGTGCCTGTTCTAATTCAGAATGCACAGAACGCCATCAACCAATTCCCACACTGATGACAATAATTGCCTAGTGGTAGAAATTTTGATCCTCTGTGCCTCTCCCTTTCTCTCTCTCTCTCTCTCTCTCTCTCTCTCTTTTATTTGATGTTGATGGTCAGTTTCTTTGCAATGAATGATACATAGCTATATGGGCAGTTTCATACATGTGTACATTTGCTTACTCATTTATGAAGATCCATGTGCACTTTTAGTTTGTGTTATTCATTTTGACAAAAAATTTTGAATTTGTAAGTGTTTGCATGACAAGAAGTTTATTCAGATGTGTAATGTTTGCAGGGAGAGATTCTGCCACTTACGCTCAAGGGAGATATGAAGACTGAGCTGCAGCAGTTGCTACCTGGAACCATGGAAATGAATAGGGTGCCTTGATGCAGAGGGAGAGAGAGAAGAAAGAAAGAGGGAGGGAGAGAGACAGAGGGAGAGAGAGAGAGAGAGGGAGAGAGAGAGAGAGAGTTTCAACTGTCAAATGCAGAAAGTGTTTGTGAATGGACTTTGAGGATGATTAAAATGAATTTGAATTGTCTGACCTTCTGTGTGTGTGTGTGTGTGTGTGTGTGTGTGTGTGTTGTGTGTGTGTGTGTGCGTGCACTTGCACGCACGCCTGAGAGAGAGAGAGAGAGAGAGAGAGGAGAGAGGACGGACTGAGAGAGAGAGAGAGAGAGCATTATCAACAACTAACAAAATTAACAAACAAAAGAAAAATAATGGATTGATTTGATACTCAAAAAGCCATAAATTGTGTATTGGTCCATACATACTAAATAAAGGCACGAAAAGAAGATAACTTTAGTGACAAGGAATATATTCTTTTAATGAAAATAAGTATACAACAATAAAACGACCCACAAATGTTGTCCTCATTGCCAATGTAGATTCAATAAAGTTGTACAAGCAGAATTCAGGACATTCATTCAATGTAACCCAGATACCAGAAACAAATCATCTGAAAATTACAGAATCCAGGAAAACAAGTTTATACAACCAAAGTATGAGTACAGAAGTTATGCCACGGTTCAGTGATTATTTTGTACCTAGATACATTGTGAGGTACTTCATTGTGTCAGATTTTGAAAGAAGTCTGTAAGTTATATTTAGGTGTAACCTAATACACAAAGTGATAGCAGACATGAGAGTTGTCAACTTTCCATTGAAGTGCAGCAAGCATGAATACTAACTGGTGCAAACACTCCATTATTGCCCATCCTTTTTCTTGTTTGTACGTGTATGCATGCACGCACGCCTCATGCACGCATGCCCGCATGCATGCACAGGCGCTCTGGCACATGTATGCACATACTCACATGCAGGCATGCAAGCATGCACGCACATACACGTGCACTTGAAAATCAACATTTCTTCCTTTAAAGGTTGAGGCAACGCGCATTCAGAGTACAGGAAGAGACTAGTGACAGCATGTTTGTATTTACAGTTTCTGCCAAAGCATCAGCCGAAGCAGAGCTGGTTTATTAAAAGCCTCATTCATTTCTGATTCATAAGTCCAGTCTGAGCTATCATTTTTTTCTAAGATGATTCCGCTAACCAGTAAGTGATATGATTGGTGTGACCAACACATGAACAACGTGAGCTCACAGAATGCCAACACATCACAGGATCATGCCATGTATCTCTCATCTTCTGTGTGTGTATGTGTTACACAAACTCCATGTTCCTGGGTAGTTCACAATCCTCACAAAAGTTTGTGTAAAATGTGAACCTGAGAAAGATGAAGTTCAAGCAATCTAGTTTCAGATTTAGCTGCTTTCAGATGAAAGTCCATATTGTCTGTGAAGCTAATGAATGAGATTACTTTTGAGAGAGTGGATTGTAAACAGACAGAAACTAAATCAGAGACTGGTTTGTTTAGTTTGTATAATGCCCTGGGTCACACTTGAAGCACCAACCTTGGTGATCATGCTGACCTGTCACATTTTGGCAGTTGTGATATTGGTAGCCTGGTCCTCCACCAAGACTACTACGACTACAAGGATTCAGGGTGTGTAGTAGTCACATGTAGGTTCAGTTCTGAACCAAAGTAAACTGGAGTAGGACTGCGAACTTTCCTCGCCCTGTGACAGTGTTACATGACTGTTTTCACAGGCAACGTAAGAGTTCCACTGATATATGCAATCTTCAAGACAACTCTACTACATCATGCAATACTCATGTACTCATTGCATCTGCCTCAAAGTGGTTTAAAAATCACAACTTTTCGCCAACTACTTTAACTGAAGGAGTCCAAGTGGTTAAAGTGTTGCCTGCAGAGCTGGCAGTTATCAGTTCGAACCACCCTTGCGATAATCTTTTATTTCAGCTTCTGTCTACCCAGCAGAAAGTGGGTACCTGACTCAGCTCAGGAAGGTTGAAGGCAGAGGATGGAGAAGGATTGGAACCGTTTTTGATCCTGCCATGCCCTAGACATGGTGAACCTGTGACAGTTCACTGTCATCCTGAATTGCCCTAGACATGGTGAACCTGTGACTGTTCACTGTGATCCTGCCATGCCCTAGACATGGTGAACCTGTGACTGTTCACTGTGATCATGCCATGCCCTAGACATGGTGAACCCCTGACTGTTCACTGTGATCCTGCCATGCCCTAGACATGGTGAACCTGTGACTGTTCACTGTGATCCCATGCCCTAGCATGGTGAATCCCTGACTGGTCACTGTGATCCTGCCATGCCCTAGACATGGTGAACCTGTGACAGTTCACTGTGATCCTGCCATGCCCTAGACATGGTGAACCCTGACTGTTCACTGTGATGCCCTAGACATGGTGAACCCGTGACAGTTCACTGTGATCCTGCCATGCCCTAAACATGGTGACCCCTGACTGTTCACTGTGATCCTGCCATGCCCTAGACATGGACATGGTGAACCCCTGACTGTTCACTGTGATCCTGCCATGCCCTAGACATGGTGAACCTGTGACAGTTCACTGTGATCCTGACATGCCCTAGACATGGTGAACCTGTGACAGTTCACTGTGATCCTGCCATGCCCTAGACATGGTGAACCCTGACTGTTCACTGTGATCCTGCCATGCCCTAGACATGGAGAACCTGTGACAGTTCACTGTGATCCTGCCATGCCCTAGACATGGTGAACCTGTGACAGTTCACTGTGAACCTGCCATGCCCTAGACATGGACATGACAGTTCACTGTGATCCTGCCATGCCCTAGACATGGTGACCCCTGACTGTTCACTGTGATCCTGCCATGCCTTAGACATGGTGAACCCCTGACTGTTCACTGTGATCCTGCCATGCCCTAGACATGGTGAACCTGTGACAGTTCACTGTGATCCTGCCATGCCCTAGACATGGTGAACCTGTGACAGTTCACTGTGATCCTGCCATGCCCTAGACATGGTGAACCCCTGACAGTTCACTGTGATCCTGCCATGCCCTAGACATGGTGAACCCCTGACTGTTCACTGTGATCCTGCCATGCCCTAGACATGGTGAACCTGTGACTGTTCACTGTGATCCTGCCATGCCCTAGACATGGTGAACCTGCGACTGTTCACTGTGATCCTGCCATGCCCTAGACATGGTGAACCCCTGACAGTTCACTGTGATCCTGCCATGCCCTAGACATGGTGAACCTGTGACAGTTCACTGCCTGTGCGGCCAATAGACAATGAGATATCTAACCATTCAATCTGTTTTACTTGGCCAAGCCATACGTTGATTATTGTGTAATAGACAATGAGAACTCTAACCATTCAATCTGTTTTATTTGGCCAAGTCATACGTTGATTATTGTGTAAAAAACAATGAGAACTCTAACCATTCATCTGTTATACTTGGCCAAGTCATACGTTGATTATTGTGCAATAGACAATGAGAACTCTAACCATTCAATCTGTTTTACTTGGCCAAGTCATACGTTGATTATTGTGTAATAGACAATGAGAACTCTAACCATTCAATCTGTTATACTTGGCCAAGTCATACGTTGATTATTGTGTAATAGACAATGAGAACTCTAACCATTCAATCTGTTTTACTTGGCCAAGTCATACGTTGATTATTGTGTAATAGACAATGAGAACTCTAACCATTCAATCTGTTATACTTGGGCCAAGTCATACGTTGATTATTGTGTAATAGACAACGAGAACTCTAACCATTCAATCTGTTTTACTTGGCCAAGTCATACGTTGATTATTGTGTAATAGACAACGAGAACTCTAACCATTCAATCTGTTTTACTTGGCCAAGTCATACGTTGATTATTGTGTAATAGACAACGAGAACTCTAACCATTCAATCTGTTTTACTTGGCCAAGTCATACGTTGATTATTGTGTAATAGACAATGAGAACTCTAACCATTCAATCTGTTTTACTTTGCCAAGCCATACGTTGATTATTGTGCATGCACAGTAACCAGTATGTGATCAAGTTTAACTTCCCGAGCGAATGAGGCCTTTCACGAGTAAAGGGACTTTTTTTTTTTGAATATTTGTATTTTTTGTACTTTTTTGTTGATTTTTTTTTTAACGAACTTTGAGAGCATTTGTGTGACTGTAAGTTTTCAGAGTTCAGTCTCATAGTTTTTCATTGCTGGTGTGACTAGAGCTGTAGCCTAAATCATTTATTATGCCAAATTTTTACGCAGCATGTGAAGTGTGAATGAACAAGGATCATGTGCACGACATACACATGAACAGCATTCAGTCCACAGCAGATCAAGACATGGTTATGTTGTCCACGGGGAACCAGAAATTTCCCACTCCACGCCTCAAACCGCCAGGCAATGCTGAGACTCGAACCCCTACCCCTCACATTGGAAAACATGCGCTCTAACTGTGAGAAACTGATGTTGTTATATATGAACAGCACACACACACACACACACACACACACACACACACACACGCACACACACAGAGGCACAGACACACAGGCACACACACACACACACACACACACACACACACACACACACACACACACACACACACACACACACAGAAATGATGTCCACAAAACAAAATACGTGTAAATCAATATTTTTCTGGGACGTTCCCAGAGTGCTAGTTCCTGTTTAAAATTGAAGAGAAGGATGAAAGTTTTTAAGTTGTGCAATAAAGATCTCGGTGTAGAAAAGTGACAAAAGTTCACGACAGACGGTCCAGCTGTTCTCTATTATTGATAATTTACTCCAATGCTGCCAGTACTAAAGTATGTACACTTGTTTTCTTTCAGGTCATATCATTTCATTCCTTACACTGAAATGGAGGCCACTTCAACGTGGGAATTGCATTGGACAGTGATTATAGTATTAGATTTTTGTATTCGTCCCTCCATTATTGAGTTTGGGAGCTCACAAAAACAGCAAAGATGAATCTTGAACACCTGACTATATTCTCTCATACCCACATGAATATACACACAAACACAGAACTAACATTCCCATTCTGTTATCAAAGTTATGACAGGGTTTTGTGTGACTGTGTGAAATGGGCGTAAAAGACACAAACTGATCCTCTGATTAAAAAAATATACTATTGAGAAAATGTCATGAACAATGTTTGCTTTGTTATCTAAGTACAGTTATACTTCTTAACAACTCCACCCCAAACAACATAAAAACAAGAAGAAAAGGATTTTTTTTTTTTGTGTAATGTTCATTCTAATGCGGTCTAGAAGGGAATTAATCTTGCTAACATTTGCCTAACAGTAAATGATATGCCGCTATAGTTACTTCCCTTTAATTACCACACTACTTCAAAGATGATTCTTGGACTTCGGATTTAAAATCCATGTAAGGAATAAAACTGTTCTGGTTTAGTGGTAGTAGACATGGCATCGAACTCCGTGCTTTAAAAGCCCACTGCATTCACACAGTCGTATATCAGATCATTATCACCATCTTCAATGACAAGGAAGGGGCAGATCGTAGGGATGTGTTGACACATGTGCACGCCTGCGTAGTCAGGGATTTCCTCATTATCCTGTCCAACGTTGTCCATGACTGAATGAAGGTGTATTATTAAACAGTTCAGTCCTTTACTCTGTCCACCCAGGACAGAATCCACTGTCCACTGTACTCTCTCGGACGGACCATAAGTCATGTCAACACACATAGTTGTAGATGGTACAAAACCTATCTTGTCTGCCATACATTCATGCTCATGGAACTGAACGCAGTTTGAAAAAGCGTTTTGCAGGATCCCTGGCGTGCAGAATTGAGAAAGATAAAAAATTGTTTGTATGGTGACCGTGTGTAACACACACACACACGCACGCGCGCGCACACACACACACACACACACACACACACACACACACACACACACACACACACACACACACACACATGTACTCTCAGAACCTTAGTGTTAGCAGAACACACGTCCAAACGTCTAGTTGAAATATCATGAGATGGGATACTCTGTACTCCTCCTCCCCAAACAACTTCCACAGAACGGAGCAAACTTCTAGCATTCCTGACTTCGATCCTCTGCTAAGAACCCTCCCGGGGTGTCCTCCTTGGCAGCAGTGCCAGCACCAGGCCACATCTTGCTGAAAGATTCAGCAGGCATTGTGACCAGAATGTACTCAGTCGCAATAGTGATTGTTGACCTTGGTCTTCACTGAGAATACGGGAAGTAGAGCCAGATTGATGCACCTGTGTGTGAGTCTAAGTGATCTTGGAGAAGAGGCTTTCAATGCTATGTGTCG
>JADBJO010000917.1:43355-53355 GCA_016801955.1 Conus betulinus | reverse complement strand
ATATATATCAACAACAAATACAATTTTGGCACCAACATTTCAAAATGAAATTAAGAAAAAAATGCTGAAGGGAAAAAGGACACTTGCATGCATGCACTACTCACTGCAATAATGGGCCTATATCTTACCCTCACAAAAAAACAGTCATGAGCAAAACAGCATTGTTTTACACCAACTTTTAAATTTTAAGACATTATTAACACACCTAGCAAAAATACATGGCATTAACAAGCTTCGTTTCATATTGTGGACTTTCAAAGTGGCTACCCTCTTGGGCCCCACCCTTGACATTGTCTTAATTATAGCAGTGTTTTGACCATACAAAAATTGAAACAAAACTAAGAACAAATTTTCACACACACACACACACACACACACACACACACACACACACACACACAATACATACATGTGCACACAATAAGTGGACTCTTCCCCTCAGCACAATCACACATACATACAAAGTTTTACCTTTTCAGTCAATATCAGAAATAGAAGAGAGAGAGAGGTAATCTAAAACAGCTTCAGTTTTATTGTGGGCAAGGAGAGGAAGGGAGGGAGTGAAAACTAATTAGTTTCTGTGGAGGTGGTTGGCTCTTCAGTTCCAGATTTTTTGTTAGCCATAATCTTGCCACCTTGGCTAGAGCAGTAAATGCCTTTGCTTGCTTCAATGTCTCTATGATTTTTTTTTTTCAATTTCACTACCATTTTTTCAAAAAAACGCTACCATTTTTTTCAATTTCACTGTGATTTTTTTTCCATTTCACTGCGCAGGAAATCATTCCACAGTTGGGAATCACAGTTTTCATAACGCCTTCTTTTTGCAGGTCCCCTTGGACTAAAGTCTTTTAGCTTTGTCTTTCAGGGGATTGGCTTCCCTCCATTGTGGCTGTGCTAGGGTAATTGGCTGCACATCAGGGGCAACACACTGCACATCAGGGGCACCATGCCATACATCAGGGGCAACATGCCGCACTTCAGGGCTACATCTGCACTGGAGGTCTCATCTGTCATGTTTTCAGCGTGAACTTGAAAAGCTGACACACCTGAACATTTTGTGGAGCTTCTGCAACAGATATCACCATGGCAGTTTTATGAATATGAAAATGATCCTTTGTGACTTCAACAGTACCATGCTGCATATTTATGCTCACAAATGTAGCAGTGTGACTTATGTTTCTCTTTCAGCTGGAACTAACAGTTAGTAACACATATGACTAGGAATGTCGCATGCAATAAAATATTGGGTTGTATCTTGGGTGTAAAGATTTCTTCTTTCATATCACATGACTGACATAGTGACAACACTTTTCCAGATGGATCCAAGTTTTGGAAAGTTGCTGCATAGTTTTGTTACAACTCTTGGCTCTTAGCATAGCATGGAGGTAGCCCCGATATGGCACTTAGAGGTCAGCTTGGCTGACAGCCATATGAAATGAAAATGAAATGTGAATGCTTACTGATTTTAATTACAAATGACATAAACCTTTAAAAACAAAACAAAACAAACAAAAATGCAGTGACACACACAATGTGTTTTTGTATAATCTTGATAATGTATCAGCTTCTTTTTTCTTGCTCTTTCTCTCTTTCTTCTTATTTTGAAATTTTTTTTTCTATCCGGTGAAATAATAATACAGTTTTACAACTGTCAGGCAATGTGCAATGAAGTACAACTATTCAAAACATGTACCAAATCATTCAGTAAGCAGTACAATTACAAGAATGTCTGGTGTACAGAATGTAGTTTCTGTTGTTCTTTGTGACACACACACACACACACACACACACACACACACACACACACACACACACACAACACACACACACACACACACACACACACACACACACAAGCACACACAAAGGAAACGACACCGCTCAACTTTCAGGTCTTAAGTGTGACACACTATAAACGTGGCTTTCTGTCTGATCACATCAGATTTTCCTCAACAGACTACAATCTGACATTCATCAGTGTCTCTAGAACACACTTGAGGAAAGAAAAAAAAAAACTGCATATATGATATTAGAATTTTGAACACACATTTCTAAAGGGACCTAATTTCACTGTGTAGTGTGGGTCAAGGATGAAATATTTCACTAAAATACCATATTATTTTATTTGGATAAATATATTACTGAGACTGATTTCAAAATATGTTTATTTGACAACACTATCCTGAAATACCAAACAAAAAAAACATGCATAATGACAACAAGACTTGCATAAGTACACAATGCTTAATTTTTGCTGTTAGGTAGCAAATGCTGTTTTAGTCATATGGATCATACTTGACACAATTTGGAAAAAGACCTCAGTGCTGCAAAATCATATTTTCAGTGTCAAGGTGTGAAAGTTCTCATTTGACCTTGGACATGTTATGCATCCGTTTTAGATGTTAGGCTGAGGCTGCCTTTTTTCTTTTGTCTGTTAACTGGCCAGTGTGGTTTAAGAAAGGTTAAAAAAACTGAAATTTTGCCATTATTTTTTTAGGTGTTATGTGATATATAATTACATGCAATGTATGCAAAACAACTAAAGAAATAAATATACATCTCATTACCCAATGGCTAAATCATAATTTACTATCAGCAATACTATACACTCACACACACACACACACAACACACACACACACACACACACACACACACACACATGCATGCATGCGAGACAAACAAACAAAGAAACTTGGGGTAGGGTATATCAGGAATCTAGAATTTAAATTACCAAGCTCACTGCAAGTGCTGGCTGGTAGATGCTGCTATCGGGATGTGTGTTATGACCACCACCTGAAAAAGGTATATTTCATATTGATCAAATACATTACAAGTCAAACAAGTGTACATAATATTCATCACCTACAAACATCTATTTAGTTGCTTGAGTGAATAAGTATTTTTTCAATTATAGAAAGTTACAATATTCTACAAATTTCTGACACATATGTATTTTCTGTTGGTCAGGTAGAAAACAGCTCAGGGACTGTGGGAGGTTTTTTTTATTTCAGTATCATCATCATCGTCAAAGTGTTACCATAATATTAAAATAACAGAACTTTCCAACATTAGAAATTGCTTTACAATGACTGTAAGTACAATAATGAGCGAACTCAGAATGCTATCCTGTTCCAAGTCTACCTCTATAGAACAGATCCTTATGTACATACCCACAAATTCATCACACTTGTTACACACACACACACACACACACACACACACACACACACGCACGCACGCACGCACACGCACACACGCACACATACATCCCTTTCAAGACAACCAATTGCAAAAAAAAAAAAAAAAGAAAAAAAATTCCATTCATGTGACTCACTGCATGACACTTAAACACACAATAGCTCGGTCACCTATCCCCCACCCCAACAGACATACACTTCCACACTCATGCATTACACTTGCAAAGTGCCTTACAATATTGCTCGGGAATAAAACCAAACGACATACATGATATATATATATATATATATATATATATATATATATATATATATATATATATATATATATATATATATAATGCACTTCCACATTGGGCTATGCATGATAACGCACACGCACACATCATACACATTTTGGATGTTTTGTACATGCATGCACACAACAAAACACACACACACATTTTTCCTCTCACACAGTGGCACACACACAGTCACATACACATGTAATACAGTGATACACACAGCTTTTACTGTAGGCTTTTCAAGTATTCCCATCATGTTTGACTCACCTCTGATACCTGAATCAGGTCACTGTCACCACCAACAATCATGTCGATCAGCTCGTCTGTGGGTTTAGAGGGCACTGCTCCCACTGCCTGTTTTCATACGGCCTGCGCTCCCATTCCGATGGTCTCTCTTTAGATTTGTTCATTTTTCACGGACTTACTCTCAGTCTCAGTCTTCGACATCGTTGTTTACTCCGGAAATAGGTTGCATACGCATGCGCTGAGAGCGAGATTACGGGAATCCCCTGTCAGTCTAAAATAGACGGCCGGGTAACTAACCGACGGCAGACCGCGGCTCACGAATAGGCATGCGTTCTAACCAGCGGGTCCAGTTTAAGTCCATGAATACAGGCCTGTGTCTTCACCCTGGATAAAACATCATCAAAGGCTTCAGTTCAGTTGCGCTGGCCGAGTTGGGAGCAGTGGGGTTATCTTCTCCTTTCTCCATCGTTGAAAGAAAAAAAAATGTCTGTCCCAAACGACCGTAGGAGCGACGGGGGGGGGGGGGGGGGGGGGGGGGGGGGGGGGGGGGGGGGGGGGGGGGGGGGGAAGAGGGGAGTGGTGAGGGGGGTGGGGGGGGGGTGAGTGCATCACAGCTGTCTAAATCAGAACTCTGTAATACACGGCTGTTCTTTAACGGTCATCAGAATGAGTGGCCTAATGTTTATATATGCTCATCTCTCTCTCTCTCTCTCTCTCTCTCTCTCTCCTCTCTCTCCATGTCCATTTTTTAACTGAAGTAACAGATGTACTCACAACCCACGCATTCTAAAACCCAAACAGTTTAAAACCCAAATAGTTTAAAACCGGAACAGTTTAAAACCAAAGCAGTTTAAGGGCCAAACAGCTTAATAATCCAAACAGTCAAAAACTGATAACAGTGCAGTCTTGTCCAGCACAAATGCACTACGTCTTTGCGGGCGTCCATGAGCTGAGAAAGCCTTTGTCATCTCTTGCGAGAGGACCTTGACCATCGCCAGTCTGTTATTCTGTCTGTGAATGGTTGGTCTTGGGGGTGGGAGTGTTGTGACCCCCTGCCTCATCCCCCCCCCCCCCCCCCAGCCCATATTCCATTCCACTCGGGCTTGTTTATGTTAATTCGTTTGAGAATGTTGGGATATGTGCTAGAGACCCAACCTTTTGAACGTCAGTGCCACAGTTCCAGAGAGTTATTTCACAAATCGCCCGATCAAGCATTTTTCATGGTGGACTATCATGACACAAGGCAGAAAGCTGCCCGTGATATCATCACACCAACGTCTGTAGGAAGCAGTCTGTCGACATAGCCACGTCTGTAGGAAGTAGTCTGTCGACATAGCCACGTCTGTAGGAAGCAGTCTGTCGACATAGCCACGTCTGTAGGAAGTAGTCCGTCACATAGCCACGTCTGTAGGAAGTAGTCTGTCGACATAGTCCACGTCTGTAGGAAGTAGTCTGTCGACATAGCTACGTCTGTAGGAAGTAGTCTGTCGACATAGCTACGTCTGTAGGAAGTAGTCTGTCGACATAGCCACGTCTGTAGGAAGTAGTCAGTCAACAGAGCCACGTCTGTAGGAAGTAGTCTGTCGACATTGCCACGTCTGTAGGAATAGTCACCATAGCGACGAATGGATGCAAAGATACAGTGTCTTCAAACCTGCTCATGCCCTGTCTGTCCTTGCAATCAGAACAAATATTGGTTCTGTGATTTTCCGCGCAGACTGCATGACTTCTGCATTGTCTTCATAGATTGTAGCTGCTCGCTCATGAGGCCGAATCCTTCACCATACACACTGACCATGATGGACCATGTATCCAAGAAGTCTCGATCGTTGGAACTCAAGGCAAAAGTCGTTGATGATGGATTGTCATGTGCCTTATGTATTTTCCTTCTATTCCAAGGGAGTCTTGGAACAAAACCCGAATCGTAGTCAGTCTGATCCACTGTAGGCTGAAAATTCATGCCAGCTGTTTGTGCTCTTAGGTTTGAAGACTGAAACAGCCGTGGATTTGTTATCTGAAAGTTTACTGGAAGAATCTCAGAGATTTTTGAACAGTCTTTGTCTTCTTCTTACACACGGGAGGTAAAAGGTCATTGCTCATTTTTACGTGATTGTGATGGACGTGCGCATTGTATTCTGACAAGATGTTGTCATGGAGAGAGCTCTGGAGCGAAACAAGGGAATTGGCCCCAGGAAATAAGTTTTCGGACAGTCACCGAGAACAAAGGACTTCGGACAGTCGTCGAGAACAAAGTTTTTGGGTGGAAACCGAGAACGAAGGATTTTGGACAGTCGTCGAGAACAAAGTTTTCGGACAGTCACTGAGAAGAAAGGTTTTGGACAGTCACGAGAACAAAGGCATTCGGACAGTCGTCCAGAAGAAAGGTTTCGGACAGTCATTGAGAAGAAAGTTTTGGACAGTCATTGAGAAGAAAGGTTTTGGACAGTCACTGAGAAGAATTGTTTTTGGACAGTCACTGAGAAGAAAGGTTTCGGACAGTCACCGAGAACAAAGGTTTTAGACAGTCATTGAGAACAAAGGTTTTGGACAGTCATTGAGAACAAAGGTTTTTGAGACAGTCATTGAGAACAAAGGTTTTAGACAGTCATTGAGAACAAAGGTTTTGGACAGTCACCGAGAACAAAGGTTTTTAGACAGTCATTGAGAACAAAGGTTTTGGACAGTCATTGAGAACAAAGGTTTTAGACAGTCGTGATTCGCCCAACTGTGATACATCCAGAAGTGGGGAGGAGAAAGATGGGAGGGGGGATTGGGAGGGGAGGGAGGGAGGTTATGGAGGTTGGTGGAGGGGGGGTTGGGAGGGGAAGGAGGGGTTATGGAGGGGTGGTGGTGGGGGATTGGGAGGGGAAGGAGGAGGTTGTGGAGGGGTGGTGGGAGGGGGATTGGGAGGGGAAGGAGGGAGGTTGTGGAGGGGTGGTGGGAGGGGGGATTGGGAGGGGAAGGAGGGAGGTTATGGAGGGGTGGTGGGAGGGGGGATTGGGAGGGGAAGGAGGAGGTTGTGGAGGGGTGTGGGGTGGGACAGGGGGGCGGGGAAGGGGCGTGTCAGACAAAGAATGGCGAAACTGGAAACGTTGAGTCAACTTGACCCCTCCCTTATTCGTCGTCTGTACGCGTGAAATGTCTGGGTTTCTATGGTGAGATGGGCAGTTCAGCCCCCCCCCCCCCCCCCCCCCCCCCCCCCCCCCCCCCCCCCCCACTCTGTGTCCCCGTCCCTTTTTGTATGAAAATCTATATTGTCAGTTTTTATTACGAGCAATGGTAATATCAGTAATATATTTTTTTTTAGCACTGCAGTCTTTATAGTGGTATTGTGCCATCGCCACCACCATCACCCTCTTTCTCCTATTCCTCCTTCTCCTCTTCCTTCGATATTTGCGGTGATCGTTGTAGTCATTGTTATCATTGTTACCAACATCATTGCTGCTAACGCTGGCTGCTGCTACCTGTCTCGTTGCTTTTGATGTCATGATAATGATGATAGTAGTAGTAGTAATGATAATGATAATAATGATAGTCGCAATAATAATGATGATGATGATGATGATGATAATGATAATGATGATGATGATGATGATGATGATGATGATGATGATGATGATGATGATCATCACGAATAAAATAATAACAGTAGTAGTAGTTTTAATAACGGTGGTAGCAGCAGCAGCAGCAGCAGCAGCAGCAACAGCAGATAACAGACTCATCTTCACACTTTCCATCTAACACACACACACACACACACACACACACACACACACACACACACACACACACACACACACACGCACACACACACACACTCACTCACCCACACACACGTACACACACACGCACCACACACACACACACACACACACACACACACACACACACACACACACACACACACACACACACACACACACACACACACACACGCACAGAACCCCATCAACAAAGACACCACGGACGCTGACCACAATGATGACGCGGGGATCTTTGCGGTAGAGGTCATCGAAGAAGATGTAGATGACGAGGGCGGCCAAGCAGTACAGCAGCACCAGCACCCCCACAAAGACGAAGAACTGGGCAGAGGCCTGGGCCCCTGAGAGCAGACACACGTCCCCCTGCCCCCCAGCATCACTGCTGCTGCTGCTGCTGCCGCCGCCACACACCGGGTATTTGATGCACACCTTTTCCAGACTGCAACCCAAAATGTGGATTGGGACATGAGGCAATGGTGTATCTTCTTTCCTGTTTGGTATTGGTATTGGAGTTATGTTGCACGATGCTTTTCAGTTTTGTTTTTTACTGTGCTGTACGGGTGTAAGTTCGAACAGAGACTCTCCGAGTGTGGATGCACGCATGCGTGAAAACACACCCAACAAAGCAAAACAAAGCAAAACAGAACAGAGAAGAACGGAACAAAATGAAACACCGCAAAGAATACAAAGGAGGAACGTCGTTTTTTTTTTGTCTGATTTTGGTGAAATGGTCACCTGCTGATTTGATTATCTAACAGAGCTACGACCTGACCTGATGGTTAATGAGAGTGACAACAAATAATGAACAGTATTGTCGCCGGTGCTCACGCTACACACACACACACACACACACACACACACACACACACACACACACACACACACACACACACACCACACACACACACACACACACACACACACACACACCCACACACACACACACAACAAACACAGATACACACACACACACACACAAACAAACAAACAAACAAACAATACAACCACACACACAAACACACACAAACACACAAACACACGCACACACACACACACACAGACACAGACACACACACACACAACAACACACAAACAGATACAGACACAGACACACAAACAGATACACACACAGACAACACAACACACACAAGAAACACACACACACAAGCACACACCACACACACACACACACACACACACACACACACACACACACACACACACACACACACACACACACACACACACACACACACACACACACAGCACAGTAGGAAACACAATTCAAAGGAACTGAGAAAAAATGTGCATGGCTGGGCCATCATTTTTTTATTAACTTTCAACTCACCTACAGTGTGTCAGTTTCCGTTAAATATTCTAGAAGATTGCCATGATATACTCCAGAGAACCCGCACACCCACTCTGTGAGTGCATGCATGAGTAAACATGCGCTGTCGCGTGCACGTGCCCCCTCTCCGACCCTCCACTCGCACACCCCACTCACGAAATTACACACACACACACACATACAATCAGAGAGGAGATGCAGAGAGAGAGAGAGAGAGAGAGAGAGAGAGAGAGAGAGAGAGAGAGAGAGAGGAGAGAGAGAGAGAGAGAGAGAGAGAGAGAGAGAGAGAGAGAGAGAGAAAATGTTTTATTCAGTATTCAACACACACCATGGCACGATTGAACATTCTCTCTCTCTCTCTCTCTCTCTCTCTCTCTCTCTCTCTCTCTCTCTCTCTCTCTCTCTCTCTCTCTCTCTCTCTCTCTCTCTCTCTCATTGATTGTTACACCTTTTCGTGTCTATTGTTTGATTTTTTGCTTCTCACTACGTACATTTTTTTCTTGCCCAGAGGGCTGGATGTAAAAAAAAAATATTTATGCTTAATCCACTACCCTCTTAAGACAAAATTCATTCATTCGTTCCTTCCTTCCTTCCTTCCTTCTCTCTTGTTCTTCATATATTCAACGGTTGATATATATATTAGTTTTAATATGTTTTTGGTTGCAGGTCTATCATTGAGCTCATTACACACACACATTAGACATTCCAGAGATCACCAATTGAGAGGATGGTTTACTCTGTATTAGGTAAATCAACATATCAAAACAACATATGGATCAGTTAGAATATGTTTGAAATAAAATGTTTTGAAGAAAAGACGGAAAAAACCTTACAGATTGTACATTGATATTGACTCCTGTTTATTCTACTGCAACAATAAAAGCAGCAGCAACGACAATAACAAAGACAACAATAACGACAATAACAACGACGATGACGACGACAAGAATAACAACAGCAACAACAACAACTGCTAACTACTAACTACTACTACTACTACTACTACTGGTCAGTATGGAACGGACACTGGGTGTAATGCCCTACTGGTCAACACATGATAACATTGTGGTCAGTGTGGAATGCATACTGGGTGTAGCGCCCTACTGGTCAATATATGATAACAATGTGGGAATGGAAGCACTGGGTGTAATGCCCTACTGG
>JADBJO010000917.1:35855-38355 GCA_016801955.1 Conus betulinus | reverse complement strand
ACACACACACACACACACACACACACACACACACACACACACACACGCCGCGCGCATGCTAGCAGGCCACACGGCGCTTTCCCACGCGCACATACTCATACACTCAACTCGTTCAACACTGCAGTACATGAGATAGGGACAGACTGCAGTACATGAGATAGGGACAGACTGCAGTACATGACATAGGGACAGACTGCAGTACATGAGATAGGGACAGATGTACTTACAGCTTGGATTCCTTTGAATTTACAGCTCAGGTTCAAAACGAAAATCGAATTGAATTTTGCTAGGAATTGCGCGGCTTTCTTTTACGTAAATGTTTGTCCGATGCTGACATTCTACCAACACTTGGAATACATGTCTACAGGAACTTTACTGTCAGGAACATGATACTCCAGGAGAGGGGATATTTGAGAGAGAGAAATGACTTCACTAGATGTTCTCACAGGACCGGGGAGATAGCACACAACTCTGTGACCAACTGACGAAATTATTTGTGTAAATCTTTGTTTCTGTGTGTTGATATGAATAAAAAATCATTGTATTTGTTCATTTGTACAGTCAGTTAAGTGCAAAAATCGTTGAATTTTTATTTTCCTGGCTACGCAAAACCTACACACAAACACACACACACACAGAGAGAGAGAGAGAGAGAGAGAGAGAGAGAGAGAGAGAGAGAGAGAGAGAGAGAGAGAGAGAGAGAGAGAGAGAGAGAGTTACTATAAGTGCACAACGCCCATTGATTCGGACATGTATTGGAAAGAAAAGGTTTGATGTCCTGTCATACATGACTGAAGCCCTTTAGATAGGTTGTGCCCCTTGGTACAACACCCAGCCAGAGTTTTGTCCAGCAAGAGTTTGCAAATTTTTTTTTTTTGAGTGGGCGAAGAAGATCTAACACACACATTGACGTGAGGGATGTATATATATGTGTGCAGATAAAAAAAAACCCTTAAAAACAAAACAGATAAAGACACACACACACACACACACACACACACACACACACACACACACACACACACACACACACACACACACACACACACACGCACACATACACACACACACAATCACACACACACAACTGCACACACCCATTCCAATCACTACCCCTACCTCCCACCTACTCATTCTCTCTCTCTCAGTCTCTTTCTCTCTCTCTCTCATGCGCGTGTGGACACACACACACACACTCACACACACACACACACACACACACACGCACGCACGCACGCACGCACGAACACGCCACGCACGCACGCACGCACGCACGCACACACACACACACACACACACACACACACACACACACACAGAGCATACGAGACCCGCGGGCACAATTATCCACTGATTTCCTCTCTGATTGAGAACAGGTTAACACGGAAGGAGGACGAAATTCCGCAACCAAACATGATGGCCTCTTTTAAACCCGCCAATCTAGTAATAATTAATTTAAAAAAAAACATCGGTACTTGTGGTCAGTTGTGCTGGCCCTGTGACTGACCAGTGCCTGACGTGGCGGAAGGTTTTCAAGACCCCTGACACTCTGCTGTGAGGACGTTTGGAATGGAGGAAGCTTTCATCATACGTGACACTCTGCTGTGAGGACGTTTGGAATGGAGGAAGCTTTCATCATACGTTTCATCACTATGCTGTGAGGACGTTTGGAATGGAAGGAAGTTTTCATCATTCATGACACTATGCTGTGAGGACGTTTCATCATGGAGCTGAAGGACTTTCATCATAAGGACACTCTGCTGTTCAGGACGTTTGGAATGGAGGAGGACGTTTCATCATTCATGACACTATGCTGTGAGGACGTTTGGAATGGAGGAAGCTTTCATCATACGTGACACTCTGCTGTGAGGACGTTTGGAATGAAGGAAGTTTGATCATTCATGACACCATGAGTGAAGCTTTCATCATACGTGACACTCTGCTGTGAGGACGTTTGGAATGGAGGAAGCTTTCATCATACGTGACACTATGCTGTGAGGACGTTTGGAATGGAGGAAGCTTTCATCATATGCGTGACACTATGCTGAAGAGGACGTTTGGAATGGAGGAAGCTTTCATCATACGTGACACTATGCTGTGAGGACGTTTGGAATGAAAGAAAGTTTCATCATCATGACACACTATGCTGTGAGGACGTTTGGAATGGAAGAAGCTTACAGCATAGTGTCACGTATGATGAAAGCTTCTTCCATTCCATGACGTCCTCACAGCATAGTGTCACGTATGATGAAAGCTTCTTCCATGAAAGCTTTCATCATACGTGACACTATGCTGTGAGGACGTTTGGAATGAAGAAGTTTTCATCATACGTGACACTATGCTGTGAGGACGTTTGGAATGGAGGAAGCTTTCATCATACGTGACACTATGCTGTGACGATGACACTACGCTGTGAGGACGTTTGGAATGAGGAGGAAGCTTTCATCATTCATGACACTATGCTGTGAAGACGTTTGGATGAAAGAAGCTTTCATCATAC
>JADBJO010000917.1:15855-20855 GCA_016801955.1 Conus betulinus | reverse complement strand
GATTATGAGTGTTTGTACCAACATTTCAACACAAATATGCATTCCTATCTTCAAACCTACATAGTCCTTGTTTACAAAACCCGGCGTCATAGACCGTGGGAGTTCTCAGACAACGGTTTGTCCTGTATGGGTGAAGTAGTCCCCAAACACACGGACGCATGAAATGTACATCAAAGCGTGCAGATTAAAAAAAATGGAAGAGACAGACGAAGTGTTGATGTCTGTCTCCCCCAGGGACGATTTCTGGCTGGCTGTGTTCCTGTCATGCTGACACAGTGCCTAAACTATAGTCTCCTCATCTCCTCTATCTGCAGCACCAGTTCAGCCACCAGGCATCCCTTTTTTCACGTTTGTTTTCTGCATGATTCGGTTCAAGATGAAATAAGAAACTGAGTGTTGAAGATTCTGAAGAATACAACCAGATCGTCATTATTTGGTGAGGCAAAGGGAAGAGAGAGAGAGAAAGAAAGACGGAAAAAAGAGAGAGAGAGAGAGAGAGAGAGACAGACAGACCAATAGATAGATAATTAGATAGATAGATAGATATTAGATAGATAGATAGATAGATAGAGAGAGAGAGAGAGAGAGAGAGAGAGTCTAAACTGTGTGTGCATATTGATTTCTTTCAATCTCTAAACACACAATCATGAAGCATTATTTGCTATTTCATTCTTTTGCTAAAACTCTATGGGACGACCTATGTCTGGCCTTTCCCACCCTTCCACATATGTCTTTTTTTTCTCTCTTTCAAAACCGCCAACCTCACCCCCTGTCGCCCTCTCCAGTATCAATCCCACCGTTATTCATTTTCTGGCAGTTTGCACGTGCTGTGTCCTCTTCCTTCTGATTGGCTGAATGCTCCAGGACGGCTACTTTGTTGCGGTCCTGTCACTGCACACGCACGTTTCCTCAACACCGACCGGTGCTCATGTCGCAGGCTCTGTTCTTCAGATTGTTTTTTCCAAGTAGAGTAGAAAGAAACTCGTGGAGAGCATGGCAGCAGAGAGTCCTCAGAAGAGAAGCCCCCTTCAAGCGAGTGTTTCGGCCCTTATCTCCTGACACTCTAGGGGGTTGGGCCACACCCGGTTCATGACTCCGGATGTCCCTCTGCTGCCCCCTTTTTTTTTTTTTTTTTTTTTTTTTTTTTTTTTCCCCATCTTGGGATGAGCCATGACTGGGATTCGAACCCATGCCCTTCTGGACATGCTCATTTCCATTTAATGACTCGCGCACTAACCACTGAGCCACAGGGACACCTGATATTTGTAGGAAAGTTAAGCCTTATGAAGTTCACTTTTGTTCCTCCTTGACCAGATCCAACTTGAACACCTCTCTGCTGCTTCTGCCATTGCTTTCAGGGCTTTGGTTTTTTCCCTCCCTGCAACTGAGAGCTGTTTCATGAGGCTGTATGCAGACGTTCCCACAAACCCCCTAGCTCCAATTTCTGCAGTGAGGACTTTGACCTGATAGCCTTCTCTCCTCAGCTGTTTGCCAGATCAGCATACTTTTCAGTCTTGTAGATCTGAGCTGCCTCCATTCTGTTCTCATATGGCACCGTGAGCTCGATCATGATCAGCTGCTTGGTTGACTGAGAGTGTAATACTATGTCTGGTCTCATGCCACTCTTGCTGATAATCTCTGGGTGACTATTCCATTCTGGGAGGTCTGCTGTGCACTCCCAGTCATCTGCCCCGTCCAGCAGACTCTGCCTGCATGTTCCGAGTGGCACTGTTGTTCTTGGCCATGATTCGCTGCCTCCTGCCGTGAAGAATGTTGCGGGTGCTTTTGGAGTCCTGATTTTCCCTTTTGTGGTGTAGGTACTAGCCCAGACTACTTGTACAATCTCTTTGAGCACTTGGTTGTGCCTCCATGTGTACCTTCCTTGAGCCAGGGCTACTTTACATGAGCTTAGGACATGCTCCACTGTTTGTTTTTCATGGCAAAGGGGGCATGAAGGATCGTCTGTTTTTCCCCCCCCACTTCACCAGGTTTGCATTTGAAGGCAGAAGGTCATATGCAGATCTGAGAATGAAGCTGATCCTGAGAGGGGCCATGTGCCAAATGTCATTCCAAGTGAGACTTCTTTGGAGTGTATTCTCCCACGTTGTCCCATTGCCCTTGCTGGCTCTGCTGGACTGCTTTTTTTGAGTCTTTGTTGGTCTCTTTTTTCTTTTCTCATCTCCTGAATCATCATGTCTCTTTTGGCTTTTCCTTTGGCCTTTGACCACCATTCAGTTTTGGTCACCCCCCCAGTCCTTGTCTGTTGGTCTGTGTGTGTCCTGTTATTTCTCTGATCTTGAGACTTTCTTTTGCAGAATCCATCGCCTCTTGAACTTTCCATTTTCTGCCTGTCTTCAGCTGGGGCTTGATTGCTTCAACCACCTTGTCTCCTGAGTCCTCCAGCATGCTTTGAAGTCTGATCTTCCCTGCTTTATATTCCTCCAGGATGGATTTCAGTGGTAGTTTCAGCTTTGCTTGGCGACAGTATAGCGCTATGTCAGTCAGACAGGGTGGGACACCAAGCCATTTCCTTGTGAACTTGTTGATTTTGGATTCCATTGCCTCCACTATGCTGGTGCAGATGTCGTATATCATCAGAGGCCATAGGAGCTTTGGTATCAGCATGAACTGCAGACACCAGACCTTGTATTTGCCAGGGAGCCCACACTGGTCAATGGTCTCCAAGCCTTCTTCCGACATCTGTTTGGTTTCTTTTGCTCTTCGTGTGTCTTTCAGCGTATCATCATACCATCTTTCCAAGGCTCTTGACTGGCTCTTCTGTTACTGTTGGAATGGTCTGGTTGGCAACACTGAAGACCACAGATTCGGCCACTTTTCCTTTCCTCAGTGAGAGACTCCGTGATTTCTTTGGCTTGAACTTCATTCTGGATGAGGCAACTATGTCGTCCAGCCTCTCCAGCACGTGACGTGTCTCGTCTTCTCTGGATGAAATCACTGTAGTGTCATCCATGAAGGCCTTGAGGGGGGGGGCATCTTGTATCCATCGCCAAGGTCTGTTTGTCTTGCGTTGTTTGTTGCTGCTTTCAAGATGACTTCCATTGCCAACACGAACAGTATTGGGGAAATGGCACAGCCCATTGCAATGCCCACTTCCAAGTTGATCCAATCTGTTTTGTGTACTCCTTGGTAGAGAACCGCATTGAGAAGCCATTGAAGTACTTCTTGAGCATGTCGCGGATGTTCTTTGGCACATGGTACATCTTAAGAGCCAACTGTATCATCTCATGGGGTACAGATCCATATGCGTTTGCCAGGTCGAGCCACACTACGTCCAGGTCTCTCTTTTCTGTTTTTGCTCTTTGGATTGCGTCCCAGATCATTGTGGCGTGTTCTACACAGCCAGCCACGCCTGGAATGCCACCTTTCTGGACTGACACATCCAAGTACTTGTTTTCCATGAGGTACTTGGTCAGCCTTGCTGCCATGACAGAGAAGAAGATTTTCCCTTCGACATTCAGTAGTGATATTGGCCTGAACTGGCTGATGTCACTTGAGTTTTGCTCTTTGGGATGTACACACCATCTGCCGTCATCCACTGGCCGCTGATCTTCTGATTTCTCCAAGCTGATCGCAGCAGCCTGTGGAGCCACTCCAGCACCTTGGGACATTTCTTGTACAGCTGGTAAGGTATTCCGTTTGGGCCCTGGTGATGATTTGGCTCTGGCTTTGTCGACCACCTTCTTGATTTCCGCCAGCGTTGGAGGCTTGTCTTGAACTGTTGTTCCTCAGGGTTGGTTGGCCACACCAGACCTTGAATGTCGAGTGGTGCTTTGCTCTGTGAGTCAGAGTATGTTTTTCTCTCAGATGCTGCTCAAGAACTCCTTTGTCCACACTTAGGGTCCCAGATTTTGGCTGCTCGAATAGAGTTCTGGCAAACTGGAAGGGGTCTCTGAAGAAACGCTCTTGTGTCTTCTTCTTTTGCTTTTTTCCTCTTCCTTGCAGATTCCGCTTTGCTGAGGGCGCTGTGTTTTGCTTTCAGGTCTTCCCAGAGTTTTTTCCAAGCCTTGTTTTTCAGCTGGCAGAGCAGTCTTCATTTGCTTCTTGAGAGTTTTTCTTTTGGACCCCTGATCTTGTCCATCTCTTCTTGGCGTCTGGATTTCTTTGGAGGTGTTTTCTCTTCGGGTAGTTTTGCTCCATAGGCGTCTCTACATGGGCATACACAATGTCCCCATATGTGGCTAGTTTGTGTTCAAGGGTGCTTTTCCCTATCAGTGCATCGAGTCTTTGGACGATTTTTGCATCCAGTTTCTCCCAATCTTCAGTCTCGTTTGCTCGTGGCAGGTTGAGTTTCAGGCGCCTGGCATCGAGGGCCTGTGCAAATTCCTCATCCGAACCAACAGCGTGGATGTCCTTGGCACTGTGGTTTAAATCCAAGATCACCATCATCATCATCATCATCATCATCATCATTATCACGAACTTGATCATGGTGGTCATCATTATCATGATCACTACCACCACCAACATTACTATTACAACAACCATAACTATCATCATCATCATCATCATCATCACCACCATCATCATCATCGCAGTCATCACTGTCCCAGAGTTATTGTTCTCTGTGACGCATGTTGTTTCTGCAAACAGCTTGAAGGATCTCCAAACATCTTGGAAATGAACTCCATTTGTTAAAAAACAGATGGCTCTGGAAAACCTGATCTCCAAACATCTTGAAATGAACTCCATTTGTGAAGAAACAGAATGGCCCTGGAAACCTGATCTCCAAACATCTTGGAAATGAACTCCATTTGCGAAGAACAGAATGGCCCTGGAAACCTGATCTCCACACATCTTGGAAATGAACTCCATTTGCGAAGAACAGAATGGCCCTGGAAACCTGATCTCCACACATCTTGGAAATGAACTCCATTTGCGAAGAACAGAATGGCCCTGGAAACCTGATCTCCTTGGAAATGACATCTTGGAAATGAACTCCATTTTGCGAAGAACAGAATGGCCCTGGAAACCTGATCTCC
>JADBJO010000917.1:0-14971 GCA_016801955.1 Conus betulinus | reverse complement strand
TTTAACAAACGCACATATCTTCACAATTACATGAAAAAGTTGATGAGTTGTTCCTCCATTAACATTGAGGCGTAGATGGAATTTAAAGTTAAAAAAGAATTGAAAAAACAAACAAGAAGAAATCGATTACAAACAAAGACATCAATCACAAAGAAGAAAAAAAATCATCGCACATGGACAGAATAAGCCATCCTTCTGTTGTTAGAGAGAGAGAGAGAGAGAGAGAGAGAGAGAGAGAGAGAGAGAGAGAGAGAGAGAGACACTTTGACACTTTGATATATTTTATTGTCATTACCAAAAGGTCTTATGACAAGGAGGGTAACAGGGTAATAAAATATCCTCTCAGACACGAGTACCCTTTTAACATTACGATAGCAACAACAATGACAACCACAACGACAAAAACAAAAAACACGACGACAACAACAACAAACAACAACACAACAACACACACACACGCACACACACACACACACGCACACACACACGCACACACACGCACACACACACACACACACACACACACACACACACACACACACACACACACACACACACACACACACACACGAGGAAAATGTAATATTACAGATTGATCCGACCATCCACTCTTTTAGACGATGACTATATTACTGAACTATTCCACATGCTTTTAGTCATGTTTTTGAGTTCAAGTCCTTCTTTTTTTTTTTATACAATATTATAAATGCTTTTGTCTTATTTTCATTGCTTCTGTAATGAATTTAGCGACTGACCTGATCATACAGTCGTCATCAGACGATAACAAAGAAGCCACATTTTGTCTTTCACAAACATCCAAAGTAAGAAAGGAACATTTTGCACGCACATCACTGTATGCAGTACATTGAAATAAGAAGTGCTTTTCATTATCAATAGTATATCCACATGAAGGGCATGGTGATTCTGTGGATGTTCCACACTCAAACCATCTTTTGTTTGCATTGAAACCTACCGTTCGTAACCTGAATCTTGCGTAACAACTTCTTTGCCATTTATCTTTAATGACATTAAGAAACTTCTCCGAATGAAATATGTTCTTAAAGGAGAAGAACCAACGATACTTTTCTTTGGTTTCCATATCCGAATGCCAGTTCTGTTTAAAAGAACAAATGAGTCTGTCCTTAAATTCTGCAATAAACTGCTGTTCGTTTCCTACTCCTTGAGACATCCACACTACTCCAAAGCCCTGTTCTGATAGTACTTTCTTTACATTATAAGCCCAATTTTCTTTACCTCGTTCCATTTGCACCAGCATCATATCATAAGCTTGTCTGCACAGACGTGACTGTGGAAGCTTCAACATTTTCAACCAGTACCTAACACATTTCACATAAGATCTTATATAAAGAGGGTATCTGCCCCATCTCTCTCCGTATAAAAGAGTGTTAGATGCATGAATTGGTACCTGAAGAAAACGCTTCATAGCGTACGTGTGTACTTTTTCTATCTGTGAATTTTTTTGCAACCCCCAAATTTCAGCTCCATAAGTAAGTAAAGGTTCTATCTGTGAATCGAACATTCTCCAAAATATACTACAATCAATACATTTCAGCTTCCTTAAGATCTCATAATTTCATGACACCTTTTTTTACCCCTTTCTTGAAGATTCTTCCCACGCATAACTTAGCGTCAATTTTGTTGAAAATATCATTCCTAAGTATTTGTATGAATTGGCTACTACTTGAACTTTTGTATTTCCATAAAACCATCTTTCGTGTAAAGAAGAGATGTCCACCATTTCTGAAGACCACAATGTTTGTCTTATCCAAGTTAACTGTTAAACACAAACGATCTGCTTCCTCTTTCAAGATATTTAACTGGTTTTGTAAACCTACAACTGTGCCAGATAAAAGAATAACATCGTCAGCAAACAGTAGCAAAAATATCTCTACTGCCCCAGGTATTATTTGAATACCATGTCTACCTTTACTAGATAACTCCACTGCTAGTTCATTTATGAAAAAAGAAAACAGCAGCGGACTCAACAGACACCCTTGTTTAACTCCATTTGGGCAATCGAAATATTCTGAATACTCACTCTTGACACGTACACACGCAAGTACCGAGCTGTAAATACTCCTAATGGCTTTATACAATTTACCATTCACACCACTTTTACGAAGTACATTCCACAAAACATTGTGATTTATAGAATCAAATGCTTTCTTAAAATCTACAAATGCAACATAAAGCTTCGTATTACAGAGTAAGTGTTTCTGTACCAGTGAGTAAAGTGTAAATATATGGTCTATGGTACTGTAATTGGTTCTAAAACCTGCTTGTTCTTCAACTATCTTTCCTTCGTTTTCAGCCCATTTTGTTAATCTTTTATTTAGTATGTGAGTGTAGACTTTACTTAAAATACTGGTAAGTGCTACCCCACGATAGTTATCCGGATTGTTAGCATCTCCTTTCTTATGTATTGGTATGATAATCGATTTAGCCCATTCTAGAGGAAAAGTGCCATTTTCAAAAAGTTGGGTGAATAAATGGACAAGGAAATCGATTACAGCTGAGTTTGCATGCTTTAGCATTTCCGCTATAATTTTGTCTGGTCCTGCGCTCTTTCCTACTTTTAAATGATTAATAGCAGCAACAACTTCCTCTCTGGATATTAGATTGTTAAATAATGGCTCAATTTCATCATCTTCTTCCTAGATTTACATCATTCTTCTGTAGCACTGCTATCAAAATTATGGAAAACGCCCCAGAAATGATCATACCAATTTTGTACTGAGATCTCGTCATAAACAAAGCGTTTCTTATTAACAGATCTTATTAATGCCCAAAATGTCTTCGAATCATCAACAGAATCTCTTAGTTTCTTTAATCTATTTTTCTTCAAACTCATGTTCCTTTATTTTCCTTAATGTAATGTAATCTTTTCGAGTTAAAGCGTATTCTTCTCTTTTCTTATTTTTGTCCTTAATTATTTTGCATCTCTGAAATCTTTTCAGTAACCTTTTAACTTCCTGTTTCTTTCGTTTGCAGTCATCATCAAACCAATCGTTACATTTTCTGTCACCTCTACCAATAACTCTCTACCATACAAGCAGCAGCCCCACAAAGCACTGACAAACATATCAAGACTCTCATTCACATCAATATCTAATAGTTGACAGGCTTTCTGCAAAGTCTCTTGAAATTCATCACATTCGAGTTCATTTTTGTACATATTTGCATTTTCATCCGACCATATGATTTTTTTCTTCACCTTGCTGTCGTAAATGCTTATCCTCCGAACGACAACAGTCACCTCTCCATATTACCTCAACTGGTAGGTGCCATGAGTAGATACAGTCACCAACACGTAAATCAAAATTTGATAACAAATCAGTGTGAATCAGAAAATAATCAATTACACTGCAACCATTGGAAGATACAAAAGTATATTCACCCTCACTATCACCATTACAAAAACCATTTAAGATACTCAAATCGAACATGAAACAAAAGTTCAACAATGTTTTACCAAAATTATTAACGGTTGAATCTTTAGAACGACGTGTACAACTGTTGTCATCTATGTCAACATCCTCTACACTGCTAACATAGTTTGCCATTATTTCATTTTCAACTTGTCTGTTTCCTGTTCTGGCATTTAAATCACCTGTTACAACAAAATAGAGTTCATCCATTTTTCTTTCTCAAAATGCTGCAATAGGGCTTCCATTAA
Organism: Conus betulinus; assembly: GCA_016801955.1. Lineage (NCBI taxonomy): Eukaryota > Metazoa > Mollusca > Gastropoda > Neogastropoda > Conidae > Conus > Conus betulinus. The sequence goes on along the minus strand of JADBJO010000917.1, from coordinate 11,274 downwards.
CAGAACACCATCCTTAATCCATTTGTCATTGTATGAGGGGGGGCTCCTTCCGGACAATATAGCAAGCGACTAATAACATCTTTGTCAATGCCAAACACATGTTTATCTACTTTTACAGCAATAACGTTGTCGCAGTCAAGCTTTATTTCTTTCACATTTTCTGTAAAGTCTTTCTTATCAATAGCAACACACCTCCTGAATTCCTCCCATGGTGAGACAATTTTCTCGCTGGCACATGAAACTTCAAGTAATCAGAAAAAACATTACTATAATCAAATGATGAATCAAGAAAAGTTTCGGTAAGGGTAACAAAATCAAATTTATTCACATAATTTATAAAAGAGAGGTCACTCAGTTTACTGAATAAGTTTTCAACATTATAGTTTAAAAATGTCCACTGAGGTGAATGGTCGGGCCTGTCCTATGGTTTCCTCGCGGCGCTCGAGCGTAGGCTCCTGTCATTCAGTCCATCGCCTGTCCCCCTGCCACGACCCGAAGCTGCTGTCCTGCTTGGCCGGTTACCCAGGTACGTCTGAATTCCTGCCTGCTTGCTCGACGCGTGCCCTCCACGTGGTGCACGTGCGTCAGTGCCACGGCGTCCTCCAGTGACACAACTCGGGGAATCCCCGCTGGTTGTCACTGCTCCGTACCGCCTGGTCTTCGTGTAGCTGCGAGGGACGTGTCCACCACTCTCCCGTCGCCATCGTCACGCTGCAGTTGACTCTGGGTGGGCCGGGAGCCATGCACAGAAGCAGGGGAAGAACCCCTACTGTCAACACTTTTCTCGCCCTGAGTCGGGGTGTTGTCATGGCGACTGGTTTCAGTGCGTCGGTCGTTCTCATTCACAACTGTAGTGTTCTGAACATTTGTCCTGCCAGCATTAGGTTTTGCACTTCTGTCAGTTCTGCAGTCCTCCCCACTTCCCACCACCTGTGCATATGTTCGGGGATCTGGGAATCGTGGGCCTATGACTAGCTGACCTTTCTTAAAAAACGCTCTCTTTCCTTCCCGCCTAGCTTGTGCAACTATTTGGGCTTGCGCTCTGGTATAGTCATTTGCCACTCTAACTCCCTTTTCCTGTAGTTGTTGTCGTGTGTTTTTGTTCGTTAACACCGACATTTTGTCTCTCCAACTTCTAAATTTGACTATCATGGGTCTTGTATGACCCTCACGTGCATATCCTATCCGGTGGGCTCGCTCTATGTCGTCATCTGTCCATCGTCTGTCATCACTGGTACTGTTAAGTACATCGACCACTGCTTTAGCACATGTGTCAAACGTCTCGCTGGCTTGTTTCTGGGAAATCCCGAAGAAGCGTAAATGTCTCTGCGTGAGAAGTCCTCGAGTCTATCCGTATCTATCTTTAGTTTCTTTACCTCCTCTTTGATTTCTTCGAGTGTTTCAGTCAGTTCGTGCGCCTCTTCTTTTCTGTCATCTGACACCGCAAACAAGTGTTGGATGTCTGTCGTCATGTCAGTCACTGTCTCTGTCAAGTGTCTGTGGTCAACTTCAAGTCTGTCACATCTTTTTTTATTTCTTCGCATTGTTTTTTTTTTTTTCACTTGCTTGACTTAGTTCGTCTTTAATTTCACTGAGATCATTCCTGATTACTGTTGTTTGTTGATGAAACTGTTGTTCTATGGTTTGCATAATTCTCTCCATCAAGTCGTCTTGTCCTGGTGTAGTATTCGCCACCGCATTTTCTGCTTCCGAGTGCACCTGTCCGTCAGGGTTGGGGCCAGGGTTCGTCTCCACGTCACCGCAAAGCAGCAGCTTACGCAGTGAGAACACGGCATGCACGACCCACAAAACAAGGACAGGCACTTGCACGTACGTGTCCAACTGACACATACCGGTGTTGCCACACATGAAATGCTCCGCACATGACATAGTCCCTTTCATATTTACATTTTCACTAAACAGTCCGTTGTCTGTTGGCAGCATTTTGGACACATTGTTGCACAAAGTGTTAGTAAGAGCTATGATCGTCCAGCACTGCAAAAATATAACAATAACATCAATCGAAGTTATCATCGTTTCACTGTCCGTGTCACCGCTCTCCTCAAAATCAACATCCTTCTGTCCGGTGAACTTTGACCTAGCGATCAATCTGCCACAAAAAATGCCGATAGCGGCCCTCCACGTCAACAAGTCCACCATTGTCACTTAGTTTCGATAACTCGATTTACTTACTGTATCATTACAACAAATATCAACTTGACACAGTTCAAAATAGCACCAAATAAAGCAACATTCCTTGCATCTGTTTACAAACGCTGCTTTCCGGACGCCATTACCCGTCATGCCCGAGAGAGAGAGAGAGAGAGAGAGAGAGAGAGAGAATATATTCCTTTTGTAAAATATTACATACAACAAGCTGCGAAGGATGATGATTAGACAACTACAATGCATCAATGACATCGACATTTTTCTTCTTCCTTTTTTTTTTTTTTTTTTTTCTCTATTTTTTTTTTTTACATTTTCATCATGTGGTTACAAAGCAAGACGAGGACGAACAGTACTACAATCAGTTATCAGTTAGGGACATGAATTTCTAGCGCGCGCGCGTGCGTGCGTGCATGCGTGCGTGTGTGTGTGTGTGTGTGTGTGTGTGTGTGTGTGTGTGTGTGTGTGTGCAGCGTGTGTGTGTGTGTGTGTGTGTGTGTGTGTGTGTGTGTGTGTGTGTGTGTGTGTGTGTGTGTGACAGAGAGAGAGAGAGAGAGAGAGAGAGAGAGAGAGAGAGATGTCATCGTTATCCTCCTCCCCCTCCCCCACACTTTTTTTTTAAACTTATCATACACTAAACAAGACTAGAATTATTAACTAAGTAGTGTTATATCAATAAGCAGCTGGAAATACGGGGATGGGCGCGCGGGGAGGGGGGGGGGGGGGGGGGGGGGGGGGGGGGGGGGGGGGGGGGGGGGGGGGGGGGGAGAGAGAGAGAGTATTTTCATTTTTTCTTATCCAAAATATTACATGCTCAACATTACTCTGGAGTTTGTGTAAAGAGAAACAATGCAACAATATAATCAAAAGTAATCAGGACACATGTTTATCACCGTGTAGTTATAGTCTTTCAAGAAATCAAAATTGTTAGGACATCATTCAGTTAGTGACAATGCACCGATAAAATCAGTGACCACAACATTCATTCATCATGATATAATTACAATCATTAATAAAGCCAAGGGTAAACATATCTCTCATTTATCATTTTCTGGTTTACAAAATCAGTAGAAAGGAACAGGCGCATCAGTTTAAATACGGCAGCAAAACAGAAGGTGTGCCCTGGTACATGTATTTTGTCCTTAATAGTAATGGTCTGCTGTGAAATGTGTAATTAGTTTTTTCCCTGAAGGATTCTGCATTTTGAGTGCATCGGAACTGCAGTGGAAGTGAATTTCAAGCCACACTACCAGAATAAGTTAAGCTTGATTTAAATATATCTATTCTAGGTATAGGAATCTGGACTTTCGGTGAATCCCTAGTGTTTATGTTAAATTTAGACGGAGGAGTTTGTGGTGCTACACCCGACGCAACTTTTAGCATTGGCAAACATTTGTTGACAGCAAGCATTTCTTTTAGCTGCAGAGCCCATGCTTTAGTAATCCCCTTCACTAAGACTAGACGATCTTTAAAGAACTGCTTTTAGTGCTCTTTTGTGGACACTGGTAAGAGGTTTCATGGCATTAGCACTAGCAGAATCAAAGTGTTGAACAATAATTGATTGAAGTGTAGGGATAATTTCCTGGCATGAAGGTTTAAGAAATGCTTACTGCCCAGCTGATATATTTGTCTGGATACTGATTTACATAAACTGTGAAGGTGATGAGACCAAGAAAGATTATTATCAATATGTACGCCTAAAACTCGATGGCTATCCACCAGTTCAATTTTCTGATTGTTGACAAAAGCAGATGGAGGCTGCGTGGTTACGCTTTGTCTTCTTTGCCTTGTTGTTATCAGCATTAGTTTTGCTTATTAGGATTCAGTGGCATGTGATTTACATTGCAAGTCACTTAAGATATCAGTATTCTCCTGTAATGAAGGGAAAACAACTTCTAAGCTGAAGCTACTTGTATGGATAGTGGTATAATCACAAAAGATTCACATGAATCCTCAATATAAAGTGGGAATTCATTCATATAAGCTCAGAAAAGCAATGGACCTAACACAGAACTTTGGGGTACGCCATGTTGGATGGGTAGTTTCTCTGATGAACCGTCGTTGACAAACAATTTGTCGACGGTCTTCTACGAATGATGTGATTAGTGAAAAGGTATTTCCTGTTATACGATATGATAAAAAGCTTCTTGCATAATAATTTGTTGTCAATTACATCAAAAGCCTTTGTAACATCAGAGAGAGAGAGAGAGAGAGAGAGAGAGAGAGAAAGACAGACAGACAGACAGACAGACAGACAGAGAAACAGACAGACAGAGAGACAGACAGACAGAGAGACAGACAGACACAGGCGCGCATATACATATAGACATGAAAGCACTTTTGCACTTACACATGCAAGGACAGAGAGAGAGAGAGAGAGAGAGAGAGAGAGAGAGAGAGAGAGACAGAGACAGAGAGAGAGAGAGAGAAGAGAGACAGACAGACAGACAGACAGACAGACAGACAGATAAATGCGAATGCGAATCTTTTATTCAGATTAAGGCCAAAGCCCCATACTGAAGGGGGTTTCATAAATGTAATATATGTCATGAATAAAACGAATCAAAATGCTAATGACAAAATACTGTAAATTAAGAAACAAACAAACAAACATACCCTCAAGATATTGCAGTCTGAATTCTCTTGTTTCCTTCATAAACTTACTTGTCGATAATAAGAGAATGAGTCTAAAGTTACACGGTTCTGTATAATATTTGGATTGGATCAGTTTTATTCTTAAATCACTCAGAGCAGGACAGCAAAACAAAAAAATGTATTTCATCTTCCCTTGCTTTTTTACATAAGCGACATGTTAGATCACACTTTCAACAACATTGCTATACCTAAAACGATGGCAAGCAATGTCAGATACACCAAATCTAAATTTTGTCAGTGCACACCTAACGTATCTATTCATTTTCATCTTAATATAATGTTCTAATACATGCGTCGATTTAAAGAGTTTGTACTGAACAAATCTATCACACTATTATACATATGGTCATGCCAGTCCTGCCACCTGCAATCGATAATCCTCTGTTTAAAACAATGTAGAAATTCTGATATATTTTCAACACCTTGGTTATCCCAAACAAAAATCCAAACCCATGAATTTAACACATGTCGAACATTTGAAGCCCAAGTCCTCTTACCATTATTGTCTAACTTCAACAACATCCCTGTAACCTTTATAGGGTATCCTGCATTCGTCCATTCTCGTTAATTTGAGCCAATATTTTATACACTTCAAATAAGAATTTAAATAAACAACAGGATATCTTCCGAGTTCACCGTATACCAAATCATTAGGAGTTCTACTATCCACATTCAAAAAGCGCTTCAACGCATATAAGTGAACTTTCTCAATTAAGGCACCTTTCTCAAAAGCCCATATTTCTGCTCCATACTGTAAGATTGGCTGCACCTGTGAATCGAATAATTTGATAAAAACACTGAATGAATTACAGTCCAACTTGTACAAGATATGAAGAATAACTATGACTGCCTTTTTCGCTCTGTTCATTATATCCTGACAAGCAAAATCAAAACTAAGTTTGGTTGTAAAATAAATACCAAGATATTTATAAGCATTAACCACAACAATTCTCTCACCTCCATAAGTCCATCTTTCAGCACGCCCCAGATATCCCCCTTTACGAAACACGACAATGTTTGTCTTACTCATATTAACTTTTAATTCTAGTTTGTTTGCTGTGGAGTACAAAATATTTAGTTGTCTCTGGAGACCGACCACTGATACTGCTAGTAAAATAATATCATCAGCAAAAAAAAGCAGCATAAATAATTCTAGAATGTCAAAAGTTACACCATGTCGACCATTTTCAATTATTTCCAAGGCTACTCATTAATAAATAGAGAAAATAATACTGGGCTGCATACATCACCTTGTTTGACCCACACTTGTACACATGACATACTCAGATAATTCTGCACCCGATCTTTTTTTTGCTTTTACCTCACAGTACATACTTTTTATGCAACGATACAATTTACCTTTTATTCCATTTTTTAACAAAACAGGCCATAATAATCTTCGAGAAATTGAATCAAAAAGCCTTTTCAAAATCAACAAAAGCAACATATAACTTTTGATTATACACAAATTGTTTCTGAACAGCAGCAAGTAGGGTAAATATGATCAATTGTGGAAAACCCTCTTTTAAATCCGCCTGATGTTCTCCAGTTATATTGTTTTTTGACTTACCCATTCATGCAATCTACTATTAATAACAGAGCTATAAATTTTGCTACAAATATTACTTAATGAAATACCTCTATAATTATTTACCTTGTTAACATCGCCCTCTTAAATAAACGGTAAAATAATAGATTCTTTCCAACTGTCAGGATAAGTGCCATTATCAAAAAGCACTGACAAACATATCAAGACTCTCATTCACATCAATATCTAATAGTTGACAGGCTTTCTGCAAAGTCTCTTGAAATTCATCACATTCGAGTTCATTTTTGTACATATTTGCATTTTCATCCGACCATATGATTTTTTCTTCACCTTGCTGTCGTAAATGCTTATCCTCCGAACGACAACAGTCACCTCTCCATATTACCTCAACTGGTAGGTGCCATGCGTAGATACAGTCACCAACACGTAAATCAAAATTTGATAACAAATCAGTGTGAATCAGAAAATAATCAATTACACTGCAACCATTGGAAGACACAAAAGTATATTCACCCTCACTATCACCATTACAAAAACCATTTAAGATACTCAAATCGAACATGAAACAAAAGTTCAACAATGTTTTACCAAAATTATTAACGGTTGAATCTTTAGAACGACGTGTACAACTGTTGTCATCTATGTCAACATCCTCTACACTGCTAACATAGTTTGCCATTATTTCATTTTCAAACTTGTCTGTTTCCTGTTCTGGCATTTAAATCACCTGTTACAACAAAATAGAGTTCATCCATTTCTTTCTCAAAATGCTGCAATAGGGCTTCCTCCATTAACAGAACACCATCCTTAAACCATTTGTCATTGTATGAGGGGGCTCCTTCCGGGACAATATAGCAAGCGACTAATATAACATCTTTGTCAATGCCAAACACATGTTTATCTACTTTTACAGCAATAACGTTGTCGCAGTCAAGCTTTATTTCTTTCACATTTTTCTGTAAAGTCTTTCTTATCAATAGCAACACACCTCCTGAATTCTTCCCATGGTGAGACATTTTTCTCGCTGGCACATGAAACTTCAAGTAATCAGAAAAAACATTACTATAATCAAATGATGAATCAAGAAAAGTTTCGGTAAGGGTAACAAAATCAAATTTATTCACATAATTTATAAAAGAGAGGTCACTCAGTTTACTGAATAAGTTTTTCAACATTATAGTTTAAAAATGTCCACTGGGGTGAATGGTCTGGGCCTGTCCTATGGTTTCCTCGCGGCGCTCGAGCGCAGGCTCCTGTCATTCAGTCCATCGCCTGTCCCCCTGCCACGACCCGAAGCTGCTGTCCTGCTTGGCCGGTTACCCAGGTACGTCTGAATTCCTGCCTGCTTGCTCGACGCGTGCCCTCCACGTGGTGCACGTGCGTCAGTGCCACGGCGCCCTCCAGTGACACAATTCGGGGAATTCCCGCTGGTTGTCACTGCTCCGTACCGCCTGTCTTCGTGTAGCTGCGAGGGACGTGTCCACCACTCCCGTCGCCATCGTCACGCTGCAGTTGACTCTGGGTGGGCCGGGAGCCATGCACAGAAGCAGGGAAGAACCCCTACTGTCAACACTTTTCTCGCCCTGAGTCGGGGTGTTGTCATGGCGACTGGTTTCAGTGCGTCGGTCGTTCTCATTCACAACTGTAGTGTTCTGAATATTTGTCCTGCCAGCATTAGGTTTTGTACTTCTGTCAGTTCTGCAGTCCTCCCCACTTCCCACCACCTGTGCATATGTTCGGGGATCTGGGAATCGTGGGCCTATGATTAGCTGACCTTTCTTAAAAAAACGCTCTCTTTCCTTCCCGCCTAGCTTGTGCAACTATTTGGGCTTGCGCTCTGGTATAGTCATTTGCCACTCTAACTCCCTTTTCCTGTAGTTGTTGTCGTGTGTTTTTGTTCGTTAACACCGACATTTTGTCTCTCCAACTTCTAAATTTGACTATCATGGGTCTTGTATGTCCCTCACGTGCATATCCTATCCGTGTGGGCTCGCTCTATGTCGTCATCTGTCCATCGTCTGTCATCACTGGTACTGTTAAGTACATCGACCACTGCTTTAGCACATGTGTCAAACGTCTCGCTGGCTTGTTTCTGGGAAATCCCGAAGAAGCGTAATTGTCTCTGCGTGAGAAGTCCTCGAGTCTATCCGTATCTATCTTTAGTTTCTTTACCTCATCTTTGATTTCTTCGAGTGTTTCAGTCAGTTCGTGCGCCTCTTCTTTTCTGTCATCTGACACCGCAAACAAGTGTTGTATGTCTGTCGTCATGTCAGTCACTGTCTCTGTCAAGTGTCTGTGGTCAACTTCAAGTCTGTCACATCTTTTATTTCTTTCTTCGCATTGTTTTTTTCACTTGACTTAGTTCGTCTTTAATTTCACTGAGATCATTCCTGATTACTGTTGTTTGTTGATGAAACTGTTGTTCTATGGTTTGCATAATTCTCTCCATCAAGTCGTCTTGTCCTGGTGTAGTATTCGCCAGCGCATTTTCTGCTTCCGAGTGCACCTGTCCGTCAGGGTTGGGGCCAGGGTTCGTCTCCACGTCACCGCAAAGCAGCAGCTTACGCAGTGAGAACACGGCATGCACGACCCACAAACAAGGACAGGCACTTGCACGTACGTGTCCAACTGACACATACCGGTGTTGCCACACATAAAATGCTCCGCACATGACATAGTCCCTTTCATATTTACATTTCACTAAACAGTCCGTTGTCTGTGTGGCAGCATTTTGGGACACATTGTTGCACAAAGTGTTAGTAAGAGCTATGATCGTCCAGCACTGCAAAAATATAACAATAACATCAATCGAAGTTATCATCGTTTCACTGTCCGTGTCACCGCTCTCCTGTTCAAAATCAACATCCTTCTGTCCGGTGAACTTTGACCTAGCGATCAATCTGCCACAAAAAATGCCGATAGCGGCCCTCCACGTCAACAAGTCCACCATTGTCACTTAGTTTCGATAACTCGATTTACTTACTGTATCATTACAACAAATATCAACTTGACACAGTTCAAAATAGCACCAAATAAAGCAACATTCCTTGCATCTGTTTACAAACGCTGCTTTCCGGACGCCATTACCCGTCATGCCCCGAGAGAGAGAGAGAGAGAGAGAGAGAGAAAATCAGAGTTAACATAGAGAGAGAGAGGAGAGCAGAGAGAGAGAGAGATAGAGAGAAAATATATTCCTTTTTGTAAAATATTAACATACAACAAGCTGCGAAGGATGATGATTAGACAACTACAATGCATCAATGACATCGACATTTTTCTTCTTCTTCCTTTTTTTTTTTTTTTTCTTTTTCTATTTTTTTTTTTTTTTTACATTTTCATCATGTGGTTACAAAGCAAGACGAGGACGAACAGTACTACAATCAGTTATCAGTTAGGGACATGAATTTCTAGCGCGCGCGCGCGCGCGCGTGCGTGCGTGCATGCGTGCGTGCGTGTGTGTGTGTGTGTGTGTGTGTGTGTGTGTGTGTGTGTGTGTGTGCAGCGTGTGTGTGTGTGTGTGTGTGTGTGTGTGTGTGTGTGTGTGTGTGTGTGTGTGTGTGTGTGTGTGACAGAGAGAGAGAGAGAGAGAGAGGAGAGAGAGAGAGAGAGAGAGAGAGAGATGTCATCGTTATCCTCCTCCCCCTCCCCCCACTTTTTTTTTTTTAACTTATCATACACTAAACAAGACTAGAATTATTAACTAAGTAGTGTTATATCAATAAGCAGCTGGAAATACGGGGATGGGCGCGCGGGAGGGGGGGGGGGGGGGGGGGGGGGGGGGGGGGGGGGGGGGTGGGGGGGGGGGGGGGGGGGGGGGGGGGGGGAGAGAGAGAGAGAGTATTTTCATTTTTTCTATCCAAAAATATTACATGCTCAACATTACTCTGGAGTTTGTGTAAAGAGAAACAATGCAACAATATAATCAAAAGTAATCAGGACACATGTTTATCACCGTGTAGTTATAGTCTTTCAAGAAATCAAAATTGTTAGGACATCATTCAGTTAGTGACAATGCACCGATAAAATCAGTGACCACAACATTCATTCATCATGATATAATTACAATCATTAATAAGCCAAGGGTAAACATATCTCTCATTTATCATTTTCTGGTTTACAAAAATCAGTAGAAAGGAACAGGCGCATCAGTTTAAATACGCAGCAAAACAGAAGGTGTGCCCTGGTACATGTATTTTGTCCCTAATAGTAATGGTCTGCTGTGAAATGTGTAATTAGTTTTTCCCTGAAGGATTCTGCATTTTGAGTGCATCGGAACTGCAGTGGAAGTGAATTTCAAGCCACACTACCAGAATAAGTTAAGCTTGATTTAAATATATCTATTCTAGGTATAGGAATCTGGACTTTCGGTGAATCCCTAGTGTTTATGTTAAATTTAGACGGAGGAGTTTGTGGTGCTACACCCCGACGCAACTTTTAGCATTGGCAAACATTTGTTGACAGCAAAGCATTTCTTTTAGCTGCAGAGCCCATGCTTTAGTATAATCCCCTTCACTAAGACTAGACGATCTTTAAAGAACTGCTTTTAGTGCTCTTTTGTGGACACTGGTAAGAGGTTTCATGGCATTAGCACTAGCAGAATCAAAGTGTTGAACAATAATTGATTGAAGTGTAGGGATAATTTCCTGGCATGAAGGTTTAAGAAATGCTTACTGCCCAGCTGATATATTTGTCTGGATACTGATTTACATAAACTGTGAAGGTGATGAGACCAAGAAAGATTATTATCAATATGTACGCCTAAAACTCGATGGCTATCCACCAGTTCAATTTTCTGATTGTTGACAAAAGCAGATGGAGGCTGCGTGGTTACGCTTTGTCTTCTTTGCCTTGTTGTTATCAGCATTAGTTTTGCTTATTAGGATTCAGTGGCATGTGATTTACAT
>JADBJO010000916.1:527500-530841 GCA_016801955.1 Conus betulinus | reverse complement strand
CGCGCAACCACAGAAAGAGAGAGAAAGAGAGATGATGCTGATATGATGATGATGTTGAGAAAAAGATGATTTGATGATGATATTGACGAGAAAAGTGACGAGATGCTGCTTGCTGATGATGATGATGATGATGTCTAAGGTGAGATAATGACAAAGATCACCCCCGATGGAGAAGATAATGATGATAAAACAAAACCACAAACAAAACATAAAATTGCATTTGTTACCCCTAGTTGCCAGATTATCGCATAAACACCCCCCTCCACAATCCCCCCCCCCCCCCCCACCCCCCCCCCCCCCCCCCCCCCCACCCTCCCCCCCCCACCCCCACCACACCCCCCACCCCCCCACCCCCCCCCCCCCCCCCCCCCCCCCCCCCCACACACACCACACCACACTTGTGACACACAAAACACGCACAAGCAGTCTTAAGTGCAGGGACGAGGTTTGCAAGCTCGAATCGCCGCCGATAAGGGGACAGACACGTGAATTTTTTTGTTCTCGGAGTTTACATGATTCTGAATCCATTTCCCCGAATGTTTTCGACGAGACCCATAATCCGAGGTTCCGTGTGTGAGCGCGCAGCTAGCATCTTGCAGACACGTAAACCCCTTCGCCTTAACGTCAAAAGAGAAGGCCACAGTTGGGAGTTAGTAGGGATGACACTATAATTATACTCAGCTACCCACTTACAGGAAAATCGATTTAAAATGCGCTTTTTGAGAAGATAGATAGAAAAGAAAGAGAATAAGAAAGAAGGAGGGAGGGAAAAGAATGAAAAAAAAATGAGCTACGAAGGAAAGAAAGAAAAGAAAGAAAGGAAAGAGACAGCAAAAGGGAAAAGGAACGAATGAAAAAGAGGGAATGAAAGGAAGTAAGAAGGAAAAGAACGGAACCGTAATAAAAAAAGAAAGAAATAAAGAAAGGAAGAAAAAGACAGAAACAAAAGAAGGAAGGAAGGCAGCAAAGAAAGAGAGACAAGAAAGAAAGGAAAGGGAAGGAAGGAAAGGAAGGAAGACAGGCAGAAAGAAAAGAAAGAAAGTGGGAGTGAATGCTATATTCAGCTGAAAAGGACACAGAAAAACGAAATGGGTGTTTAAGGTGTTGTCTCAGCAGACAAACTCCTCCATAGGCTCTCCCAGGTTGGCCCGCCCGGCCCGCCCGTTACAAAAGGAAAATTGTGCAGAGAGCTTGGTCTCAAACCAAATCAAGCCTACAGCCGCTGTATGAATACTCTCAACAACGACAGTGATATAAAAGATTGAACAGAAATATTCAGCCACAACTGAAAGCTGAACTGGATTGGACTGCCGCCGACACACAGTCCCAAGGCATTCGTTTCTGGGAGAAACAGGACGGCTGATGCGTCCGGTGAGAAGCATGGAGGCAGGAAGAGATGATGATGATGATGATGATAATCTTTTATACAATTAACAAGTAGGGTAACTCTTGCTCCCACAAGGAAACCTAACTCAGAGTAACTTTTATTCAAGACTGGCACAGCCTTTAAACTGAATAAAGTCAGACAAATACAAAGACGAACAATCTAATAGTGGGGGGGAAACAAGCGCAGGCCAACAACCCCTCCGTCATCACAGTAATGACTTGGCAAAGATGAGAACTTAAGGGGAAGGTGGGGAGGGGGGGGGAAGGGGGGGGGGGGGCGGTGTTTATTGTTTACTGTTCCCTGCCTCATGTTATGTTCAATTTCGATGATAATCTTTATTTCCAACGGTGACAGGTAAGCAAACACATGCTTTTTTTTTCATCCGGCCTTGCCTCGTAAGGGACTAAATGAGCATAACTAGCGACTAAAACTTACACAAATGGTAACACAAAACACATATATTCACAAATGCATTAACAGTTGATGAGTTATTCATCCATTAACATTTAAGGCATAGACGACTCTAAAGGGAAACAAAGCGACCGACACAACTGACAAGAATAAAGAAAATTGATTTCAAAGGAGAACAAAATCAGCACACACAGACTTATAATAAGCGATCTTCCTATCTAAGAGAGAGGAGAGAGAGAGAGAGAGAAGAGAGAGAGAGAGAGAGAGAGAGAGAGAGAGAGAGAGAGAGAGAAAATCTTCCCAGTTGAGTCCACAGCGAACTCAACTCTGGATAATAGCCGATCCCGGCCGAAAAATCCCAGAAAAAAAAATTTCTTTTGTAAAATATTAACATACAACAAGCTGCTAAGGATGATAATTAGACAACTACAATGCTTCAGTAATATCAACATTTTTTTTTTTTTTACATGATGTGGTTACAAGGCAAGGACAAGGACGAGCAGTACTACAATCAGTATCAGCTAGCGACAATAAAGTCATGGAGAGAGAGAGAGAGAGAGAGAGAGAGAGAGAGAGAGAGAGAGAGAGGGAGAGAGAGAGTGTTGTGTGAGTGTGTGTGGCGAGGGAAGGGGAGGTGGGGTGGGGGGTAGAGGGGGAGCAGGAGGGAGGAAGAGCCGGGGAGGGAGGTGGAACTGTGGGTGCTGAGTTGGAGGGGTATGGTCGGCCGGCGCCTCCCTCCCTCCCCCCTAGCAGCTGTAAAGGGACGGGAGGGGCAATAACTCGGTTATGACCGCGCGGCGTCTGGCGACACTATGATCCCTCCCTCCCATCCCCTCCCCCTCCCTCCCTTCCCCTCCAGTTTGCTGCCCTATGCATCTTCTGTCCCTCTCCTCTGCCCTCCTTCCCTCCACCTTTAACCTACCTCCCTCCTTCCTTTCCCCACCCACCCCTGCGGTTATGACCTGTGCTTCTGATGGTCATTTCATAACCCTTCCCCCATCCCCCCCCCCCCCCCCGGCTCCCAGCTTCTCTTATTCTGACGTTAGGTTTGTCTCTGTGTTGTGTGTGTCACGGTGAGAGTGGGGGGAGGGGGGGGGGGGGTGGTGGAAGGTGGGGGGGGGGGTGGGGGGGGGGATGAGAGTGTTTAAAACAACGGAGACGGAGGAAGGGGGGGTGGTAGCACGAGGGAAGGGGAGGAGAGTGTGTGTGTGTGTCCTTCCACGGGAAAAATCGAGAAACCTGTCTGAACCGGTATGATGTCCAGATAAGTAGGTTTATGATGAAAATATAGCACAGACAGACAGACAGACAGACAAACAGACAAAACAGACACACAGACACAGACACACACACACACGCACGCACACACGCACGCACGCACTCACGCACGCACGCACGCACGCACGCACACACACACACACACACACACACACACACACACACACACACACACACACACACACACACACACACACACACACACACACACACACACCCACACACACACACACACAGGCACACAGGCACACAGGCACGCGGGCGA
>JADBJO010000916.1:492500-507500 GCA_016801955.1 Conus betulinus | reverse complement strand
TGCAGCATTTGGAAGAGATCCTGGCGGTCTCTGGGAGGTGGATGGTTCTCCTTCACACGTCTCCCCAACTCATCCCACATATGCGATGGGATTGAGGTCGGGACTATACGCCGGGAAGATCATCCTGTTGATGCCGGCCTGCACAATGAAGTTTTCGGCCACCCGGCCCTATGTGGCCGAGCATTGTCGTCTTGGAAGACTGCCATGGGTCCTATCCGTTGCATGGTCGGAACAACGAAAGGCGCCAGGATTTCATCCCGATAGCGGATGCCTGTGAGGTTTCCATCAATATGGTAGAGTGGTGTCTTGTGGTGGAGGCTGAAGGCACCCCATACCATAACAGATCCTCCCCCAAAGGCCTGGTCTGGCGAACAGCTGCATCAATGTAACGTTCACCAACACGCCCTCCAAACTCTAGTTCGGCCGTCATTGGGTGTTCAAGACTAAACCGCGACTCATCTGAAAAGAGGACCTGGGACCACTGTTGTTGGTTCCATCTCACATGACGATGGCAGAAAGCTCGGCGAGCCAGCCTATGGGCTGCTAGCAGTCGTGGTCGAACAGCTGGGCGACGTGATCTGAGGCCGAAGTGGTGAAGACGGTTTCGTATGGCTTGACGGCTGAGGATGGTGTTATTTGCCATACGAAGCTGCCTTTGGATGCTGGTGAAGTGGTATCCCCCGCTGCAATAGGGCCTGCCTCTCGATGAAACGATCTTCTCTGGGAGTAGTCTGCCTAGGCCGACCTGACCGTGGCCTCTCTTCACGCTGTTGGTCGCCCTAAAACGCTGATTCAGTCTAACAATAACTGAATGATGCACACCAAGTCGTCGCGCCACTTCAGCCTTTGCAATGCCATCTTGTATCCACGCAATCGCCCTGGTTTTGTCAAAGGTGCTAAGTTTTCTTCGTGGTGGCATGGTGAGAAAAGGGCTGACAGTAACCAACCCCGCGCTAAACAGCCAAAAGAAGGGGCATAAAACTCACTTGAGAGACTGCTCTTGCACGGGAAAAAAGAATTTTTCATTTTACACATCTTGTGTCGCCAGCAAGCTTGATGCAAAACAGGCACAGTTTGTGTCTATTTCTTCGTCCTTGACTTCTTCTCCTCCTCCTCTTCCTCCTCTTGTTCTTGTTCTTTTTCTTCTTCTTCTTCTTCTTCGTTTTGTTCTTCTTCTCCTTCATCTTCGTCTTCGTCTTCTTCTTCTTAGTCTTCTTTCCTCCTCTTTTTCTGCTTTGTCATCGTTGTCATCATCGTTTTCTTTTTTCAGATTTCGTATATATTTTTGCTGACAGGTCAGTGCGTTGGAGTGTGTGTGTGTGTGTGTGTGTGTGTGTGTGTGTGTGTGTGTGTGTGTGTGTGTGTGTGTGTGTGTTGCATTTTGTCATCATATTTCCCTTGTTTCCCTACAATCTTTATTTTTCCCTTCTTCTAGGAGGGGGGAGGGGGGGGGGGGAGGTGAAATGCATCGCTTTCTTAAAGAATATCAACAAAGTGCCACATAAAAATTAACAAATTCCATAAGTTCCATGAGCAACTTGTGTTTGCATTCTCTCTCTCTCTCTCTCTCTCTCTCTCTCTGTTTTTCCGTCTGTCTCTGTCTGTCTGTCTGTCTCTCTCTCTCTTCTCGTTCAATGGACTTATGTTTGCATTATCTCTCTCAAATTCCATGCGTTCAATGGACAAATTATGTTTCTCTCTCTCTCTCTCTCTCTCTCTCTCTCTGCCTCCCTTTCCGTCTGTCTGTCTGTCTCTCTCTCTCCCCCCCCCCCCCCCCCCCCCCCCTCTTGCTCTCTCTGTCTACAGCAGGTGTGATCTTAAATGTAGTTCTTTTCCCATATTAGTTCTATTTTCTGTTTCATTCCATATCTATATTTGCTAATGCAAAGCTTTGCCAGTGTGATAAGGTGATTTATGATTTGTTTCTGTCTCTCTGACCACATTGCGGCTTCGTGATATCCTAGGACTGCCATTTCTTCTGTGATGTTAAGTGTTCTGTTGCACCTCGCTTGAATTTCATTTGATACCTGTGTCCAGATCGGTTTTATTTTTTTTCGCATCGATAGAAAAAGTGCTCAATGTAGTCTTTTTCCCCACTGTTACAGACATCACATGTTTCACTTTGTGCTAATTTCATCTTTTTGAGCAGAATATTAGTGGGGTAAATATTATGCATTATTTTCCATTGTAACACCCGGAGACGTGTTTCTTTGGTTGCTGTAAAAATTGCTTTCCATTGCTTGCTATCTATATCAGTGTCGAATTTTTCTTTTCCAAAAATTAATAGAACATGGCTGGGTTTTCTGAAATCAAATATTTTCTTAGTCCTTTAGTTGTGTACATTTGAAGCGGTTTCCCGTCTAAGTAAATGTCAGCTATATCATGTTCGGCTGTGTGTTCACGGTCAAGATTGCCTTTGATGTGTGCTGACTCAATCGCACTTTTCACTGCATTGTATTCGAATTGTCTTTGGCTTGATCGTCCTATTTTATTTTCTACTACTTGTAAACTAATGATTTCAAGGTTTTCGTCTAACATATCTTTCACTTTGGTTATCCCTCCAGCTATCCAATCTTTCATATGTAGGTTTTGTTTCTTGAACTGGAAGTGCTGGTTGTTCCATATCAGTGAATTTTGATGCGCTTTTTCGTTAGGGTTCTGAAGATCTTCGGTTCGTTTGGTTTTCAACCATAATTTGAGCGTTGCGATCCAAAAACTATTGTTTTGTGGCGTGCCTGTTAGCTTGTTCTCAAAACAATATGTTTTCAGTATATCAAGTCCTTCTCCCAATTGATCATATTCTAATGTAGGGAATAATTTCCATTTCCCTTTCTTTCTTTTGCAGTCAGTTTTACCATCCAGCTTAAATGTAGAGCTTCTTGGAGCGTTTTCATGTCTATCATTTTTAAACCTCCTTTATCGTAGTCTTGGTTGAGAATTTTACGTTTGATCTTTTCGAACGCTTTTTTATTGCTTGTTTTCTTTTTCCATATAAACGAGTATAAGATATGGTTAATATTGTGCAATACTCGGTCTGGGAGTCCGATGGATTGCATGACATAGATAAATTGTGGTATTAGAAGTGTTTTTGATATCAGGATTTTGCCGAAGATGCTAAGGTTTCTCCTTGCCCATATACTGATTGTTCTTTTTATACTGTCAATTTTGTCCACCCAGTTTCGTTCATTTTCTTTTGGTGGTATGTTGTTGCTAAAGTATATTCCAAGGATTTTTACTTCTTGAGACCAAGTTAAGTTGTGAGGCTTGTCTGTAAGCATTTTGTTTGTCCCTAGCCACATTGCCTCAGTTTTTGTTCGTGACATTCGAAGCCCCGATATATTTGCGAAGGCTTCGAATATGTTGAGAGCTTCATCAAGGTCAGCTTTGTCCCGGAGATAAAGGGGGTAGTGTCGTCAGCAAACTGTTGTATTTTAATGGTTGTCGTCTCATCTTTATGTTTGATTTGAATTCCTTTGATGCTACTGTTTCGGATTTTGATGGCCAGTAGTTCCACAGTTAATACGAATAGTAAAGGGGATAATGGACAACCCTGTCTGATGCCTCGTTCAACTGAGAAGGGTGCGGAAATCCAATTAAAATGGTTAATGCAGCTTTCGGATTGTGATGTGATTGTTTGAACCCAGTGATTAAATTCAGGTCCGAAGTTGAAGTGCTTTAGACTGTCGAGAATAAGCTTCTTTGAAATTGTATCAAAAGCTTTTGAAAAGTCTACTGCTAAAAGTAGCCCTGGTAATTTTTTAACAGTTAGATAATTGATTATGTCATCTGTAGTTCTAAGTATAGTTGCTATGTTTCTGCCCTTAATAAATCCGCATTGGTCTTCCTCAATAAGGTCAGAAATGACGCGGTTTAGTCTACTGGCTAATATTTTGGCAAGGATTTTGTAATCGGTGTTGAGTAAAGTTATTGGTCGCCAGTTTGTTAAATGTTCACGTTGGAGGTTTTTACCTTTGTGCAGAAGTGTGATAATGCCTCGTCGTTGTGTTTGAGAAATGTGGCCTACACTGTAGGAGTATTCAAATGATTGTAGCAAACTTGTCTTTATTTTTGTCCAAAATACTTTTGTAGAATTCTGTTGTTAGCCCATCATATCCTGGTGCAGAACCATTTTTCATCTCTTTCAGGGCTTCAGCTGCTTCTGTCTCACTAATGCTTCCTTCGCATAGTTGTTTGTTGTCCTCAGTTAGTATTGGATGTTGCGTTTGCTGTCCTAAGTAGTTGTGTATGTACGATTCATCCTCATTGTTTAGATCGTTATCACGTTTATAAAGTGATTTATAAAATCGTACCTGCTCTTCCAGAATACTATTTTGTTCCTCCAATTTTATCCCATCATTTGTAATTATTGATGTGATTGTATTACTTACTGCTCTGTTCTTTTCCAAGGCAAAGAATACTTAGTATTTTTTCTCCATTCTCAATAAATTTTGCGCGCGTGATCGTATCTGTGCACCGTGTGCGTGTGCTAAGGTTGTGATTTCTAGTTCTGCTTTGATCTTATTTTTTTCTGCTTCTAATTGTTGGTTATTTGGATTTGTTCCTAATTGTTTTTTCTATTTCGTTTAGCTTTTTGGACAATATTCTTTCTTTCCTGTGCCTGTTTAGAGCTTTGTGTTGACTGTATTGTATTGTATGCTCTCTGATTTTCATTTTAATAAGCTCCCATTTTTCGTGGGGAGACAGGTTTGAGAGGGTCGCCTCTGTTTGTTCTAAAGTGTTGTTCATTTCGTTTACATATATGTTATCCCTGAGTAGGCTGTTGTTAAATTTCCAGTATGAAGGACCTCTTGTGAAGTTGTGGAATTTTAATGTGGTTTCTACTGCTCTGTGGTCTGTAAGTGGTACTGACAGAATGTCTGAACTTTCGATATTGGCTACAAGATGATGAAGTAGCAAATATGTAGTCTATTCGTCTTGCAATGAACGGGTTGTTTCTATGCCAGGTGTATTCTTTTGTTTCCTCATGTTGTAATCTCCAAATATCATGAAAATCTGTATGTATTAGAAGTTGATTAAAAGCCTCTACTTCCTTCATCTTATGTTTTTCTCCAGATATTATATCACTTGTATTATTCATGACCGAATTAAAATCGCCCATCATCAACGTGTCGGTTTTGTCTGGTCCTACTTCATCAATAATTCTCCTTAGTCGAACAAAGAATTGAATTTTTTCTAGGTAATTGTTGGTGCATATACGTTGATAAATAGTAGTTTCCTGGCATCCTTTTTTATTTGAATAACTATAACTCTGTCGTCTTCGTGTATAAGTTCTGCCTCATGCATGAGTTTCTTACTAACAAGAATTATTTGACCTAAGCTATGGTCTGTGCCTTTGGCAAAAAATAACTTCCCTCCCCACTGCAGTTCCCACTGATCTGCTTCCTCTTTAGTTGTAATATGTGTTTCTTGTAATCCGATTACGTCATAGTTTCCTTTTCTTGCAAAGTTAAATATGCTGTGCCTTTTCTTCTTATTTTTCAGTCCTCTGGTGTTTATGGTTATAGCCCGTATTTGGTCCATTTCTGTTCATGGGATGTTGATATCGTGGTCATTCTCGTTGTCCGTGTGCGTAGCCAGGTCGTCAGCGGGTCGTCAACGGTGAATTCACTGTGAGATAGTTAGGTTGGCGCGCCTTTCCTTCTGTGTACGCCATCACTTACGTTTGAGCCGCCGTTTGTCTTCCTCACTGTTTGTTTTTCTCGCCCTCAGTTCGTGGGGCCTTCCTTCCATTTCTGTCCGGCGGAGTTCGTCTGCTATCCGATGGTGAGCGCCTCCGCTTGGGTGTGTGGGAGCGACTGCGTCTGAAAGGTAGCTTAGCTTGATGTAGGCCTAGCGTTGGCATGGTGCTACGCTCTTCATTGTCGCTCTCTTCAGGCGTGTTGCTAGCAGACGACTCACGCGTGTGTTCAGTGGCTGGAGGAGTCATCTGACAAATGGGGGTCACCAGCCTTGTGCCCCTCTTTGTAGCACTGTTTACATTTTATATTGTCTGTGCACAAGGATGCATGGTGTCCATTCGCAAGGCACCTCGCGCACACTGGCACCTTCTGTTCTCTATGGAACAGTGCGGCAGTAAAGGTGCCAATTTTTTCGTTTTTGGGGCAGTGGGGTGGCCGGCACGTCGATGTACATAAATCGCCGGCCTGTCTTCCAACGGGTCAGTTTCCCGTTGGCGTCTCTGTCCCTTTCTTCAATAAGCCGCGAACGGCATTTGATATTTAGTTTTTTTTTCCAAGTCTCCCACAATATCATTATTGGACACAGATAGGGGGATGTGCTGCTGATTATCAGCTTGGTCGCTGGAATTTCTTTATCTGCGCCAGTGTTGTCTCTAATTATGAACGGATTTTTGTCCTTAGGTTGTACCAACAACCCACGCAGTTGTAGTCCATTTATCAATAGCTTGGCTCTGGCTTCAATGGTGATGGGGTACAGCCTCCACAAACCTCCGATTCGCTGAGCCCCTTCAATTGTCTCAAAGCCAGAACACTTTTCTGCTGCAGCACAGATTTCACTCACCGAATACTCTTTGTCGTTCACTGCTGGCAAATGTTTGTTGAGCAGAAACACCGGCGTTACGTGGACTGGATCCGGCGCCGCCATGACTGGTGTCCGGCGGTGCGGGGGAACACAATCACATCGGGGGAAGGGATGAATCAACCCCCTGTGTGCAAAGGCCTGTGCTTAACTTATGTGACTAGCTGCAGAAGACGTTGTATACATACAGTACAGATAATGAAACATTTGTATCACACATGTACATAAAAAAAAATTGATATTGGAGATGGACACAACAAACGCAATCATGTAAACATAATACAAGGGTCGTGAAACAGCAGGCAAATAATACATACATACACGCACACACACCATACACAAACAGAGAAAAACACACACACACACACACACACACACACACACACACACACACACACACACACCTTTCTCACCTATGTATATGAACACACACATACGTACACTAGTGCCACTGCGGATGATGTCACTCTGAAACAGACAATTACAATAATTCACCATCCTTCTCCGGTCGGCAAACTCAGATTTATTTCGAATATAGCACTATATTCTATGTGACTCGAATCATAAGGCAGTGAATTCTGGACAGTTGGAGCACTGTAAGGCGAGAGAGACAAATTGCCCATTTGACTCACACGTGATGAATACATGCAACAGCTTGACAACTGCTGCCGTCTAGTGAGCAGAGAATTAACAGGTCACGTCGTCTTCAAAACGTACATCATTAGTATGACGTAACATGCATGACGCTTTACTATGCAGTTGTGGTTTATGATGTCAGTTCTATATGTCGTAAGACATCTGTTTATATCTCCATTGCTGCATGGGGAAAATGGCATGAAATCGTCTAATCGTGGCAAAATTTTAGAAGGTGAATTTTAAAGAGATGTGTGAAGTGTGTTCTTTTTTGTGACTTGTGAGCTGACTTCAACATAGTGACAGCCCTCATATGGTCGGCTGGGCTATAAGCAACATTACCTTACCTTACCTGGGGCAAATTGTAATTTGGTATTGATATTTGTTAGTTTATATATATATATATATATACATATATATATATATATATATATATATACATATATATATATATTCAGTTTGTCCTTTATGAGAGTATAAAGCGATGATTGTAAGTGATCATAATTTCCAAGACAATGATAACTTTGTAATGTTGATCTGATTGCAGAAAATGTTGATGGCAGATGGGAGGGTGCGCGCATCATGTATGTGCATGTGTGTGAGGAGATGTATAAGCATAACGTAAGAAAATAAATTACCACCCATAACAGGTTAAATGCGTAACTTGATCACAAGTCAAACTAAACCCTAGCTTTCACAGCAAAATCAGTATTAAAAAACATCAGTAACAGTCATGATTGAGAAAAGATTTTATCATCCTCCGGAATTTTGATATTTTTGTTTTTTATCACTCAGCCACACCTAATTAACAAAGTAAGACGTCTTGAGAGGCACACACAGTCACTTAAAAACATGAGTTCCTGATGTTTTTGTTTTTACTACAAATAGATTTTGTTGTGGTGGTATAGTTTGTCCTGATAGCATCTAGTTTGAGTCGGTAACAATTAGAAACGAAATTTCTGTATTGCTGCCTGGTGATGTCTGCCCCTACCCGGGGCCATCCTACGAAAACTACACGGCGACTGACATCATCAGATCGATGGTCAGTGTGCATTATGACGACGTGAATGTTTCATCATGCTGCGTGCAGGTACCCCTCCGCCACGGTTGTTTCCAGCCGCGCGTCTTGGTTGGTTTTGATGGATGAAACTCCAGGAAGATCTGCACAGCAGAAGACCTTCAGAGAAGAACCCCCCCACCCCCCCCACCCCTCCTCTTGCGCGCCTTCACCTTTCCCGCTGAAGCGACTGTTTCGGTCCTTAATTCTTCCTCCTATAGAGATGCAGATCATCATTTCTGGGTGTCCTGCTGACACATTTTTTTTTTCTTTTCTTCTTCTTCTTCTTTCTTCTTCTCTCTCTCTCTCTCTCTCTCTCTCTCTCTCTCTCTCTCTCTCTCTCTCTCTCTCTCTCTCTCTGGCGCTGTCCTGAATCGAATCCTGCGATTTATAGATTTTCAGACGCCTATAAAGACCAAGTCGCCTTCAGATGGATGTATCTTAACTGTAGTAAATTGTCAAATCTAAGCCTTATTTTTTCCCCCCACTGGCCAGAGCCAGCTGTAACTTCTGCCGTGTGCTATCACCATTGCAGACTCTGTTTTTTTTTTTTTTTTCTTTCTTTTTTTTTTTTTTTTTTTTCAAACTAACCATCAAGACATATTTCAGACCATGGCCAGACATTACAACCTCTATGGCCAGGACTTTGCTGGGGCTTGGAAGCCAGATTTCCTCGGACTTGTGACTAGACCGGCACTCTTCTCGGTTGTGAATGTGGGCTTCTCTCCATCTGCTTTCATATGCTACAGTGTGTCCAGAGTCCGATCACAGTCATTCATTTTGGTGAACTGTGCTGTACAATCTTATGCCTGCCTTTCTGACGATTTTCTGGGCGCTTTCCCCTCATTCAGCAGGATCTACTATCCCAGTCTTTGATTTAGTACCTCTCTGTTACCAAACCACATGATCTTCGATGCAAACAATACAACACGCTGTTGCTTGCGGCTAGAGATCAGAAAAGAAATCTTTTCTTCTGTTGCCGCTTTACCTGTGGCTAAACACAGGGCCGCACGGAAGTCAGAGGGGACAAGTGGTGCCCTCGAAGCTAAAACATGCAATAAACACTTTTTCAGGTCAGTGGTGGTAGGCTGTCATTTAAATCGTGAAGCTCTGCCCTCCCCCCTCCCCCCGTCATTCTTGGCACCCTTTCCCCGTCATTCTTGGCACACACACACTCATGACCTTTCTCTGGCTGAAATCGCCTCCAGTTTGAGATCTGCACACAAGAGACCACTGATCACGAGAGCATGTCGCTCTTGGTAAATCAAGTAACATCATACACAAACACACAGATGAAAGAGGCGAGGAAAAAAACTGAGAAAGCTTCAAGTCCAAGTTTCTGGTTTGGGTTGTTTCCGTCTCTAACCCTCTTTATCTTTCCTACCAACAATATGACAGCAAACAAAACGGTTTTTTTTTTTTTTTAACCCTTTTAAGTGGGGATGGGCTGTTATTTTTAATCGCCCTGTCTTGCCCTCCTCCTTTCCCTTACACATCGTAGTCGACAACGATCCTCACGTGGCTGAATTTTCCGACAGTTTCAGTTCTGCAAAGAGGCCAGTGGCCTGACAGAATGTTTCTAACGCACTGGCAAATAACGGGGCCCCGACATACCGGTACATACAGGGGAAAGACCAGACGAAAGACGCAGAATTTCAAGACCCAGGTTTTTATTCGCCATTTGTTCATTAATAACCCACTGCATCTTTTACAGAAACAATGTAAAACGTTGTCTCCAAGTGCTAGAGACCAGACTGTTTTCTTTAATCTGTTGTAGATCGCATCTTCCTCTGACTGACACGCAGATTTCACTCTGTCGTTGCCGCTTCAACATAGCCAGGCATCGTAAGGCGGGAAAGGTGAATGGGGCTGTCCTCGTAGCTAAAACAACAAACAGCACTTTCTTCTAGGTCAGTGGTAGTGGGCTGGTGTTTGAATTGTGTTCTGCCCCTCCTCCCCGTCGCCTTTCCTCAGCCATTCCCATTCCCCCCTCCCTCTTAGTACACACTACGACGCCTACGATCTTCACTTGACTGAAGTGTCCTCCAGCTTAAGTCGGCAGAAATAGCCCACTCATGGAGATAGAGTGTACAGTACTTGGCGAACTGTGCACAACGACACGTCAGTAGCTTACGTACGTGATGCAGATGAGTTTGAGAAAGACACGACCTAAAACTTGTAAATCCAGCCCCTGATCTAAGTTGATTCCTCTCCCTCCTAATCCACTAGATTTTCGATGTTGTCAATATGAAGTATAGTTAACGGCTAGACTTTTCCATGAAGTTGGAGTATGGCTGCCTTAATGGCGGGATAAAACAAACAAACAAACAAAAACAGTCGTACACACAAAACTCCACTCCCTTTTTGGGGCAGATGGGATGAATCCTTGTCTGTCTATACAGGGAGTGTCCGCAGGAGTAATTAGCCTGCGTACGCGGAAAAGAAAAAAAAAAAAGGTTAGAGATCAGGATCAGGAAAAAAAAATACATGAATATTTTTCACCCATGAATAGCGACGTCATGTCATCTACAGACAGAACCATCTTGATTCTTACTCTCAAATACAGCATCGTGTGGGATGAAACATTCAGGTGATAAGGGGTTGCCCTCGAATCCACAACCACAACCAAAACTACTTTTTTTTTGGGACGATGTTCAGTTATCATTTAAATCGCCGTGTTCTGCACACACCCCCCCCCCCCCCCCCCCCCCCCCCCCCCAAGGACTCACCATGACGCCAACGATCTTAAATTGGCTCCACTCTTCTCCACTTCAGGATCTTCACAAGTGGGCCATTAATCACAAACAGAGTACAGGCCCCCTTCGCCCCTCCCCCCCCCCCCCCCTGCCCCCCTCCCCCGCCCCCCCCCACCCCGGTGACATAAATATATAGATACATGAATTAAAGAGACGAAATGAAAAAGAAAAAGAGCGAGAAAGCTTTCAATCCAAGCATCTAATTCATTTTCTTTCCGTTTAGTAAGTAAAAACAACAAACAAACAAGGAAAACAAAAACAAAAACAAAACCAAGCGAGACAACCGTTAGTCCAAGTATTGTCTCCGTTAGAAAAAAAAAAAAAAGCGAAAAAAAGGTTTAGTGCAAGTATCTAATTAATATTCTTTCCGTTTTGTTAAAAAGTAACAGATAAAAAAAAAACACGTGAAAAAGCTGTTAGTACTAGTATCTCATTCATTTTCTTTCCGTTTTGTGTTATCCACTTAAATTTTGTTGCAAGTTACTTAGAATGGAGACAAAAGAAAAGAAATCTAACACAGCCATGATCATTTTCCTTCAGCATCGTATTTAGCCACGTGCTGTCCTTGATGTACATAGCCTACTCATCTCAGCGCTCGCTCAAAATGTCACATGTCATACGGTGAAACGTAACGTGGCACGTGACGTGCAGGTGACAAAGGGGAGAGGAAGGGTGAGTGGGTGAGGACGAAGGGCAACTGTCCTACTGTTTGAGGTGGGCGGTGGGCTGTTATTGAAATCGCCGTGTATGCCCCCCACTCCCCATCCCCCACCCCCCCCCCGTCTCTGTACACATCGTGACTCCTACGATTTTTTCCCTGGCTGAACTCTTTCTCAGTCCAAGGTCTGTAAAAATGGCCGCTGATTAAGAGAGAGAGATTACAGCAGTTGACGTATCTCGTAGCCTGACGTGTTAACACATAAAACAGAAGAGGCAAGATGAAGAAAAAAAACACACACAGAAAGCTTCCATTCCCAGTCTGTGATTCAGTTTCCATTCTGCTAAATACAAACAATAGAAAAATGTTGTTTTTAAGACTGGAGATCAGACAGGAGATCTTTTGTAAAGATAGTCATTTTGTTCAGCCACTGTATGTTATGAGGTCCTCTGTTTGGTGGACAAAGCATAGTAGAACATTGACAGCTGCCCGATGGCCCTGGGGAGGCGATGGCATTGTTGGGCAAGTGCTGCATTCTGTGAAAAATTACTGTGGAGAAAAAAAAAAAAGTGTTGTGTTATTTTATCAGTATTGGATAAATTTCACAACAGCCGGAGATATTATTTCTCTCAGACTATCATTTCAAGTTAGTTTATGGCATCGACATCCTTTGCTAGTTAGTGACAAAATGGCAGACGACATTGAATTGTGTTTTCCAGTTTCTTTGTCATTTAATGCTTTATAGAATGTGAAGTCATTATTTCATTGATTGGCATCCGCCTTGGCTTAAGACTGTGTCGACCAATTGACATAGGCTAGAACACCAAGGCTACATCAAAGTGTTATTATGCTCTGCAATAGTTATGCGGGGATTGTCTTCAGTCGTGAACAAGCTCTCCTAGCATAGCATTATCAGTCTCCAAAATCCCTTGAAGTCAGAGTGTGGCTGCCCATGTGGCAGGGCAATCAAAAACGGTCACACACGTAATGTTCTCATCCCCAGCTGATGCATTTGTACCATAGTGTTCAAGTACTTCGGCTGTTCGGATGATCCCTGGAGTCTTTTAGCCAGGGTGCGACGACAACAACAACAACATTGATTGGCAGACGGTTTTGCTAAGAGGCAGGTGAAAACTTTGGTGATCTGGCTTTGGACAGATCAGGAAAACGGATACTATTCTATACGGCAGAACGGCATCAAATTCTCACTTTCAAGTCGCCGCTTTGCATATAGGTACATATAGCCATGAACGTGAGACGCAGGTGACGGGGGTCTGTTCATTAAACTTAACATTTTTCTTTCTTTCTTTTCTTTTCTTTTTCTTTTTTTTTTTTTTTTTAGGCCAGTGGTGGCGGGCTGTCGTTCGAATCGTGGCGTCTCCGTCTCCCTCCCTCTTAGCACACACTTCGGCGCCTACGATTCTGACTTGGCCCAACCCTCGTCCAGTTTGAACTGGGCAAAAACGGCCTCCCGATCGCGAGAGTAAACAGCACGCGAGAATCATGTGGCACGACTTATAAAAACATACAATGGAAAAGACGAGATGAAAAAGACAGCGAGAACGTTTCAAGTCACCGTCTCCGTTTCAGAATATTTCCCTGTAATGATATACTAAATCTTCTTCGCAAACAATAAAACATGTTGTTTATGGAGGATAAATACAAAAAGATGGAACCTTTTCTCATTATATACTGCTGTTGTTTCTCCACCATGCGCTATAAATAGCAACGTCTTTTGATTCGCTGTACAGATACATCTCAAATTGTCACTTTGAAGCTGTGGTTAAACATAGCAATGCAGGTGAAGCAGAGGGAACGGGACACCCCCTCCTTAACTCTCAAACAACAAACCCTTTTCTCCCAGGGCAGTGGCGGTGGGCTGTCATGTCAATAGTCGTGTTCTGTCCTCCTACCTCTTGCCACACATGACCACTCCCACGATCTTTACTCGGCTGAACACAGTCCCCCAGTTTCAGCTCTGCCTTTGATCGCAAAAGAATAGCCCGACATATCAGAACATACATTTAAAAAAAAAAAGAAGAGATGAGATGAAAAATACAGTGAGGGAAACTTCCAAGGGCCAGTCTCTGTTTTGGTGTGATTCTGTGCATGATCTTCGAACACACACACACACACACACACACACACACACACACACACACACACACACACACACACACCACACACACACACACACACACACACACACACACACACACACACAAGCATCACCACCACTACCACAACCATCATCACCACCACACCATCACCACCACCACCAACAACAACATACGAAGAAAATTTTGTTTTGAAGAGGTCACAGAGATCAAAGACAAGAAACCATTTCTTTCCTTTTTTTTTTCCCCACCGTGTACGATAAACAGTAGTAGCCTCTGACTGATTGACTTCTTCTTCTTCTGCGTACGCAGGCTGATACTCCTGCAGACAACCCCCTGTATAGAATGGCAAGGATTAATCGCCTCTATCCAACAAAGGGAGTGGAGTTTTGTGTGTATGACCGTTTTTTTTTTTTTTTTTTTTTTTTTATCCCACTCCAACTTCGGGGAAGGTGCATGCTATGTGTAACGTATCATCCCTACGAATGGCCAAACTGGCCTTCTCTTCCGAAAGTTAGTGTTGGGATTTTACGTGTGTGCAAGATGTTATGCTTGCATTCACACACGGAACCTCGGTTTATAGTCGCATTCGAAGGACTGTATGGGAAATGGAGTCAGAACCAGTGTTAACTCCGCGGGACAAAAATCCCCCTGTACCGAAACGGCCCGGAGGAGATTCGAACTGGCAACCCCAAGATTACGAGTCCGGCGCTCTACCACTGAGCTGTTCCGGCCCCCTGCACTGATTGACTGAACGATCTGAATTCTCTCACTCTCAAGATGGCGGACTGCACGGGGGCTGAATATATCCCTACCTCTGAAGCGCAGCTGGCTGGGGGCTGTCCCGAACCTAAAACAACAAACACCTTTCTTTCTTTCTTTCTTTTTTCAAAGTCAGTGGCAGCAGACTGTCATTCGAAATTACCGTGTTCTGCCTCCCTCCTTCTTGGCACACACCACGACGCCTACGATATTTACTCGGCTGACGTCTGCTCGAACTTGTAAGTCGGCGGAAGCGGCTGACTACTCATCGAAATAGAGTACACATTATTCGGTGAATCACCTAGTATGACACATACACAGAGTACAGAGAGCAGAAGGGAGGGGGGATTGGGGGGGGGGGGGGGGGGGGGGGATTAAGAAAAGAAAAAACAAAAAGAAAGAAAGTAAAAAAAGAAAGAACACAAGAAAATTTCAATTCCGATTCTGTTCGTTTCCGTT
>JADBJO010000916.1:480000-487500 GCA_016801955.1 Conus betulinus | reverse complement strand
CAGGGATCTCTGTCCTGGGCTCTTTTCTCTCCAGCTGGTTCCAAGTGAATGTTAAATAATAATGAATT
Organism: Conus betulinus; assembly: GCA_016801955.1. Classification (NCBI taxonomy): domain Eukaryota; kingdom Metazoa; phylum Mollusca; class Gastropoda; order Neogastropoda; family Conidae; genus Conus; species Conus betulinus. The sequence goes on along the minus strand of JADBJO010000916.1, from coordinate 487,432 downwards.
CAAATATTTTTAACAAATATTGACTTGAATTTATCAAGAAAGGAACATTTCATGCAATTCTATCAAACAGGTGATCCGGCTGTACATAAACATTTTTTCATAGATATAGAAGAAAGATTCACCACATATCCATAACTGTATCTTGACAAATACAGCGGAGTCACAGCATGTCAGTCGTGGCGAATCAAGCAATTGAAGACAAGTGAAAGCAGCGAATTAAATAGCTTTACTAGTTTCAACATTAGACTTTGTGATTGGATCAAACAGAATCTAACAGCACTGATGAAAATGGCAAATTCTGGAACGAAGCACCAGATAAAAGAAACTAATCCAGCTGCCACTTGAATAGGACAATGACGGTGAACATTTGGAACAGTTCTTCATGAAAACGCATTGAATAACATATTCGAAAGAGGAAAATCATAGTAAATCCGCCAGATAACAGTGACAAACAAATCACAAAAAAAAACACGATGGATTTCGACCTTTTCTTTTAAAAATCTTCTTCAAGCAAGACAAACAACATTCAGAATAATGAACGTGACCAACTAGCAGTCTCCGTTTTCATTATCCTGAATGTTCATCTTGCCTCTAGAGACCTAAGATGTCGAAACGCGTCGTGTTTTGTCTTGTAATTTGTTTGTTTCTGTTATCGGGCGGATTCACTATAATTTCCTTTAACAATCGGTTTCAATTTCCGCCTGCACTTTGAAAGTAAAACACACTGGTCATGACAGGAAGGTCGGTCAGAAGGCGGCCTAGCTGTGAACTACGACTTTCCCTCTGTATAGAGCCACTTTTCATCTCTTGAGTGAGGCTGAAAACAGTTATCCTTCCCTCCACTATCTCCCCCCCCCCCCCCCCCCTCCCTCTACTTCCCCCCGCCCCGCCTCTCCTTTCATTGAGCGTGTTGTGTCTGCTGCCTACAGGCAAAAACGTGACTGGCTTAGTGAATACACGGTACACAATATTTTATTTGTCCTCATAGAATACAAGGAAAATTTGTTTGTGGTGCCATCATCAAAATTCACATATTATAAACAAATTACAAACATGTATATCATTAAAACATATTCCACTCTTTCCACTGCGTTCGGTCATTCCTTGGCAATTCATTTATCTATCTTATGTCAGTCTGTACATATATATAAATATCAACGCATGCACGCACACATCCTACCACCCCCCCTCCCTTCCCTGAGGCATAGCTGAAGAGAGAGAGAGAGAGAGAGAGAGAGAGAGAGAGAGAGAGAGAGAGAGAGAGACAGACAGACAGACAGACAGACAGAGAGACAGACAGGGGAGAGTGGGTGAGTGTCACCACTGACTCAAAGATGCTGCTGTTCTGGCTTCAAGTTCTTGTCACACCAGGTTTGTGATGGGCTCTCCTCCTGACACAGCTTTTGACAAACGTGGCAGGTGAGGGAAGCAAGCCACTACCGGTCTTGATGTTAGTACACTGAGATACTCTTTTTCTTCCCATTTTCTATTCGTTTTGAAACTCTGAACAGAAGAAACTAAGTGGAATGCGCGCTGCACTCAGCATAGCCCAGTTCGATCTAACTGAAGCGCAGTAATCTTTCAAGCACTTGTTGTATTGCTTACATTGACTTAAGTGGTTCGCCCTTAAGGGAATATAGGCCATCGACGCCAGCTCTGCAACGGACACGGCTGTGGGTTGCTCGTCATTCCTCTGTCCAGTTGACCTTCTCTGGCTCTCTCTCTCTCTCTGTCTCTGTCTGTGTCTGTCTCTGTCTTTCTATCTGTCTATCTGTCTGTCTGTCTCTGTTTCTGTCTCTGTCTCTGGTTGTTTGTTTCTGTCTCTGTCTCTGTCTCTGTCTGTCTGTCTGTCTGTCTGTCTGTCTCTCTCTCTGTCTGTCTGTCTGTCTGTCTGTCTGTCTGTCTCTCTCTCTCTCTCTCTCTCTCTCTCTCTCTCTCTCTCTCTCTCTCTCTCTCTCTCTCTCTTCAGCTATGCCTCAGGGACTGTTCCAGATGGCGTTCACTGCATGGCTCATAGTCTCTTTGGTCCAAGAACTTTCCCCCATCCAAAGTTTTGCCCTGTAAAATCTGTCGTTGATATATGCATTTGTGACGATACCGTTCTTTGACATAATTGTGCTGGCGTCTTTTACAACTCCTAGCCAGGACGACCACCAGCCGATGTACGTCGCTTTGTTTGGCGTCAATTCCATGCAGACATGTCTGGCTTGGTGCAGCCTGCCAGGCACACACAGTTTCTGCCCACATAGCTCCGGCGGTCGCCAAGACACACAAACTGCCTGGTCACGTCAAGGAAAAGATAACGTTCATGACAGAATCGGCGAACGCACCATGCAGATGTCATCTCACTCATACACGACTTCTGTAGAGTGTCTTCACCAATGTGCAGTAGTCTTCTGCGACTGGGGTGTCTCCTCTCTTTCCCTGTTGTGTCAATCCTGAAACGGCCCGTGTGTGACTGGCCGAGGGGCTCGACTAAATGTAATAACATTGACACTGAAACAGTATCGTTGTGTCCTTTTTCATCCAAGGAGTACAGAACACACACTGTCCACGAACCTCATCACTTTCCAGACCGCATGAACGCAGACAGATGCAGAGAGGTTATCTCCCTTCACGTTCCTTCTATTTGTCTTCTATTTGTCAGACCAAGAGCAGAGAGGTTATCTCCCTTCACGTTCCTTCTATTTGTCTTCGTCGGAGTCCCGTTTGCCCTCGCACAGGTAGCTAACCACTTCCAGGCGAGAGATATGTTCAGTGAGTTGGGTCGCCCTCTTCGGTAACCATGTCACTTGTTGTTCGCTGTTCAATGAGGGCAGGCTGCTTCCTGCACGTGGCCCCTGCTCGCAAGGGAACTTTGAATTTGCATTTTCAAACAATCAGCTGTGAGTCTGGGTGAACCGACAGCTAACCCGAAAACCGGAAGCAGATGCACAGCCAATCAGATCAAAAGAAGGAGACCCAATGGCTTCAGCGTGCGCAGTGTAACCCCAACAAGTACAAAGTGAACATGCTGATCTTGTACCCCTCTTCACCTTTGACCCAGACGATCTTCACGCCGGCCTCTCAAGGGCATAATCAGGCTTCACGCCTCCGACCTGACCGCCCCCCTGGAAGCTATTGGGGAACCCAGGTTATACAACCAGAGGGGGGCGGAAAAGGAGGCGGTTAGAGGCAAAGGAGGACAAGGTCGCTCAGTGACCTCGAGAGAAGGGTATGAGGGAGAAGGGGGAATGGGTGTTGGACAGGGTGGAACAAGAGAAGGAGGAGCAGGACGGGTAGGTGGTGGGCGGGATGGGAGTCGGGGTGGGGTGGGGTGGGGTGGGATGGAGCGTGAGGGGAGAGAGAGGGGCAGAATCTCCAGGCGGAAGAGACCGTGTCCTGTCAAGCGTGACATAGATCGGGGAAAGACTAATGTCTCTGTCAGCGGGACTGTCAATAGACCTCATTCACATGGGCCACCGTCACCACCACCACCACCACCAACCACCAACACCACCACCACCATCAGAACTTGTGCGGATCCCCACCCCCACTCCCATATCCGCCCCACCTCATTCCTCCCTTCCCTCTTTTTCCCCTTACCACCACCTTCCCTTCTGGGGGTTGTTCCGGGGGGGGGGGGGGGGGAACCTGGTGCTGTTCAAGACCGGTGAAGATGATGTACGGAGAGCGGTGGAGCACATCAGCCAAAAGAAGGAGGAGAAGGCGAAGAAGAAGAAGAAGAAGAGAAGACGAGGCGAAAAGCACCCACTTTGTGTTTGTTGCTACCCTTGGAAATGAAAACGCATAAATCAACGGCGTGTCCGCCGGCATTGAAAAAACCAGGCGTTACAGGCCTTAATTCAAACCGCCACGCTACTCGGTCTGTCGGCTCCGTCCTCTGTCGGCCCCCCCCCCCCCCCCCCCCCCCCCCCCCCCCCCACCCCCCACACACACCCTCTTCGCACTCCTCCTCCCAAGTGTCCCTCTCTTCCTGCGTCTCTCTCTCTCTTTTCTCTGTGTCCGGATTCCGATCCGTCCCATCTCGTTCTCAGTGTTATCATTTTTTTTTTGGTTATGATTATCATGATTATCATGACTTCCGGCAAAGAGACTGTTTTTTTTGACCTGCGCTCGTTTGTTTGTCTGTTAGCAACATTCAGCCCAAACCACCGTGCCAGTTTGAACGAAACTTAGTTTAGAGATTGCATATAGACAAAAGGCACACCCAGTAGATCTAAGGGAGGATCCGTCATTCCGATCCACATCGACAGGAAGAATAATATCTGTTCAGCAAATTATTTTTTCTGGTTTTTTTTGTGTGTTTTTTTTTTTTTTTTTTTTTTTTTTTTTAATAGAAATTTTGTTCTGAACATGAGCACTGTGAAGTTATGGTTACGAATTGATGACTGTCTGAGAGGCATTTTTTTTTTGTTTAAAAATGAAATATCGAAACTTTGTAGTGATGTTAACATTCACTCTTCGTATTTTTAATACCATGTTGTTTTTTTAATCAATAAGAACATGGGAAGTAACTCTTTCAGTGCTTAGCAATTCTTGGGCCCTCTCCTGGGCAAGAGTAGCATGAAAATAAAAGCACGTCTAGTCGTTGGAAATAAAGATCATCATCATCATCATCATCATTATCGTCGTCGTTGTCGTAGTGGTCGTCAGCATCATCATCGTCATCATCATCATCATCATCGTCGTCGTCGTCGTCGTCGTCTGTCTGTCTGTCTGTCTCTCCTTCTCTCTCTGTGTCTGTCTCTGTCTTTGTCTGTCTCTCTGTCTTCTGTCTGTCTCTCCTCTCTCTGCTCTCTCTCTCTCTCTCTCTCTCTCTCTCTCTCTTTCTTTCTTTCTTTCTTTCTCTCTCTCTCTCTCTCTCTCTCTCTCTCTCTCTCTCTCTCTCTCTCTCTCTCTCTCTCTCTCTCTCTCTCTCTCTCCTCCCTCACCCCCTTCTCTCATACCCAGTAGAACCTTCTCAAAAAAGCGAAGAGGACCTTCTGTGACTGAATGGTGCTCTACTCCAGTTTCATTCCTGCCAGCCGTGTCATTATTCCCCCCACCCCCCCCCCCCCCCCACCCCCCACCGGCACCTTTGTTCACGCCGTTCAGCTTACTGCTTTGGGTCTCTGCCTCAGGTAGTTATTCTTCTCTCCAAATAGATGATGTCCCCACCCTCTCTTCTCGAATTCCCCGTCAGTTCTTTCAACCATACCCGGACGAAGCCGTTGTTGTTGTTGTTGTTGTTGTTGTTGTTGTTGTTGTTGTTGTTGTTGTTGTCTTCTTCTTCTTCTTCTTCTTCTTCTTCTCCTCCTCATTCCATTATTATTAGTATTATGATGATTAACAAACATATCACACCAAATCAAAGCAGTGCCCTAGCTAGACGTTTACAGTCAACAGTTATATATACCAAACTTCAGGGGGAAAAAACAAGTGAGAACAGCAATCAATGTACAAAACGTAGGCCACAATCAAACGTTCCTGCCGATTCCAAGCGTACCACCATTCTCCCCTAGCCACCCCACCAGCTCCCACCCCACCCCCTCACCTATCAAACAACCACAAACAGATGACTACACACTCATATCCAAACGCATGTCACACCCCTAAACGAGACAACGCATTAGTCCGTATATGAGTTTGAAGGAAAGACCATCGTGTGTGTGTTTTTGCAATTTCAGGAACTGTATATTTATCATTTTACAATTTTATCAATAAGATCTACTTCCAAAGTGAGGCGATTGCAGGCGGAAATCTACACAACCCCGTCTCCTCCTTCTCTGCTCTACCTATTCACTTTACAACAGCAACAGCCAAACTGGCCTACTCTTCCGAATATTGGCGATGGGATTTTACGTGAACGCGAAACGTTTATGCGTGCCTCAGTTTATGGTCTCATTTGAAAGACTTTTCAGAAAGTGGAGTCAGAACCAATGTAGCCCCGAGATAAACCCCCCCCCCCCTCCCTGTAAAAAAACGGCCTGGCGGATATTTGAAGCAGCAGCCCCAGGACCATCAAGACTACGAGTCTGGTGCTCTACCGACAGATCTGTCCCGGCCTTCGGTACTCTTGAAAATTATGCCTTCGGTATTCTTTTTTTTTTAATCAAGCTCAACAAGCACTCTGAGATCCGCCCGGCACTTTTAAGTACATCCAGTTCTTCACAATCTACCCAGCATTCTTAAAAAAAATTATCAGCCGAACGCTTTTAAGTCCACTCAGCTCGTCCAGCCCCACCCGAGACTTTCTAACCTACCCGGCACTTCAGAATCAACCTAGCCCTTTTCTGGTCCTCTCCAGAGGGATGTCGGTCTACGTTGCAGTAAGCGCTTGTGGCCGGCTAGTTCAAAGCCAGATGCCGCCTGTCCAGATGGTCCCAGAACGGTTCTAACTGACTGAAAACCGGAGAGAGAGAGAGAGAGAGAGAGAGAGAGAGAGAGAGAGAGAGAGAGAGAGAGAGAGAGAGAGAGAGAGAGAGGGGGGGGGGGGGGGGGGGGGGGGGGGTTTTAAAGGCGTCGATATTTTGCAGCGTTCGGTTGATTCTGTCTCAAAAGCTCGATGGGCTTGCGCGTTGTTGTGCAAGAGCAGCGGAATGGTCCACATGTGAAGACCAAACGTCTGGTACTGTCGACGAGAAGGTGAATGACTGACGGGATCAGTGCCCGAGGTCATCACACCTGCCACTACGTGTGGGATTTCGACTCGGACCCCTGTTTTATTGTTCTTGTTGTTGTTGTTGTTGATGATGTTGTTTTTCACGATAATACCTCAAGATTTTTTATGTTTGATTTGAATCAATACTAATCAGTTCAAGAAATGGACGATAAATCCAAGCTTCTCGTTATTTAAAACAAAAAAGAAAAGAACTGCTAATAAAGAAAAAAAAAAGAAGGGCAACTTTCTTTTGCTAGGGAATGCACTAAGTGGAGAATCGAAAATCAAAGACAGGAGCCAAATATTTGTTACTTTCTGAAGTCAGGTCGTAGGTGTTTGTTCGTGGCCCAGCAACCATGGCGGCAAATACACGACAGGCTTAGTTTCTCACTGCCTTCCCATTAACACTGAGCTAAATTTCAATCACAAGTGCATCGTACTTCTTGATCAAGAAATGCACACACACACACACACACACACACACACACACACACACACACACACACACACACACACACACACAGACACACACAGACACACACACACACACGAGCGCGCGTGAGCACGCAGAGAGAGAGAGAGAGAGAGAGAGAGAGAGAGAGAGAGAGAGAGAGAGAGAGAGAGAGAGAGACAGACAGACAGACAGACAGACGGAGACAGGGTGGGGGAGGGGGGGGGGGGGGTGAGGGGTAGAGAGCAACAGTAGGAAACCAGGGGCGGATCTAATAATCACGAAGGGCAAGTGGGGAAGGGAACAGAGCGAGTGGGAGAGGTTTCATTACAAAAAAA
>JADBJO010000916.1:475000-477500 GCA_016801955.1 Conus betulinus | reverse complement strand
CGCGACAGCGATTGGTGGAAATCATATCAGCAACCTTTGACACCGAACGCTGATTGGTGGACGTCGATGTTAGCGACCTTTCAAGTGTGCGCCTCGCCTCTTTTGAAAAACCAGACGGGTTCTGTTCAAAAGGGAATTGCCTGGTTTGTCTGAGTCATTCTTTACATCTACCTGTTTAGTCTCAAAAGGCCAGGATCGCAAAGTCACTTCTTTGTATATCATCATGAAATCCAGCGACGGATGTCCCACAGAAAAGTTATATAAATGTGGCATTAGTGTACGTTTTTCTTTCTTTCTGTTTTGGTGTAACATAAAAAAAACAAAACAAAGATGTTATAAGCGATTGAAGGCCAGGCTCCGTCAAGGACAAAGATCTGCCCAATGAAATTAAGAACACTTTTGTCGTTAGGTATGAAAGCAGTAATACTATTCGTGATGTTTCTCGCGATATTTGCACAGATGCAGTCTTAAAATAGGTTTTATCGGATGGTTTATGTTTTTTTCTATTATCTTTTTGATGATGTTTGTCGTGATATTTGCTCAGATACGTTCTTAAATTGCTTTTATAAGGTAGTTTATGTCTTTTTCTTTATTACCTTTTCATAATGTTTTTTTTTTTTAATATGCACAGTCACGTTCTTAAATTGGTTTTATAAATCAGTTTGTCTTTTTTCGATTCCTTTGTCATTTATTTGTAGATTGAAACGTGGTGACAGTCCTGACATAACCTTTGCTGTTGACGGGACTATAATTTTAACCTTAATCTTTTGTCATTTATTTTCATTTTTTTCTGTTTATTTATTTGTAAGGTAGTTTATGTTTTTGATATTTTCTTTTTTGTTTAATCTTTATTTTCGTTTTATTATTTTCAACTTCTTTCTTTATTTGTTTATAACACAAGTCATATCTTTTCATTTTTTTTCTTTTTATTTCCGTTTATTCCGGTTCACGTCCAACTCGCAGCCCGGCTCTCCCGCCCCAACCAGCCCTGGACGCCAGCGATCCATAGAGAGCAGTCACTGCCTAGTCGTCATAAAGCAACCCACCGGATGTGACACTGCATGGCTGCCGAGTCACTTCAGTGGTGCTCAGCGGTGCCTGTTCCGATCCAGTGTATGCAGGACAACAGCCACTAATCCCCCAGCTGACGACAACACTTGCTTAATGAATCGTGGAGCCAGCGCCAATGAGCTCTCTGCCCGGGGGGCTTTTACCAAGGCCGTCCAGTGACAGTCCCCTAGAATTTGTCGATACAAGTGACCACGACAGGACTACATCGAAGGCATTGACGTTGAGAGGAAATGGACATTGATGAATTGACGGAGAGGACGTAGCTTGTGTCAGCTTGTCTCTCCCTTCTCTCTCTCTCTCTCTCTCTCCCTCTGTGTGTGTGTGTGTGTGTGTGTGTGTGTGTGTGTGTGTGTGTGTGATTCAATATTTTTGATAGCGCTGTTGGCAGTTTCTGGTTTTTAAGCTTGGACTTCCAAGAATATAATACAAGAAGGGAGAGAATTCCAAAACAGTGAGTCTTAAATTGAGAAGAGGTGAACACCGTGTAATTTGCTTTTGCAGCGACAGTGACGGAGAACTCGTGAGTCAGTAGCAGAACAGGAAGAACGGGAAGGGGTGAGTGGGGAACCAGATCAGATAAACAAGCAAGCATCGAGCCATTTATAATGTGATGACAAATGTGTGCGGTTTTATGTTTAATTCTCTCGGAGATTGGGAACCAGTGAAATGCGTAGGTAACGGAAGGATTGAAGAAAAGATAAAAAGAAAGAAAAGTACAGACCAGGTCTTTTTTATCTGATCTGACCCTAATTAATTCGAGCAATACTTTCAAGATGCATCTATTCAACAAATGAAAGCCGGCTGTGCGGGTGCTGGTGTTGCCTTTTTCAGCCCATAACAAATTCTGTCAATCTTAGAAGGAGCCGACCAGGGGAAAAAACGAAGGCACCAAAAAATTTAAATACATCCCAAGATACCAGTGGGACTCAGAGAAGTACTGTCTTCAACAGCCAAACCAATCAGCCGAGAGCAATCCTGCACCACCTTAGGAACCCTGCACGGTGTTCACATAGGGCGCACGCACGCACAGGGCATTACATTAAGACATCAAGGAACATAAGCGCTCCCTGGCAGATGCCACTGTATGACGACAGGACGCAACACAACATTATCTCTATGGAAGCGTCCCAGTGGGTGTACCAGGCCGTATTTCATGACTGTAGAGCCCACCGGTGAGCCGCCACCACCAAGCCAACTGCTATGCGCATCCGGCAGCCCCCCACTCGCTGTTTTGCTGACAGGTGAAAACAGGACAACTCCAGCCACAACCATGCTTTCGCCACATGGTCTTGCATGTCCTCCGAAGAGGACCTCGGACTGCAGTCTTTCCAGCTGTCAAACAGTACTTTCCCTGCGGTCAGTAGGTCTTTCTTCACCGTCACCAGGCCTTTCTGCAGCTGGCTAAACGGCAGATAAGAAGTCTATACAC
>JADBJO010000916.1:455000-460000 GCA_016801955.1 Conus betulinus | reverse complement strand
GTGCACATCTGGCACCATGTTTCTTCGCCGTAAAGTGTGTACTGCTGTCCATGGTACTTTTGCCGTAAGTCGAAGGATATCCGTGCACTCCTTGCAACATGTTACCTAATCCGTGATGTGTAGGATATCCGTGCGCACGTGACACCATTTTACTTTCTCCGTAAGGTGTAGGAAACCCGATGCACGCCTGGCATTGTTACTTTCTCTGTGAGATGTTGAATACCCGAAGTACGCCTGACATTGTTACTTTCGCCTTTAACGTGTAGGATACACAGTGCACGCCTGACACTGTTACATTGCCGTAAAGTGTAGGATACACGGTGCACGCCTGACACTGTTACACTTGCCGTAAAGTGTAGGATACACAGTGCACGCCTGACACTGTTACACTCGCCGTGAAGTGTAGGATACACGGTGCACGCCTGACACTGTTACACTCGCCGTGAAGTGTAGGATACACGGTGCACGCCTGACACTGTTACAATTGCCGTAAAGTGTAGGATACACAGTGCACGCCTGACACTGTTACACTCGCCGTGAAGTGTAGGATACACGGTGCACGCCTGACACTGTTACAATTGCCGTAAAGTGTAGGATACACAGTGCACGCCTGACACTGTTACAATTGCCGTAAAGTGTAGGATACACGGTGCACGCCTGACACTGTTACACTCGCCGTAAAGTGTAGGATACACGGTGCACGCCTGACGCTGTTACACTCGCCGTGAAGTGTAGGATACACGGTGCACGCCTGACACTGTTACACTCGCCGTAAAGTGTAGGATACACGGTGCACGCCCTGACGCTGTTACACTCGCCGTGAAGTGTAGGATACACGGAGCACGCCTGACACTATTACACTCGCCGTAAAGTGTAGGATACACGGTGCACGCCTGACGCTGTTACACTCGCCGTAAAGTGTAGGATACTCGGTGCACGCCTGACATTGTCTTAGTTTCGCCGTGAAGTATAGGATAACCGATACCTGTCTGGCATTAAATGACTATTGCCGTGAAGTGCAGACTACCCGACGCACGCCTGGCATTATGCTACTTACTCTGTAAGGTGTAAGATATTTTTGCACGCCTGGCACCAGCAGCATGTCCTCTCTGATGATGTTGTGGGCAACAAGAATGTAACAGCCTCTGCTTTCTCTGTCAGCTTAGAGCCTTGGAGAACTGTGAGAAACGGACTCCAGATCAGCTGTCTTTAGTGTAACGTTGACTCGGTCACTGGCATGTTGTTGTAGTCCAGCCGACCAACAGGAGCCATTTCAGGGCTGTCACCGTGCAAAGGACAGAAAGTTCTGTCAGCACACACACACACACACACACACACACACACACACACACACACACACACACACACACACACACACACACACACACACCACACACACACACACACACAACACACACACACACACACACACACACACACACACACACACACACACACACACACACACACACACACACACACACACACACACACACACACACACACACACACACACACACACACACACACACACACACACACACACACACACCACACACACACCACACACACACACACCACAGAGAGAGAGAGAGAGAGAGAGAGAGAGAGAGAGGGGGGGGGGGGAAGAATGACATATGTATATATGGTCATGTAAGCCAGTGCGTATTACACAAGCTGGACAACTGACATCTTAGGACATGTCGAATTAAGCCATGCTGAGTATGTCAGCCGTTGGATCTTGCCATCAGTAGACATGAATTTTAACATTGGCTGACGATGGCTTTCGCTCTCTCTACCTTTGTTTTCGGGTTTGGGTGGTTTGAACAGCAGTTTCGGTTATTTATTTATATTTTTTCTTACAGTCTGCTTTCCGTATTCTTCGCGGTTTTTTGTTTGTTTGTTTGTTTGTTTTTTTTATCCGTTGATGTGATTCATTAAATCATTGCTTTTTGAGATCATCAGGATCGTAAGTCGTGACGGTCGTTGTACACGGAACTAGAGAAACTTTTTTTTTTTCTGTGAAATCTCTTTCATGCTAAAAGTTTGCAGTCAGCTGGGGGCACTGGGGGATGAAGAGAGAGGGCAGCTTCTCTGTATCTCATTGCTGCCGATCTGCGACCATCTCGTACAGATGTCATGCACGCTCAAACTTTTTCTCATACAAGTTGATCTTATTTGCCTTCCCTAGAAGTCGGTATTTTTTTTTCTCTCCCTTTGGTTTGCACCCCCACCCAGCTCCTCTTTCGCTGGAAAATACGTACCTTTTAAACCATACAGTTGTTCTTCTCTTCTCATTGGACCATACTGGATGGGATGTTGAAGGACGTGTGAAATGCATGTAACAGTAACGCTGGGAGACGATCGTCTTTTTAAGCTCCTTGTTCCGTTACATGGCAGCGTCTTTATGACGGTTATCGATCTTTTTCTTCCCGTCTCCAGCATCGGTTTTAGAACTATGTCCCCCCCCCCCCCCCCCCCCCCCCCCCCCCCCCCCCCCCCCCCAGTTTTGCCCTCTCTTTCTTTCATTTTTTTCCTTTTCTTTTGTAGATCTGTTCTTTCTTTAGCATGTAAACAAGACAAGACAAGACAAAAATTATGTTTTTTTTTTTTGATGGAATTCAGCAGCAGCAGCAGCAGCAGCAGCAGCAGTAGTAGTAGTAGTAGTAGTAGTGAGAGTCGTGTCCAAGCACCACCAGCAATAGCCGTACCAAACAAACAAACAAACAAAAAAACAGTTCTCGTTGTAAGCAAAAAAAATGACACTGATAATTGTGATAGGTATAATGTTGTTAATAATTACTGCCACTGTTGTTGTTTTCTTTTTTTTTTTTTTTTTCCCGTGTGACTCAGTAGTGTGACTCAAGAAGAAGTTCGCTTTTTTTTTTTTTTTTTAAACGATTTTCTCCCCCACCCACCCCCCATTCCCTACCTCATCCTCCAGCTCTCTCCTTCTTCTGCCCTCTTCCTCTCTTTTTCATCCTTTTTCATAAAACCGCGATAATTGGGAAATATGTTTAGTCTGCTTCTTTCTGTTTTTTTTTTCTTTCACAAAATGTAAAGCAGGTAACTTGCATGGAACGCGTTGTTCAGCAGTGTAAACAGGCGTATGCAAACGCTTTGTATTCAACGAAGTATTAGGCCGATTTCACAGTTGATTTGAACCATTTCTGTTCGTTTGAAGAGTTTCAAATTCGATTCTGACAGGGTTTAACATGGTTTACATGAAATGGGTTTGAAGGGAGGACAGTAGAATTGGATTGTGACCACATTCTGACAGTGACATACTGCAGGGGGCAGACCTGTATTCTTACCAGCTTCAACTTGGTTCATGTTAAGTGAAATTTTAAATGCGTTCATAGCAATTGAATAGTAAGCTAACTATGTTTTGACATTTGAAAATGAGGTATTGAGAATTCTGGTAACTGTCTGCACGTTTATCAATAAAGCGAAATTTCGGTCAGGAGAATTTGTTAAGTGTTAACACTGTGAGTTTTAGTGTAGTTCATGGGGACGAACTCAGAGGAGAGGTCAGGAGATTAGTAACCAGGCAATGTGACATGCTCCGCAGTATATATATATATATATATATATATATATATATATATATATATATATATATATATATATATATATACATAAAGGCACAGAACACCTGCCCAGTGCCGCTTACGATAGTATTCAGCTAAACAAAGGCGCACACAACCACACTGAACCCTTTCCTCAGATTAACAACAGTCAGGGACTAGCAAGACAAATCGTTGCAATGTTAAGAGTCAGGTCAAGGTCATAAAGGGAGAAAAAACCATCACCTCCTTCCGCTTCCTTGTTTGCATTCACAGGGCCTAGCGTCTAATGCAGAAAGGCTGCTGTAACTTTGAATCTCCTACTCTTAGGTATCGTAAAAGAGTTCTCTAAAGAGTAATCGTATAATCGGATAGGTGGCTTGTGAGCGCTCACACACACACACACACACACACACACACACACACACACACACACACACACACACACACACACACACACACACACACACAGAGGCACTCGCGCACACATATGCGCGCGCGCACACACACATGCACGCACACACGCCCGCACACACACACACACACACACACACACACACACACACACACACACACACACACACACACACACACACGCGCGCGCACACACACACACACACACACACACACACACAGAGGTTGACTGACTGACTGACTGACTAACTCAGTCAGACAGACAGACACCGACAGACGGTTGGGGGGGGGGGGGGGGGGAGAGAGAGAGAGAGAGAGAGAGAGAGAGAGAGAGACTGACTGACTGACTGACTAACTCAGCCAGATAGACACCGACAGACGGGCTGGGGGGAGGGGGAGGGGGGGAGGGAGGAGAGAGAGAGAGAGAGAGAGAGAGAGAGAGAGAGAGAGAGAGAGAGAGGTTGACTGACTGACTAACTCAGCCAGACAGACACCGACAGACGGGCGGGGTGGGGGGGGGGGGGGGGGGGGGGAGAGAGAGAGAGAGAGAGAAAGAGAGAGAGGTTGACTGACTAACTGACTGACTAACTCAGCCAGATAGACACCGACAGACGGATGAGGGGGGGGGGGGGGGGGGGGGGGGAGGAGAGAGAGAGAGAGGAGAGAGATTCTATTTCAGTCCCATCATGGCCTTTTCCTCACTTATTCTCACGATCCGTCTTCAAACCCCGACTTCCTGCCCTTTGAGACAAGTTTCAACAATCAACCGCCCTTGGTGGACGTCCGCCCGAACCCTCAGCACCGGGATCAGCCCCAATGCCATCAAACGGTGATTCCAAACACCTTCCCTCCTGAATGTCCCCCCTCTTTCGACTTAGACTGGGGTCAAAAGAGGGTGCTATCTCCTTGGTTCTAGACAAAAGTGATCCTCCGCCCAACAAAGAATGTCCTAGGTCACAGTCACTAAAAAAAAAAAAAAAAAAAAGCAAACAAATCCTCCACAGCTAACACAGCCAATAA
>JADBJO010000916.1:445000-450000 GCA_016801955.1 Conus betulinus | reverse complement strand
TTCCAGTCTTCTTGCGATATTGTGCTCATCATTTCCTTCATTGTTTTTCTTTCGCTTTTAAAAAAAAATCTTTTTTTGGTCTCCGCTTCTTCATTGTTTTTTTTTCCTTGCCGCTGTGGCCCGTTCTTTAATAATTGTTTTAACAATGCATACTGTTTTAAGTCGCTCCATAGGAATCCAGGGGAGAAAAACGCAAGGGAAGATCTTCAGTGTAAATGTGCCCCTGTCTTCTAGAAATCTAGTGCTAGTAATTTCTTCTTTTGTGTCACTCTCTTTGACTTGGCTTCTGTTTAGATTTGGGTTTTTTTCTACTCTTTTTTTTTTTTCCTGTGTTTGCGGTCTGTTCATCTTCCTGTGGTCTGGAAAGCATTTTTTTTTTCCTTGATAAATTTTGCAGGATGCAAGTTCTTTCTTGTAACCTGGAACAGGCACTTGCCGTCCATTCTGCGCAGCTGTTCACTAATTAGCTATTCTGGTGTATCTTTTGTTGCACTGGAGTTATCCCAGAAGGATATTTTCATCGGTTTGAAAGAAAAAAATCAGAGCGAAATGATCTGAGTGGTCGGTGCATATAAAATGCCTTAGTTTTATCCCACTGAAGGACTGCAGCAAGGAAAATGTTATGAAGAAGTGCATATGTACACCTTAAGTGATTGCTTGTTGCTGCTTCAGTTAAATCATTTAAACAAATCTTAAATAAATGTTAGAGAACAGCCAAGAGAAACGTGGACAAACGAGTCACAAGACAAAACACGACGCGTTTCGACCTCTTAGGTCTTCTTCAGGCAAGACACAAACAAATAGGACAAAGAAAGTGGACGAATTTTTCACTTAGCTTGGATCTCTTCAGCGCAAGGTAGGCAGGCGTTGAATCATTTGTTTATGCACACATCACTGATCAATGCTTTAAAAGAAAATAAAAAGTACCTGTACATCGTATGTAAATCTGAGTTTTCCCTTGATGGGAGTGACTTCTCACTTTTGCTGTTTTGTCTGTTTGAGTTTACTTGTTTGTTTGCTTGCGTTTGCTTTTGTGTGTGTGTGTGTGTGTGTGTGTGTGTGTGTGTGTGTGTGTGTGTGTGGGGGGGGGGGGGGGGGGGGTACGTGTTGACAGCCCTGGAAATGCTCTCTGTGGTCTGCTTGAGCTGTACTGACAGACATTGCGCCCATCTCCCATATTGCTGTCTCAGTTTTTGTTTCTGATAATGCTTTCAGATTTGAGTAATTTATTGATCCTCAAAACATGGACGTTCTTCTCTCGGTGATTGTTGAGCCGCTATGCCAAGACTATGAGCTCGTTCTATCAAGACCTTCTTCCGTTTGTATGCAGCCATCCGAAGTCCGATCATGTATGGTGCTGTTGTTTACCGTTTTTAAAAGACATTTTCTTCTTAAACTGAAATTTGACACACACACACACACACACACACACACACACACACACACACACACACACACACACACACTCTCTCTCTCTCTCTCTCTCTCTCTCTCTCTCTTTCTCGTGCGCGCGCGCGCAAAGTCAGTGTCCTTACCGTTTTCTCCGTGTACGCTCTTCGTGCTATGTTGTCTTCTTGCATGACATTTTTACTAGAGGGTTGCTCTCCAGGCTTTATGCTTTACACTGTGTCTTGAGTGTAATCAAGGTGCAGCTCCACGTTATTTCATTGCTTTTAAACACTTTGCTTTTGATACCGCTCATAGTATTCAACAATTCATGTGATGGTCCAAGGTTCACAACTGGACTTAAACTAACAGCAGTCACACTCCCTGGCAGGTGTAGCCTACTTCTCTCCCACCGCTCCATGCATGGCACGTGTTGTTCATCACAAGGCCAGTTCCAGACAGTGCTTGCTTTCAGCAAAGCCAGAGGCGCCGACCCAGTTCTCACCGAACGCATGACAAGCAGACAATACTGTGGCATGCATTCATTCATCGGTAAAGGGAGGTTGCATTGCTGTATCAAATTACAAAAATCTTACTTTCTCTCTAAGTATTCCTTCTTTGCGGTGTATTTTGTACTCTGTGCATTAATTATGATACACATGTTTGTGATTAATTGACAAAAGTGCCGAAAATAAAACGCAAATTGCTCTCTATTTGGATTCGTGTGAGAATAAGTCTCTTTTGTGAGCCTAGGCCCATCACATGCGTCGACACTCACCACGGTGGTACGGCAGATGGGATAACCGCAACAGGAAAGTCAGTTGGAGGGAGTGAGGGATGGAGTCCTAGGAAGAGAGGGATGGTAAGGGTTATGCAACAGTACACTGATACCATCAGAACATTATTACATCAATACGTGAAGCTCCAGGCGTATGCGAACTCATCTTAAAACTGGTTGCTTTGTTTTGAGCTTGGTAGTTAATGGGGTGGATATGGGTATTGCTGGAAAAGGGTGAGGGTGGGGTTCATGAAGCAACTATGTTGAATCACGTTGATTAAAGAAACCTTAGGCTTTTTGACAATGTTGATCCATGCACGTTTCAATTCCGTCTAGTGACTCGACATTAACTTGTATTGTTCTATAAATGTTTACAACCCTGACATGATTTACGTCTGATCCACTCAAAATAAACACTTCACATAGATGCTGCTTGTGACTCTATAATTATCCCACTTTTCCTCAATTCCCTTTACGTAGGATTTTCTTATCTCGTCACAACACTTTTTTTTTTTTTTTACTTTCTTCTTTTGCTTCTCTCTTGCATTCTTTCACACCAGGATATTGTACTTTTCGGTCCAATTTTCTCTCCGCTCCCAAATTTTCGAGTTTAGTCCTTGATGATGTTCTCCAGAGACCCTTCACTTTATCGTATAAAGATGATGTGGACCTGCTGGAAGGATTGGACACACCACCATCATTTTCCATCTCCGTCCAGGGGCAATTTCTCGCTTTATCAATGCAGTTGTCCTCTTTTAATAGTTCATGAACTTGAACCTGAATCCCTTCAGTTTCTCCCCCCTCCCTCCTTTAATTCTTTAGCTATTCCTTTATCACTTACACCCGCTGTTGTACATTATCTATGTTTCCATATTCTCCGTTCTTTTTTTGTCATGTTTGGTCTTTTCCAAGCACATCTCCAATCTTTAAGTCCTTCAGTCTCCACCCTCACCCTCCACCCCTTTTCATTCTTCTCTACTACAAACAGTTCCTGTTATACACTGATGACCTTTTATACTGCATTGCTACAAACTGATGGCGCAATGATTTCCATGGCTACCCCTTCAGTTCTGTCTCAGCGATATTGAACAGCAGGATGGACGTACCGTATTCAGCTCCATAGAGCACTCCCCTTCCTATCCCGCGTCACTTATCATTCTTATATTCTTCACCCATCCACAATTCATTCTCTAAAAATCCTTTCCTCCCCAGAGCATCATTCATCAGTTTCACGTTGTCTTCTCCTCACATACATTGATTTTTCGTTCTCGTTTTCTTCACTCGTCCATCATTCATCCTTCTCACGTTCTCCAGTTACCGTTCCGACTCTCTGTTATTATTCTCATGTTTTCTTCTTCTCATCTCGTTCTTCATTTACTATTGCCATGTTCCGTCCACGTCTTTCATTCAGCATTATGTTCTCTTCGTCTCATCGTGTCAACCATTCATTTACTGACGCGTTCCGCCCTGTCATTCCGACTCATTCTGTGCTGATTGTGCCCACTGTTACTCTGTCGCTATCCCGTTTTCATTACGGCCATCGTCCTCACGCTCTTCTCTTTCCTTCCCTTCCTCATCTGTCTTCCGTTCACCAGCGTCGCGCCACCCGTCCATCTAATATTAATCTTTCCTGCGTTCTTCCCTTCCCTTCCAGTCCAACATTCATCCTCTCAGTTTCCTCCCGTCCACCATTCACCATTCTTGCGTTTAACCCCCCCCCCCCATCCCCTCACCCCCCCCCCCCCCCCCCCCCCCCCCCAATCAAGCCTCCCAGCCCAACATTCATCATACTTACCTTTGTCCTAGTCCGACATTCCTCCTGTTCACGTTTAGCCCCAGTTCAACATTTTTTTGTTCTTACCTTCTCCCCATCTAGCTTTGGCCTTTCTCCCCCTCCCCCCCAGCTCAGCATTGGCCATTCTAACCCCCCCCCCCCCCCCTCCCAAGTCCAGCATTGGCCATTCTCACCCCCCCTCCCCCGTCCAGTGTTGGCCTTTTTTCACTTCTCCGCCAGTCCAGCATTTGCCATTCTCACCTTCCCCCCCTAGTCCAATAGTCATCATTTTTCACCCCCACTCTCCTTTCCCCTTCCTTCACACACAACACACACACACGCACGCACGCACGCACGCACGCACGCACGCACGCACGCACGCACGCACACAGCTCCGGTCCAACATTAACCATTCGCACATTTTACCCTACTCCATCATTCATCCTTCTCACCTTTTCCTGCAGTCCAGTTTTCATCATTCGTAAGTTTTCCTCAGTCCAGCATTATTCATGTCACACACACACACACACACACACACACACACACACACACACACACACACACACACACACACACTCACTCACTCACTCTCTCTCTCTCTCTCTCTCTCTCTCTCTCTCTCTCTCTCTCTCCGCCACTCTGTTCAGCATTTATGTTTTCCCATATTCAAACATTTATCATTTTCACATTCCCCTCACCTCAACATTCATTGTTCTCACATTTTTTCCCCAGTCCAACATTCATTCATTTTTCAAGTTTTCCCCCTGTCCTAAATTCATTATTCTCACGTTTCCCCTCGCCCAATATTGATCATTCTCACGCGCCTCCCCCGCCCAATATTTATCATTCTCACCCCCCCCCCCCCCCCCCCCCCGCCCAATATTCATCATTCTCACGTTTCCCCCTTGCCCAACATTCATCATTCTCACGTTTCCCCCCCACCCAATATTAATCATTCTCACGTTTTCTGCCACTCCAAAATGTTTCATTTCACGTTATCATCATCCACCATTCATCTTTTTCTTGTTTACCTCGGTCCAACATTCATTGCTTTCACCCTTT
>JADBJO010000916.1:427500-435000 GCA_016801955.1 Conus betulinus | reverse complement strand
GGGGGGGGGGGGGGGGGGGGGGGGGGGGGGGGGGGGGAGCGTACAGGGGTTGTTGGGAGGGGAGAGCACGGATGCATGATGAACACGGATGGGTGAATGTAGGAGGAGGGGGTGGGGGCGGAGGAGGGAGGAGAGACACGTCTGTAGGGTGCAACATATATGGGCATTCGTGGGAAGAGGATAGGGAAGAACTTTTGCAGGGTATGACATGTGGGGGCACGGGGGACGTGGATACAGGGTATTCCCTGGGTAGGACGTTGTGGATGCAGAGTGTGACGTGGATGGGGGTGAGGGGGTCACGGATGCAGTGGAAGGGTATAGAGGACGTGGATAAAGCATATGAGATTGGCGGGGGTACGGCGGATTTTGGGCGTGGACGCAGGGATGGGAGTTGGCGGAGCAGATTTCAGATCATGGTAGAGGTTGCGTTACAGGGAGGGAATATGTATCTATTTCAGGGCGTAACATGGGTGGGGTGGGGTTGGCGGAGCAGATTTCAGATCATGGAGGAGGTTGGGTGACGGGGGAAGGATTATGCATCAATTTCAGGACATGACATGGGTGGGACTATTGGGAGGGTGGGGGGTGGGGGTGGGGGTGGGGGGGGGGGGGTGGAGGGTCAGCACTTGATATGGGTGGGGAGTAGCAGAAGGGTGGGGAAGGCTGATTTCAGGGCATGACACGGACGAAAGGCAGAGGGGGACGGATGAAGGGCGTGACGTGGGTGGGCTTATTGTGGCAGAGGTGGCATGGATTCAGGGCGTGACACGGGTAGGCGTACTGGGGCAGAGGCACGGATGAAGTGCCCGACATATTGGGCAGAGAGGGCGGATGAAGGGCGTGACATGGTGGGCGTATTGGGCAAAGGGGGCGCGGATGACGGGTATGATTTGGGGTTGGTGAATTGGGGCGGGGAGGGACGAATGAATGGCGTCACATGGAGGGCATTGGGGCAGAGGGGACGTGTGGGGGTACGGGGAAACGTGGATGCAGATATGCTACGGGTATGGGGCTGCAGATGAAGGACGTGACATGGGTGGGCATATTGGGGCAGAGGGTGCATAGATGCAGGGCGTGTCTGACACAGGTGGGCGGGCGTATTGGGGCAGAAAGGGCGCGGATGAAGAACGTGACATGGGTGTCGAATTGGGGCAGTGGGGACGTGGGTGAAGAGCGTGACATGGTGGGCGAATTGGTGCAGAAGGGGCGCGACGATGAAGGGTATGACATGGTAACCCGGGTGTCTTATTGGGGCAGAAGGGGCGCCAATGAAGGGTATGACATGGGTGTCTTATTGGGGCAGAAGGGGCGCCAATGAAGGGTATGACATGGGTGTCTTATTGGGGCAGAAGGGGCGCCAATGAAGGGTATGACATGGGTGTCTTATTGGGGCAGAAGGGGCGCCAATGAAGGGTATGACATGGGTGTCTTATTGGGGCAGAAGGGGCGCCAATGAAGGGTATGACATGGGTGTCTTATTGGGGCAGAAGGGGCACCGACGAAGGGTATGACATGGGTGTCTTATTGGGGCAGAAGGGGCGCCAATGAAGGGTATGACATGGGTGTCTTATTGGGGCAGAAGGGGCACGGACGAAGGGTATGACATGGGTGTCTTATTGGGGCAGAAGGGGCGCCGATGAAGGGTATGACATGGGTGTCTTATTGGGGCAGAAGGGGCGCTGGTGAAGGTATTGACGAAGGTGTCTTATTGGGGCAGAAGGGGCGCGGATGAAGGTATTGACGAAGGTGTGTCTTATTGGGGCAGAAGAAGGGCGCGGACGAAGGTATTGACGAAGGTGTCTTACTGGGGCAGAAGGGGCGCGGACGAAGGTATTGACGAAGGTGTCTTATTGGGGCAGAAGGGGCACGGACGAAGGTATTGACGAAGGTGTCTTATTGGGGCAGAGTGGCTGTGGATGAAAGGGTGTGGCATGGTGGGCGTATTGGGCCTGAGGAGGTGCGGATGAAGGGCGTGACATGTGTGCGTGCGTTTGTGTGTGTGAGTGATGAATGGTGAGTGAGTGAGTGAGGAGGTGCGGATGTGTGTGTGTGTGTGTGCGTTGTGTGTGTGTGTGTGTGTGTCTGTGTGCACGCGTGTGCACGTGTGTGCACGTGCGCGCGCGCGCACGTGCGGGCATCAGCGCACTCGTTTCCGTGTTTGTTTTATCTGAATAGATATATCCTAACTGCTTTTCGCTTATCCTGCCTGCCTTTACTTGTGCTCTTGTTTTTTCTCTGTCTTTTTTTCTTTCTTTCTTTCTATTTTTTATTTTCTAAGTTTGTCTCTTGTTGATTTCATCGTTCATTCCTACTCCAGGTTCATCGGATTAACAAACAAGAAGTCATATAAAAAAAACTTTTTTTTTTTTTTTCGTTGTCTTCATATTTTTCTCCCTCCCTCCCCCCCCCCCCCCCCCCCCTCTCTCTCTCTCTCTCTCTCACTGCGCGCGCGCGCGCGTGTGTGTTGCCTTTGAGAAGGATCAAATGAGAGAGGAGGTGTAAGGTTGAGGTGAGGGTGGGAAGAATGAGAGGGGTGGAAGGAGAGAGAGGTGAGAGATGATTTCACTGGGGGGAGGAGGGGGGAGGAGGGAGGCGAGTGAAGAGCGAACGGTGAGGGGGGGGGGAAACCGGGTGGAGAGGGGAGGGGTGGAGGCGAACCTCATGAAAAGTTGCTGTTGCCGGAAGAGCGGGAGTGGGGGGGTGGGGGGGGGGGGGGGGGGGGGGGGGGGGGGGGGGGGGTGAAGAAGGATAAGGGTGTATGCGGGGTGGTAGGGGAATTGAGAGGGTGAGGAAGGGGCCGGAATTACGGAGGGGTATTGTGAAGTTTTTGAGGCATTGTGAGCCCGTTTTGACATGGCATCGTGACAGGAGCCACGTTGGTCTGGCATCAAGGTGGGCTGGCGCCACTGCGCTGACAGACACACGTATGTACGTAGAAACGTACACACACAGACACACAGACGTGCGCGCGCGCGCTGGTAGCATGAATATCGATACATTGTTAGAAACCACAGGGGGTAAGTAGCGAGCATTTGTTGCATTCCGGCTCAGGAACATGATTGACACGAGGTACAATCCGCGTTCAGTTCACTTGTTGGCCGTCTGCCACCACATATATGTATAATAATTACATTCCGTATATATGAAATGCGACCCCAGGCAAAAAATAACATTTTTTTTTCGTTGTTCCCTAGAATTGACTCTGATAGATGAAAGCTTATGGAATTTTCGTAAGATATCTGATTGGACTGGACTGAGTTGGACTGGACTGGATGGGGGATTTGATGTGATTTGATTCCATTTGATTTTCTTTGACTTGATTCGATTTGATTTCGTTTATTCATATTTGCCTGAATTTGAATTTTTGTTGTTGTTGTTGAGCTAATTATATTTGATTGCATTTTATATTTAATTTTGTTTTGAATGTATTGGATTGGGTTGTATTTGATCCCATTTGATTTGATTTGATTTGATTTGATTTGACCTGGGCATACTTGATTTCATTTCATTTGGTTAGTTTTGATTTGATTTGAGTCCATTTTTTGTTGAGTTGATTTTTTGTTACTGTTTTTTGTATGTGATTTCTTTTTTCGATCTGAGTTGATTATACTAGATTCGATTTGATACGATTACTTTGGTTTTGGTTTGATTTGATCAGATTTGGTGTAATTTGATAGTATTTGAATAGAGTTTATTTGGCTGCGTTTTATTTTGTAATATCACCTACCAGCTGGAATGGGCGCACCAGGTCACCATCTTCAGGCTGAGAACTAGCCATTTTCAGCTCCTCTCGCGCGTCTCCTCAGGCTGAGAACTGGCCATTGTCGGCTCCTCTCGCGTCTTTTCAGGCTGAGAACTGGCCATTGTCGGCTCCTCTCGCGTCTCTTCAGGCTGAGAACTGGCCATTGTCGGCTCCTCTCGCGTCTCCTCAGGCTGAGAACTGGCCATTGTTGGCTCCTCTCGCGTCTCCTCAGGCTGAGAACTGGCCATTGTCGGCTCCTCTCGCGTCTTTTCAGGCTGAGAACTGGCCATTGTCGGCTCCTCTCGCGTATCTTCAGGCTGAGAACTGGCCATTGTCGGCTCCTCTCGCGTCTCTTCAGGCTGAGGCTCTCACGCAGGATGAATTCCCATGAGGCACTGGCCCACTGACACCAGCTCACATTCTCCAGTCCTGCCCCACCTTTGACATCCTGAAACAGAAATCGTGGGCCAACGCAGTGGACCTGACGGAGAAGCGGTGGGGACCGGTGATGTCGCTGAACCAGACGCTAGACTTCGCTCAGAAACACGGGACTACCAATAGAGCAGGCCACACGCCGTAATTAACGATTTTGCTCTTTATCACGATACATTCCAAGTACACGTTTTTTGAGGCGCGCGCACCCAGTCCCGCACACACACACACACACACACACACACGCACGCACGCACGCACGCACGCACGCACGCACGCACGCACGCACGCACGCACGCACGCACGCACGCACGCACACACACACACACACACACACACACACACACACACACACACACGATTAGAAAAAAAGAGGAAAGTAAGACAGAAAGAAAGAAGCAAACAAAAACAACAGAAAACGCCGCTCCACTGCGATCTTATCAGGCACTGCGGAAGCTCGAACGCCGCACCCCACCGATTGATGGCCGCTCGGCCATCTGGCATCCAGCTTTTGCTGAAAGTGGAGACAAAAAAAAAAACAAACCCCCCCCCCACAAAACAACAACAACAACAACAACAACAACAACATGGCGGCACAGTTACGGTGGTTCCGGTACGGCTGTCAGTTGATTATCAGTGAACATCAGACTCCACTCCTTTCCTTCCTTCGTCTTTTTTTCTTGTTCTTGTTCTTGCTGAACGTCAGACTTCAGTTCTCTTCTTACTTCCCTCTTCTCCACCATGTTGTTGTTGTTGTTGTTGTTGTTGTTGCTGTTTCTTCTTCTTCTTCTTCTTCTTCTCTTCTTCTTGTTCTTCTTCTTCTTCTTCTTCCTCTTCTTCTTCTTCTTCTTCTTCTTCTTCTTCTTCTTCTTCTTCTTCTCCCGTTTCATATAACTCTATGGCACATTCTTTCCCATTCCCCTTCCTGCTCTATCATTCGGTGCCTGACTCAGAAAGGGAAGGGAAGAGGGAACGGGGGAGGAGGAGAGGAGGGAGGGGTGCGGAGGGATGGGTTCGGGGAGTGGGAGCAGCAGAAGCGGTTCGATTTCTGCTCCCCCCCCCCCCCCCCCCCCCCGGTGGTGAGAACAACCGGCAGCTTACGAAAGTGGTTTGTGATTTCTGGTAAATGCTATGGATTAACTTGCGCAACTGGGCTGATGATTCACAGCCAGGGGACGAACGTCCGCTCCAGACAGGCGAAATAAATGGATCTGCTCCCAAGTGCCCCTCGTGCTGCCATTGAAGGGTCTGATAAGATGTGCTCTTCAACGTCCTCGTCTTCCAATCCCCTTCTCTTCCCTGCCCGCATTTTTGATGTATGAATCGTTGCCAAGTAATTGTTGTAATGACGGAGAGATTGTTTAACTTCTGCCCCCCCCCCCCCCCCCACACACCACACACACACACACACACTTTTTCCACTATTGTTCAGCGTTAAACTTCATTCAGTAGGACGTTTGTCATTCGTCTACCATTATTGTTAGGTTTTGCTTCATACGACAGACAGAAGACCCGCATTTATGTTAGACTTTTGCTTCATACGACAGACGAAAAGGGTTAACGGTGGCTGAGCTACCTGGGAAAAAAAAGAATGTTGGGTTTGGAAGCACTTGACGTGTGCACCCTAACAGCATGATCGCCCCCCCCCCCCCCCCCCCCCCCCCCCCCCGTTCCCCCCCCCTTCCCCCCCCCCCACCCCCTCTTTCCCCCCAGCAGACGAACGAATTTTCGATCCACCCGTCGCCGTGGCGCTGTAAATAGCGTCAGGAATTCCCAGCTGGAAAGTCCTAGGGTGGATTCCCATCAGATTCGTTTATCTTTGTGGGATTTTTCGACCCATGTCCGGCCTCTGCACGGAGTTCAGGTTGTTACGTGCTGAACTGCGAGGACTGGCTCAGCACAGTCCGAGTTTCATCCACGTCATGGAGGCGTGTCTGAGAGTTTTGCCCCAAGTTCCTGACCAAGACCGCAGGCGTCGGTATTTCTCGGGCCTGGTTAACGCCGGGATGTATCGTGAAAGGAAGTGTAAAGCACAGCCCTGTCATGCAGTCTCAGACCTGAATGGAACCCCACGGCATCATCTCCATCAACTTCATTCCCAACGACCAGCATAAAAAAAAAAAAGTTTTTTAATTCTGCAGCCTTTCACGGTCCCTGCTCTCATGGACCTCAGTTTATATTTCCTCGCCACGTCTGTGCCTGGGTGAGTTCGTGTTGAGGTCGCCGGTATGACGACGGGGTCCACGGGGACTGTCGTTGGACGGATGTGTTGTTGTTGTTGTTTTGTTTTTATGTCTTTCCGCATAAAATTCATATTAGACGAAGAAAAAAAAAACCGGGGCCGGGAAAAAAAAGCTTAACACAACGAGTCAAAAAAAAAAAAAACAAAAAAAAACAACCTTATCTAAAAACTATAACACAGAAGTAGAAAATCCACTTAATCAAAGATAAAACAAACAAACAAAAAATACTAACTCTCCTGTCGCATCTCTCCACTGATTATTATCTGTTATATGTATTTGCCAATTGGACTTTTAGCTAAGGGCAAAAAGAAAAGATGTGTTGTCGTCGTCCGGAGGAGGGGGACGCTTATTCACGCTGACTCTGCCAATAGACCATCACTGTGGTCTGTGCGGGGCTTAGCAGGAGGGTGTCCTGTGTATGATGAATCAGGACAGGCACCACTGAACACCACCGAAGTGACTTGGAACTTTGGAAGCAGTGCAGTCTCTCCTCTGGTGGGCTGCGTCATGATGGCTTGACACCGACTCTTACTGTGGATTGCCGTTGCCGTGGCTACAATGGGACAAGCCGGGTGTTGTTGTGGATGCGAGCTGTATTGAGCAGTGTGGGGGAGAGGGGGGGGGGGTATTGCCTTGGGAGTAGCACAGATGGAGAGGGGAAAAAATATGCAAAGCATGTAAACGTACTCCAGTTTATCTTGAATACGACGTCACTATCAAACATGCGTCACGATGTATTTTGTCACTTCGGTATATGACGCAAAGAAGCTTTGACGTCATTTTTGTTTGCGTTATCATTTTTTTTTTTAGATGTTCCATAAAATAGAAAAACCGTTTTGGGCCGTTTAAAAGCCGTTAGTAACGGCTATTCTGGTAAAACAAAACATCATGCATCATCCGTGACCCATAATGAACATAGCTTCTAATTTTCAGAAAGATCGGCCCAGAAGTTTTGTCTGGTGCGAGTGGAACACATTTTGACCACGGACAGACAGACACACAGACTCACAGACAGCATTTCTTCGTTCCCATTGTAAAGTACTCCCTGTTCTATAAGAACTGGGAGTACAGAAAGGAATCCTA
>JADBJO010000916.1:412500-422500 GCA_016801955.1 Conus betulinus | reverse complement strand
TCTATCTATCTATCTATCTAGGGTCCTATCGTATCTCTCTCTCTCTCTATCTCTCTCTCTCTATATATATATATATATATATATATATCGGGTCCTATCGTCTATATCTATCGTCTATATATATATACTTAATTGTTCAGCATTATATATATATATATATATATATATATATATAGAGAGAGAGAGAGATATAGATAGAGATAGATAGAGAGAGAGAGAGAGTCCTATCGTCTGTCTAAAATACCTCGGGTCCTATCGTCTATATATATCTAGGGTCCTATCGTCTATACATATCTAGGGTCCTATCGTCTACATCTATCTATCTATCTATCTATCTATATCTATATTATCTCTAGGGTCCTATCGTCTATACATTTCTAGGGTCCTATCGTCTATATATATATCTCTAGGGTCCTATCGTCTATACCTATCTAGGGTCGTATTGTCTATACATATCTAGGGTCCTATTGTCTCTCTCTATATATATCTAGGGTCCTATCATGTATATGTATATGTAGGGTCCTGTCGTTTATATATACCTAGCGTCGTCCTATCGTCTCTATATATCTAGATTCGTATCGTCTATACATATCTAGGGTCCTATCGTCTGTATATATCTAGGGTCGTATCGTCTGTACATATCTAGGGTCCTATCGTCTGTATATATCTAGGGTCGTATCGTCTATATGTATTTAGGGTACTATCGGGTGCGCATATTTAGAACAGTATCACTCCCGTATATTTACAGTCGTACGACTTGTACATTTAGGGCCGTAGTGACTGTATTTAGGGCCGTATTGACCGTTTCTATTTAGGGCCGTATTGACTAATAATAATAATAATATAGCGCATTTCTTGTATACACAACTCAATGCGCTTACATCCCCCATTTGCACTTATTCATACAATGTTCATGCACACAGCAAAAAAAAAAATACACAATGGCAAACGCACTACATGCATAAACTGCCTCACTGGACTAGTTGTGGGAGGAATTTAGGAAAGACCTAGTCATCTACAGAAGAGAATACGCTTTTTTTGAAGAGATAAGTTTTGAGCTCAGATTTAAAAGAAGAAAGAGTAGGCTGATTACGAAGGTCTTCAGGGAGGGAGTTTCAAATAGAAGGTGCTCTAAAACTGAAGGCTCTTTCGCCAACAGATTTCAGAGAACGCTTAGGGATTTTCAAAAGTTTTTGTGAAGAAGAGCGAAGGGTACGAGAGCTTTTGGTAAGTGAAGAGAGAAGAAGAGAGATAGTGAGGAAGAGATTCATTGAAGTGGCGGAAAGCAAGAACTGCCAGTTTGAATTGCCACCGATACTGTATGGGAAGCCAGTGCAGTTCCATCAGGGATGGGAGTGATGTGCTCATACCTCCTCCTCTTCAAAACTAGTCGTGCAGCGCCATTGGACTCTCTGCAGCCGAGCAATCTGTTCTGCGGGAAGCCCAGCATAAACAGAGTTGCAGTAGTCCAGTCTTGACATCACCGTGGCACAGACTAGCCTGACAGCTACTTCCCTGGATATAAAGCGTCGGATGGAAGCAATACGTCTCAGCTCTAAAAAAGATGAGCGACAGACTACAGATATTGCCGATTGCATGCATGGTCAGACACTGATCAATGGTAACACCAAGGTATTTAACAGAGTGATTGAAAGGCAATTCAGTGCCATCAACAACTATTGACTCTGACTCAACGAGGCCGTATTGACTGTCTCTATTTAGGGCCGAATTGATTTTCTATTGAGGGCCGTATTGATTGTTTGTGTTTAGGGCCGTATTGACTTTCTATTTAGGGCCGTATTGACTGTTTCTATTTAGGGCCGTATTGACTGTTTCTATTTAGGGCCGTGTTGTTTGTGTGTATTCAAGGTCGTATCACGTGTATTTAGGTTCATATTGTCCTGTTTGTACGTAAGGTCATGTGTCCAGAGTATTTTAGTGCGGCATTTCTTGCACATATTAAGGGTTATATTGCCAGTATCTCTCTAGTGTCCCATTGCCTGCATAGAGTTTTATCACCGACACATATCTACTAATCTAGTGTCGTATTGCATATAAAGAGTTGTATTGCCAACATCTACCTTGTGTGGTACTGCATGTATTTATTTAGGGTCGTATTGCCTGTATAGATTTAAAGTTGTTTGTCCAGAGTATTTTAACGTCGTATTTCCGGTGCGTATTAAGGGTGATGTTGCCTCCGTAGGTTATATCACCAATATAATATCTGGTGTCCTATTGCATATATTAATGTAAAGCCCTATCATGGGTATGTAACTAGTATCGTATAGCTTGCATATATCTGGGGTTGTATCGCCAGCAGTCTACATATCGAGTGTCGTTTTGTCTGTAGACACTTGCGATCGTATCGCCAGGCGAAAAAAAAAATGGTGTACTGTCTGTGTGTACTTACAGCCGCATGACCAATACACAAATGAGTGCACATATTTGGTGTTGTATTGTAAGTATGCATTTAGGTTTGTATTGTTTATATAGATTTAAGGTGGTATCGTTAGTAAATTGCTTGTATACGTTTAGAGTCGCATCAAATGTATACGTTTAGTGTCGTATTGCCTGTATAGATCTGATATTGTATTGCCTGTAGGTATGTAGTGTTGGCATTGCCTGTACATCTAGTGTTGTTTAGCCAGTAGGCCTATGTATCTAGCATTGCATTGCCTGTACACATTTGAGGTTGTATCGCCAGTGGGGTTTTAGTCTCGGATTGTCTGTACATATTAGGGTAGCATCGGTCGTCAGGACATATTGTATGAAACGTTACCTGTATAGACTTAGGCTGTATTGCACGTGCGCTGATTTTTTTTTGTATGGCCCAGTGTACATCTAGTGTCATATGGGCTGTACATAAGTACAAGACTCACCCGTACATACGCGTGCGCACGCACACTTGCATGATTTGATGGCGGTAAACATGCACGCACGCATGCATGCATGCACGAGTGTCTGTCTGCACAAGCTTTCCCTCTCTCTCTCTCTCTCTCTCTCTCTCTCCCCCCCCCACCCCCCCCCCCCCACCCCCCCCCCCCCCTAATACACCCAGCCTCAAAATCGCTGCCGACGTGTACAAAAAAAAAGTCGAGAACTAGCCCCTCGTCGAACAACTCCGCGATATTTCAAACTGTTTGTGGAGGCGCTACGACTTGCGAGTCGTGGTGGCCTTTTGAAACGAACTGTTTGAGTCATGGCTCCGTGAATGGCCACACACCAGGGGGCGCTAGGCTTGCTGTCAACAAAGGGGCAACTACTCGGCGGTCTTTAGGGGCCGTGTCGGGTTTCCTACGATGCGAGAGCAGTGAAAACGAGACGCGAGAAACAGGAGACCTGTGCCAGACGACGATCGCTTATCTTGCATGTCATTAACATAGAAACACTTTTTTCCGGGTAGAAAAGACGCGCTCTACCTTGTCGAGTTTGTTCACAACATTTTTTTTTTTACTTCTCTCCCTTGCACCACATCGGTTGAGTTTCATCAGTCAGGTTCTCCTCCTGCTCCTCTCCCCCCTCCCCCCTCCCTCCCTCCTCCTCCTCTCCTCCTTCCTCACTACCTGTTTCTTTTCTTTTTTTCCCTCTATTTTCCAGTCACCGTGAAGACACTACCCCCATCTCCCTTCCTCTCTCCCTTTCTCTCCCTCCCTCCCTCCCTCTGTCTCGCTCTAGCCTCACTCTTTCTCTCCCTCCTCCCTCCCCCCCTCTGTCTGCCTGTTTGAATGTCTGTCTGTCTCTGTCTGTCTGTCTGTCTGTCTCTGTTTGTATGTCTCTGTCTCTGTCTGTCTGTTTGTCTGTCTGTCTCTCTCACACTCTCTCTCTCTCTTCTCTCTCGATAGAATACTGCAGGTCTGTATGTACCAGGGCGGAGGCAGGAAACATTTGTGTCGAGAATCTGAGGTTCAAACTATGAGGGGTCACGGCCAGTTGGACAGAAGGGAGTAGGAAGCAGAGAGGAGGTTGAGGAACAGGGTGGGAGGGTAGGTTGTTGTGGGGGTTCGGGGGGGGGGGGGGGGGGGATGGGGGGGCGGGGGCAGGATGAATGAGGGACGGTTCGAGGTGAAGTGTGTGTATAGGTGTGGGGGGGGGGGGGGGGGGGGGGGGGGGGGGGGGGAAGAGGGTGGGGGGTGGAGGCTTATTCAACTCCCAAAATGGAACACGATTCACGTAAATCAAGTTTAAACATTTGACAAGCCGTTTACCCACGGAAAAAAAAAAGTTTATAGCAGTAAACATACTTTTATGTGAACAAGTAGCTTTTCTCTGCATAGTGTGTCTTAGCTATCAACACAACGACTGCTGAAGGCACAGAAAGGTAAACTTAACAGGTGCAGTCTGCATAGTCGATCTGTTAGGAACAGAGAGAGAGAGAGAGAGAGAGAGAGAGAGAGAGAGAGAGAGAGAGAGAGAGAGAGAGAACAACACACAGCAGAACGTTCAAAACTTGTATGCACTCAAGGCGTGTTC
The DNA here is from genome assembly GCA_016801955.1 of Conus betulinus. Taxonomy (NCBI): domain Eukaryota; kingdom Metazoa; phylum Mollusca; class Gastropoda; order Neogastropoda; family Conidae; genus Conus; species Conus betulinus. The sequence goes on along the minus strand of JADBJO010000916.1, from coordinate 418,030 downwards.
AACATGGCCAACATTGTTGCTATGGTTAAATGACTAGCATGTAAACGAAGAAGAAGAAAAAACAAGCAGTGGACACCAGTTGCGTTGGAAGTCTGTAATTTGAAAGAGCCACTCTCTGTACAACACAGCCGCGTAGTAAGTCAGGGCGTGGGAATGTGGACAGCAAAAAAAAAAAAAAACAAAACAAAACAAAACAAAAAAAACAAACAAACATACAAACAAACAAACAAAAACCCAAAAAGCCCACTTTCAACGATGACCTAACCGATCTGTCGTTTTGCCTTTTGTTGGATGACGTTCTTCGCGAGTATAGCATAACATCATTCACACAGTTAATCTCACATTGACAGTGATTCTGTTGGGTCCATGACAAGAGCCGAGCTGCACAAATAAACACAGCGTTACGCGGGAAAATATGTCGTCGTGTGTCATGTGACAGAAATCGACCAGTTCTGGTATTTTCCTCTGCTGTTTAAAAACAAACAAACAAATAAACAAAACAAACAAACAGAGCCGCAATGTACAGTAGGAGACTAGCAAAATCTGTAAGTAGATTTTTTTTTCTTCTGGTATTGGACTGAGCAGTTCTACAACTCTCTCTCTCTCTCTCTCTTTCCTCTCTCTCTCTCTCTCTCTCTCTCTCTCTCTCTCTCTCTCTCTCACACACACACACACACATATACATGCATACATATCTATCTGTCTATCTATCTCTATACATTTTCCTCCTTGGTAAAAAAAAAAAACAAAAAAAAAACCGCTTTATGTGTATGGTGTAGGCGCAAGGCGGGAAAGATCACAAACGGAACTGAACGTGAGGAAGGGGGGGGGGGGGGGGGGGGGGGGGGGGGGGGGGGGGGGGGGGGGGGGGGGGGGGGGGGAAAGGAAAGGTAACCTTCTTCTCTTTGTTCTCTTTGTGGGCAGCAGCGAGGACGGTGTGCTGGCCGCTCCTTGACACCTCCTATAGACGTCTGCCAAAGCACCAGCCTGAAAATGGACCATAAAGATTTTCTGTTTTTTTTTTTTTTTTTTTTTTTGTTGTATCTCACACTGTTGGTCCTCTGTGTGAAAAGAGACGGACTCTCGAGCACGAGACAAAGACAGACATACAGACGGGGGAGGGGGGAGGGGGGAAGTCGGTTAAGAAGTCTGGAAAAATGCCTGCTCCGAATGTGTGTCAACTGAGTGAAACATACGAAGGATTGGTCCTGTAAGCCGTAAGCTCTGGAGCTTGTACAACCGTTTGCCTATAGAACAGACCCGCGGCAGTGTCCTCCCCTACTTTGCCTTCCTCTCTGATCCCCGCTACCCCCCCCCCCCCTGCCATCCTCCCAACTCTCTCCATCTCTCCATCTCTCTCTCTCTCTCTCTCTCTCTCTCTCTCTGCGGTAGGCGCCAAAGTTAGGAAAAGAACAGGTTGAAACGAAATTGAAAAGCCAACAAAGCATGGCGTGTGTGTGCAATGTTGTCGCAACAGCGAACCGCCCGCCTTCATTGGGATTAAATAGGGAAAACAGGGCGCGTTCAGTCTGCGCTACTTTTCCCTTCCTTGCCCTGCTTAACCCTGCCTGTCTCTGCTACCTCCGACCTCTTGCTGTTGTTTTCCATTGCTTTTCCCTCATTTTTTTTTTTTAATCTTTTCTTTTTTTCTCTACCCTTGCCCAGTTCTTTCCTTCTCTTTCATACCTTTTCCTGGCTTTTCAGCTAATTTCAACTTGTTCCCTATTTTTATTTTTTTATTTCTATTTTTTATTTATTATTTATTTTTTTTTTGCTGTTCAGGTTTGTTATGTTTTCCTATCTTCACTCACTACGCTTTCCTTCCCCCACTTTTTTTCTACGTTCCCTGCCGTACTTTCCCGACTGGGTTCTGCTTCTGCCGTACTTTTTTTTTTTTCCCTATCTTTCCCTACTTCTCTTTACTCCGTCCTACCTTGTCTATATTTATTGTTCCTTTTGCCTATAGTTTCCTTCTTTTGCACAGTCCTTCCTGTTTCCTTTTTTGTACAGTCCTTCCTGTTTCCTTTTTTTTTTTGCACCGTTCTTCCTGTTTCCTTCTTTTGCACAGTACTTCATTGTTTCCTCCTTTTGCACAGTCCTTCCTGTTTCCTTCTTTTGCACAGTCCTTCTTGCTTCCTTCTTTGCACAGTCCTTGCTATTTCCTTCTTTTGCGCAGTCCTTGCTATTTCCTTCTTTTGCGCAGCCCTTGCTATTTCCTTCTTTTACACAGTCATTCCTATTTCCTTCTTTTGCAAAGTCCATCCTATTTCCTTCTTTTGCACAGTCCTTCCTATTTTTTTTTTTCTTTTGCACAGTCCTTCCTTCCTATTCTTTTGCACAGTCCTTCCTATTACTTTCTTTTTCGCACAGTCCTTCCTATTTCCTTCTTTGCACAGTCCTTCCTATTTCCTTCTTTTGCACAGTCCTTCCTATTTTCCTTCTTTTGCACAGTCCTTCCTACTTTTTTTCCTGCATTGGCTTACCTTTCCCCTGTTTGGCCTAGCTTTTCTTGTTTTTGCCTGGCTTTTCCTACGGTTTCGTCCATAATGATCTTTTCCTACTTTGCTCACCCTTTCCTATTTTCGTCTGGAAGCTTCTTGTACCTTCGCCTGCTCCTTCCTGCTTCCTTTCTTCCTCTTTTCATTTGGCCTGGCGTTTCTTTCTTTGCCTTCTTTGTCCTACCATCTGCCTGTTTTTTTTCCCTAGTTTTGTCTCCCTTTGTGTGTGTGTGTGTGTGTGGTGTGTGTGTGTGTGTGTGTGTTTACTTTGCGGACCTTTTTCCTACTTATCTCCCTCTCCCTTTTTTTTTTCACTTTGCCGACGGTTTGCTGTTCTTCCCTCCCTTTCTTGCTTCTGTCAATCTTTGTTCCTATTTTCCTCGCCTTTTCCCTGTTTTTTCCCTACTTGCCTCCCCTCTTTTTGCTGCCTACGTCCCTCCTACTTTCCCCGCCTTTTTCCTGTTTTTTCACCTATTTTTACTCCCCTACTTTTGCTGCCTATGTCCATCCTACTTTCCCCGTCTTTTTCCTGTTTTTTTCCTATTTTACTCCCTCTACTCCTCTCTTTTCTGCTGCCTTTGTCTCCCGCCTTTTTCATTCCCCGCCTTTTTCCTGTTTTTCCCCCCCTCCTTTTTCCCTTTTTCTGTCTGTCCACCTTTTTTTGCCTGTTTCCCTCGCCTTTTTTTTGTTTTCCCCCCCCTACCCCCCCCCCCCCCCCCCCCCCCCCCCCCCCCCCCTATTTTTGCTGCCTGTTTCTCTCCTACTTTCTCCGTCTTTTCCTATTTTCCCGGCCTTTTCATAAAGTTTGTCTGCCTTTCCGACGTTTCCTCGCCTTTTCCTGTTTTCCCTACCCCCCCCCCCCCCCCCTTCCCCCCTAACATTTCCTATTCCCTCCTCCTATTTCCTGGCTCTTTCGATTTTCCATAGCTTTTCTTACTTTTGCCTATCCTTTTCTACATTTCCCCTGCTTTCTACTTCTTTCCACACCATTTTCTATCTTTTCTCTCGTTTTCCCCAAAGGTTTTCTACCCTTTTTTTTACCTAAGTCTGTGACAGCAACACCTTTGAACAGGCTTACCGCGTTTTACGTAAAGACATGTAAATACTGTAATCAGTTAACAAAAAAAAAAAAACAACAACAAAAAAAAAACAAAGGGGAAAAAAAAATATGAACCGGCACATCACATGCACAACACAAGTAATCTTACTTCACTATGAAACCCAAGGAAGACAACGTTTAGAATGAGTGACAAAAAGAGAAGTAAAGGTGACATGATTTAGAAATGGTACATCACACGATTATCACATCATTCATGAGCTCAGATAAGATGATGCATTGATATATGATGATATCCAGTTAGAAAAAAAAAAAATCCTAAAACACAACCAAAGCGTACTATCCAAAACTCATAAAACAGTGCAGATGGTACATGAATGTGTTCAGGTGTTACCTATGTGCATGCGTTTTGATGAAAGCAGGGACAGTCGTTAGGTTCGAAGGGTGCAGTTAGTGTGTTACAGCTGAAACAGTCATGGATTTAGCCATTTCTGAAGTGCTACGGCTGCTTCCGTGTTGCCAGAATTTTTTTCTTCTCCTTCTTCTTTCTTCTTCTTTTTTTTTTTTTTTTTTTTTTGTGGTGAGTTGCATTGTTCTGGAGCAGTGAACCAAAGTATGTTCTCCAAATGTCTTTGGGTTGTTTTTTTGGAATACTTTGGCTTTGCTGACTTTTACTATTTGCTCTCGTAAACCGTTTCCTAATCTTTCTGTTCTTTTCTACCTTTCCTGCCTTGTTTTTGTCTTTTCCAACTGTTCCTACCTTCCTACCAAACTTGCCGGTTGAATGGGAAAGGTAGCGGTTTTTTTTTTTTTTTTTTTTTTTTTTTTTTTTTTTTTTTTTTTTTTTTTTTTTTTTTTTTTTTTGTGAAGCATGCACTGTTTAGACAGTGGTGTACACGACCCGAGCAGACGACATTACTTTCAATGGTCAGTTAACGTCATCACGATAAGAAATGCACTATTTAAGTTAACAATACCGATCCGGTTGTCATTCGATCGATACCCAGTTTCCCGTTCTCCTCTAAACGGAGGGAATTTGGGAGGAAACAGTTTTGCATTTTTTCCTCGAAAGACTTATCGGCTTTTCTTATGTCTCTCGAAAGTGATGTTAATTACTGTCTCCGAACTTATCCTTAAGATAATGTGTATTTTCATCAGATTTTGATTTTGCCCTGCAGCTCCCGCATCTACCTGGTACTCGTGCAGAAATTCAGGTGGGATTTTTTTTCATATATATGCCGGGAAGTTTCCCCAGGTTAGGAGAAAAACTGCCTCCAGTGTGCATAGAGTTTCTATTCTCTCTGCGCGTGGAATCCACGTTTGACGAACTCTGAAGACTTCTCCCAAGACAACAACATGACAATTGCTTGCTTTGGTGCAAAGAGACCCACAAATACTGTACCTCTCATGTGGGAACTTCTTCAAACAAAACAAAACTAAAAACAACAATAAACAAACAAATGACGCCTAGCACCTTTAGAAACCGAATTCCTTTCACGGCATTTACCTTTTTTAGGTACAGAATTACCTGATTTTTATTTATTTATTTTTTAGTTTGTTTTCTGATGCACCGCTCTATCTCTAACTGGCTGCTAAGACTCTCAGGATACAGTTAATAAATGGCGTGAATTATCAGTCGGACAGAAAAACTTCTCCTAATCATAAATCCCAAATCTGAACCATCGCTTATTATTACGAGCACACACTGCTTCGCCATCTGCCATGTTGCATGAGATTCTATCCCCACCCCGTCCATCCCCCATCACTCCTCCCCACGTTACCCATTCCACCCCCACCTCTAGCATTTCCAGATGCATCCTATCGTAGCGCCGGCAGTCTGCAGACCTCGATCAGTATCTGGTCGCTATGGGGCCACTGACTGGAGGACACGCCGCACTGCCGGCGGGTCACTTCGGTGACGTGTAGTGGTGTCCTGTTCTAAACTGTACATGCCGCACGGTCTTTAACAGCGCCC
>JADBJO010000916.1:407500-410000 GCA_016801955.1 Conus betulinus | reverse complement strand
GTCTTATTCGAAGGACTTATGGGAAATGGAGTCAGAACTAATGTTAACTCCGAGGGAAAAAATCCTTCCGTACCGAAACGGCCTGGCGGAGATTCGAACCCGCAACCCTTGGATTAGGAGTCTGGCGCTCTACCAACTGAGCTATTCTGGCACCCTATCTCTTTCGTCGTTCACTGTGGACTTCCTGTTTGGAGATCTGGTTTAAGCAAATTTATTTTACACTTTACAATCATGTAGCTTTACAAAAATGTGAAAATTTGAACATCAACAAGCTAATGCTTATAGTGTGTTCAATGTTTGGAGATCTGCGGATGGCGATCCTTTTCTTCCGATATCTGTTAATGTGAGTTACTGTGTTTTGTATTGTCATTGCAACGTGTTAAGTATACTCATTATGACTTTGTATTGTCAGTGCAACGTGTTAAGTATACTCATTACTGTGTTTGTATTGTCATTGCAACGTGTTACTGTGTTTGTATTGTCATTGCAACGTGTTAAGTATACTCATTATGACTTTGTATTGTCAGTGCAACGTGTTAAGTATACTCACTACTGTGTTTGTATTGTCATTGCAACGTGTTAAGTATGCTCACTACTGTGTTTGTATTGTCATTGCAACGTGTTAAGTATACTCACTACTGTGTTTGTATTTTCATTGCAACGCGTTAAGTATACTCACTACTGTGTTTGTATTGTCATTGCAACGTGTTAAGTATACTCAACAACTGAGCAAGCTTGTTTTCGGTTGAGATCAACTGGGCGAATATAATTCTGAATCTGACAGCTGCCAACTGAGTAAACCTGTCATGAACAGAAGTCACCGAGTAAACTTCATTTCATATTCGACAGAAATGAACAGGGCGAGCTTGTTTTCGACTTACGTCAGCTGAGCAAAAGCTTTTGTTGTTGTTGTTAATATCTGAAAGAAATCAACTGAACGAATTCATTTTACATCCGACGAGAGCGAGTGAGCGAACTCAGTTTCACATTCGATACAACGTCGGTTCAGTTCAGTGGTTCATTTTTATTTCCCTCCACCCCCATGTCTTTTCTTTTCTTCGCCAGATGATTTTAGACACTTATTTACCTCCCCCCCCCCCCCCCACCCACACACACACACACACACACACACACGCCTCAACACTCAGCCTGTCATCTATGTTAGTACTTTCAAAACCACATCTGATATATTCATATTTAGATAAGTGAAATACCCTAGTGATACACAGAATTGTTGATCTTTATAAAAAAAAATTGCAACCTGTGACTGCTAAATAACCATAGCAATTTCAGCAACATATGAACCATATAAGACAGCACTAACATTATCAAAGTTAGTCATCTCAATACCTTTCTCCTGGTAGAGCGAGGTGAACTCTGAACATTCAAATAAAAGATGATGCACAGAAATGTTTTCTCTGCAGACACAAGTAGCCTAATGCCAAGAGAATATCTAGTGTTCCAAGTATTCAGCCAGACAGAATTCGAACAGAATCAGTTGAGCAATTTTGCACTCAACAGACGTTAGAAAAGTGAATTTAATTTAGTGTTTGAAACAAGCCAAACAATCAAGCTTAATATCGTATTCTAAAAGTCACGTGAGCGAACTAAATTTTCAGTCCACTGATGTCAGCTGAAGGAAATTCACTTTACTTCCGACTTGAGTCGAAGGAAATATCTTAGATTTGCAATCGACAAAGATCAATTAAACGAACTTAAATTTGCATTCAACAGAATCCACTAGACTAACTTAAGATTAAGCACAAGTCAGCTGTGTGGACTAGTATTCGAGATACCGACGTGGACACGTCGTTTGTTAACTATCGAACACTGCAGTCCGTGTCTGAACTGAGCCCAGACGAATCGTCTTCTCGAGACGTGGTTTATTCTTCACTTACGATAAGCTGAAGATTTGTCAAACAAATCTTGAAAAGGTAATACACATCCTCGTCCGACTGTATGCGAAGGCTGAACTGACCAGCTAAAGCAAATTTGATGCGCTGAGTTTTTTGGGCCATCTAGTACAGAATTTGAAGTGATTTGGGTTTTATTTTGAACTGAACCACACCCAGACACAGACAGACAGACAGACAGACAGACACACACACACACACACACACACACACACACACACACACACACACACACACACACACACACACACACACAGGCAGGCAGGCACACACACACACACACACACACACACACACACACACACACACACACACACACATACACGCGCGCGCGCTCGCGCGCGTATACACGCAAGCTTGCACGATATACGCGCGCACATACGCATACACGCACGCACGCACGCGTGCACAAGCACACACAAATCCACCAGACTCAGATGTTGTAAATAATTAAAGATCTGGATAGATTTTGATCCACGTACAGACACGCTTTGTAATATTCAATGGACAGATCCAAAGCCTGCGAATCCAAAGCCTCCACGTCCTCCACCCCCACCCCCCCCCCTCCCCCCCCACGTGAACTTTCT
>JADBJO010000916.1:400000-402500 GCA_016801955.1 Conus betulinus | reverse complement strand
CCGCTGCACCACAGCGGCTGAGATGTGAAACGTTTTTTTTTTTTTTGTTTTGTTTTTTTTTTTTTACGGTTGTTTCAGTAGAGGAGAAAAGAAAGATAAACATCTGATTTATCATTTTTTTGTGTCATGAATGAGTCCCTCAAGTTTGTTGATGACAATGGGAATAAAAGACGCTGGAATGACAAATGTCCCCAGGTTGAGGATCGACGAGAACCGATAGAAACCTGATTCTTATCTCCGGTAAAACCCACTGCACCCACTGCTGTCTGGCTAAGCTGTTCTGTCAACCTGCTCCAGCCACGTACCAGGAGAGTTTAATATCCCCCCCCCCCCCCCCTTCTCACAAAACAAAACAAAACAAAAAAAACAAAAAACTGTCCGTGATCAGTCTGCGACACTAAAGGGTGACGAAGCACGAATTCCGATGGCCTTTATTCATTATTAATTCGTTCATTCATTCATTCATTCATTCATTCATTCATCACATTCACTCACGCATTCATATGATGTTTGTTCTTTTTCGTTCATTCAACCATTCACTTCTTCTCCATTCATGCATTCATTCATCTGCCAAATCACTCAACCTGCTTCCTGGCTTCCTCCCACTTCTTCGCATTGAAAGGGGAAGAGGATGAGATGGGGTGAGATGTGTGTGCGTGCGTGCGTGCGTGCGTGCGTGTGTGTGTGTGTGTGTGTGTGTGTGTGTGTGTGTGTGTGTGTGTGTGTGTTGTGTGTGTGTGTGTGTGTGTGTGTGTGTGTGTGTGTGTGTGTGTGTGTGTACATGAGTGCGTGAGTGGGTGCTCGCACCTCTCTCTCTCTCTCTCTCTCTCTCTCTCTGTGTGCATGCACGCGTGCGTGAGTGCGTATGTGGGTGCTTGCGCCTCTCTCTCTCTTCTCTCTCTCTCTCTCTCTCGCTGTGTGTGTGTGTGTGTGTGTGTGTGTGTGTGTGTGTGTGTGTGTGTGTGCTCATTCATCTACCTTTTTTGTCTCTTCACTGAACACGTGAGCCGGAGACCAGAGACTGCGTCTCCCTCCCACATGTATGTTCATTGTACCTGTAGAGCTAAAACCTGGAAGTGTTCCATCTTCGCTAGTGTTTCTTCACAATAACTGTGGTGACAGAACCGGAAATGATTTCTTCCTTTCTGGTATCTGTTCTTTGTCCCTGTGAGACTTTGGCTGAAAGTATCTCTCCCTTTGTATGAACATGGCCACACCTGCTACCCTTTACCGAAATTGATTGATTATAACTCTTCTGACGACATTGATAAAGAACACAGTCCATACCGATTATACGAATGGATACAGGCTAAGAGCGATGGACAAAAATTTTTCGATCAATCCAAAATTAGTTTGAATGTTCCATGTAACCAAAATGTGTCGGATATAACCGATTAGTTTGATATCAGGACCGAAATTAGAGTGATTTAACAGTTAACCGTTGCCGTATAACCGAACTTACCTTGAAATAAGAGATGTGACTTTGATATAACTGGAATCACTTTGACAAAAACGAAATTAGCTTAATATAAAGGATGTTACCTCGATATATCTGAAATCAGTTTGATATAAACAAAATGAGTATGATATAACTGATATTAGTTTTCTTATAACCGAAGTTAGTTTGATGTTACTGAAATTAGTTCGATATTAACGGAAGTAGCTCCTATAAACGAAAATAGTTTAAAATCTTCAGTGTTTTTTTTTTTTTTTTTTTTTTTTGAACCTGTGTCAGTGACACGGAGATATCGTCTCAACGGACTTGAATAAAAGCGGATAGGACAACACAACAGTTCTTAAAGGACAATGAGTCTCTCTCTGTGTTTTCTGCTCTCCCCCCCCCCCCCCCCCCCCCCCCCCCCCATCCCCCATCCACCTCCTGTTTACCTTCATCCCTTACCCTCCCTCGTTCCTCCCCTTCTACTTGATCTTTGGGGGGGGGGGGGGGGGCGAAAGAGGTCAGCCCTGAAAAAAAAAAAAAAACACATACAGCAAACTCGCAACAAAATTATTCACAGTGGCAAGAAACCGAAGGGACATATATATAACAAAAAAAGAGACGAGTTTGCTAGGTACACCATGATTGTGTTTACAATTGTAGATGAATTGTGCGAGAGAGAGAGAGAGAGAGAGAGAGAGAGAGAGGTGGGGGGGGGGGGGCGTGGAAACTTAACAAAAAAGTTGTGACATATGAATGTGCAGGGTTTCATACGACTCGAGAGCCGATGACTCATGGACGAAGGTGACTCATGCCGTCAGTTTGCACTGCTGGAGACCTGCACTGCACAGCTCCCTTTCGGGGCCTGCCCCTTCCTCCTCCCCACCCCGTCCCTCCTCCCTCCTCCACTCCTTTCTCCCCCTTCCCCTTCTCTCCCCCCCCCCCCCTCCCTCCCATCTCCCCGTCCTCCCCCTCTTCCTTATAGACCGTCTCCCGCAGCGCATTGAAAACCATTGAGGCCTACCTTCACTCTGCAGACGTTGGCACAATGTCACCCCCCCC
>JADBJO010000916.1:390000-395000 GCA_016801955.1 Conus betulinus | reverse complement strand
ATCGGGCCTGGCTGACGCCCAGATATATTCAGAAAGCTCAAAGTACAGCCCTGTCATGCAGTCTCAGACCATAACGAAACTCCATAGCGTCTCCTTCATCGTCCTCATCCTCATCGATTAAAAAAAAGTCCCACATTGTGTTTTTATTCAAGCCCTGCTCACGTGGTGACTTCAGTTTCGATTATTTTTTTTCCACGTCTGTACCCATCGTGAGTACGTGTCGAGGTCGCCGGGATCAACAGCTTCCCGGGCACTTTCCTTGTATGGACGTGATAAACGCCTTCCGGAGGGAGACTCGCTCACGCTGGCTCAGCGACTATGCAGTTACTGTCGTCAGTATGGGGCTTATGAGGTAGCGTCCTGCGTAGGTTGGCTCGGAACAGGACCGATGAACACCACCGAACAGCGCATCGTCTCCTCCGGTAGGTTGCCTCAAAACGACTTGACATGGACTGCTCCTTGTGGACTGCCGGTGCATAGGCAGTGACAGGACAAGCCCAAGGTGTGGCTGTGTACGGGGAAACAGGAAATGTGCGGTGTGGGAATAATGTCACTGAAGTGGTAGAAGAGATGAGACAGAAACACCAGGATGTCCGTAGAGTTCCTTTGTTTTTGAATACATATGGCTCAGAGACAATGACAATGACAATGACAAATGTTTTATTGTCATAGCATTACAGCCTTAAGACAAGGGGGTGAACATGAACAATTGTATGCACATAACAATATTATTTACTGATTTCACACATGCATAAACATACACGCACACACACACACAAACGCGCGCGCGCCACAAACAGCACCCACCCACCCACCCACCCACACCATCACACACACACACACACACACACACACACACACACACACACACACACACACACACACACACACACACACACACACATTGATACAGGATCATCTTGAATAGTTTTTTTTTTAAAGTTAACGCTATCGCACATTAATTCTAACCTACTCTTTCTTTTCTTCATTGCCTGTGCTATAAATTCAGCGACAGATTTAATAACAGTTTCATTACTACTGGAAGGATTTGTATAACTTTGTTCTGATCGGGAATGTTGGGGAAGGATTTCAGTATGGCACATTTTTTACGGATATCGTCATAAGTGGTACAGTAAAATAAAACATGAATTTCATTTTCGAATCCATTTCCACATGACGGGCAATTAATATCTGTTGGTCCTTTTCGAAACCACTGAATACAGTTTTTAAGGCCACAAACTCGGAGTCGAAATCTTGAGAAGCTGTCTCTATGCCACTTATTAGTAACACATGACAAATATTTTTCAGACTCAAAGACATTTTTGAAAGAATGAAACCATCTATATTTATCATTATCCTCCAACTCAGAATGCCAGTTCTGTTTAAAGCAGGAAATAAGAGTATCTTTCAACTCTCGAATAAAAGCAGATTCACACCCAACACCTTGACTCAGCCAAACTATGCCATACCCATTTTCCGTCAAAACTTTTTGTACTTTTGATGCCCAATTAAAGTGACCAGATTCATGCTGCCTTAACAGCATTTCATAAGCCTGTCTACATATTCTTGACATGGGCAGTGACACGAGTTTTTTAACCAGTATTTGATACACTTTACTGATGTCCTAAGATAAAGTGGGTATCTTCCGGTTTCCCCAAAACACCAGATTGTTTGAAGCATGCAGGGGGACATTTAGGAATCTTTTTATAGCAAAGGTGTGTATAGTTTCGATTTGTCTACAATCATTTTCTAGACCCCAGACTTCAGCAGCTGCATATGTTAAGATAGGTTCAATTTGAGAATCAAAGAGTTTCCAGAACAAATGTGCATCTATTGATCTCAGTTTTTTCAGAGACTTTATGATTTCTATAACTCCTTTTTTCCTTTTTTACAGGGTTCCGACAGAGCAGAACTTACACTTAATTTTGTCGTAAAGAGCATACCCAAGTATTTATAAGAATTCGTTACTTTAACTACTTCTTTCCCATAGTACCACTTTTCCATAGAGGCTAAATGTCCCCTTTCCTAAAAATCATTACGTTTGTCTTTTCAAGGTTACACAGTTAAAGCCAAACGGTCAGCTTCTCTTTTTAAACAGTTCAGTTGATTCTGAAGTCCAATGACAGTATCAGACAACAGAACAACATCATCCGCAAATAACAATAGAAATATTTCAGTAGCACTAGGGATTAACTGAATACCATGTTTTCCGCTTTTTGACAAATCAGTAGCCAGTTCATTTATAAAGAAAGAAAATAATTGGGGACTCAGCAGACAGCCTTGTTTCACACCTCTAGGACATTCAAAGCAATCAGAATAATTACACTTGTCACGCACACATGCCAAAACATTATCGTATATGCTTCTAAGGGCATTATACAGTTTACCTTTTACACCATTTTTCCTCATAATCGCCCAAAGCACACTTTCTGTTTACTGAATCAAATGCCTTTCTAAAATCGACAAAAGCAACATATAGTTTAGATTTTTTTTTTTTGCAAAAACTTTTCAACAATTGCATACAAAGTGAAAATATGATCATCAACAGTACTGTACCCTGCTCTAAAACCTGCTTGCTCTTCAATGATCTTGCTTTCTTGATCTGCCCATTTTGTTATTCTTTTATTTAGTATCTGTGTATAAACTTTACTAACAACACTTGTTAGGGCAATACCACGATAATTGTCTGGCTGGTTTACGTCTCCCTTCTTATGCAAAGGTACAATAATAGATTTAGACCATTCAATAGGAAAGACTCCCATATCAAACAGCTTATTAAAGTAAACAACGAGAAATCAACAACTGAGACATCAGCATGTTTTAAACATTTCACTAACGATTTTGTCTGGCCCTGCGCTTTTTTCCCGGCTTTGAGTTTACCTATACTGGCGACAACCTCCTGCCTGGAAATAGGGCTATTAAACATATGTCTGATGTGTTATCATTAGTGTCTTCCGTGACATCAATTTCCCCAGTTTGTTCCTCGCAATTTGTTTCATTGAATACACTAAAGAAGTGTTCATACCATTGTTCTGAAGTGATTGTGTTATAAATAGCCGATTTTCTGTTCACTGATCGAATTGTTTGCCAAACAGCTTAGGATCGTTAATGGACTGCTTCAATTTTTCTAATCTCGCTTGGTCAAAATCATTTTTCTTTTTGTTAAGTAAATTTATATTCTTTTTCTTTCTTTAACATACGCTTCTTTCTTTTCATGGTTATATTTCTTTAACCGTTTAAATGTCCTTAAAGATTGTCTTACCTTTTTTTTTTTTTCCTCTCACATTCGTCATCAAACCAGCTGCTTTTCTTTTTGCCTGTTCCTACTTTTCTGATCATGCACGCAGCAGCGCTGCACAGTGAATTTGTAAATGTTACAATTGAACTGTTAATGTCTGTATCGAGTTCCGTATAAGCATTCTGTAGGCATTGTTTGAAGTGTACAGACTGTTGTTCTTCTTCGTACTGAAAAGCATAGTATTCAGACCATATGATGCGATTTTCAGTACTACCATTTTCAACATCACAATCTCTATTGCTATCACGTTCCGTACAAACATTCTTCCATTTGAATTCACAGGTAAATGCCATGAGTCAATTTTATCGCTGACGTAAAATCACAGGACTGTGTTAAAAACATATCTTCTGAGATGACTACATAATCTATCACACTGCAGCCATGCGGCGAAACATATGTGAACTCACCATTAGAGTCACTAGGACATAAACCATTGACTATGATGCAATTTAACTGAAAACACATATTTAATAGCGATTTGCCAAAATTATTGCTAAAACATCTTTTGATTTCCTCTTCAACCCCCCAATCACAATGTTTTCATCCATAATATCGTAATCAGAATTGGGGAATAATTCAACATTGATTCGAGTCTAGCTTGATCACAAGCTGTTCTGGCATTAAGGTCACCAATTATCATAACATGAAATCATGATTTTTCTGTAATCTGTAGAATACTTTCCTCCAAAATAACAATACCGTCTTTAATTTCCATTTGGTCATACAACGGTCCCATTTTCTGGAACAACATAACAACCAAGTAAAAGAATATCTTTATCCTGGTTGAACACAGATTTGTCAACTCTAACAGCAACAGTATATAACAGTTTACCTCGACCCTCGACACAAATCTATCTAATGACTTTCTTATTAGGAGCAAAACACCGCCTGAATTTCGACCATGTCGAGATAGTTTTCTGGCTGGGGCAACAAACTTGACATGATCATGAAAAACACCATTAAAGTCAAAGGTATTATCCACAAAAGTTTCAGTTAGACAAACAATATATCAAAAGAAGAAACATAATTCATGAATGACATATCACTTAACTTAGAGTACAGGTTTTCTACATTATATACAAGGAAAGTCAATTCATCAAGATGACCCTGCCTGTCCTATGGGTTAGTCCGTGTTGATCGCCGGGGCTTGGTGGGGTTGTTGCCGGGACACTTGTTGACAGGGGAGGACTGGCTGGAACGGGGCTGAGTCACGTTTACTCCAGTGTGTCGACTGCCCATTTCTGTTGTCACTGTGGCCACTACGCACATCGCTCTCACCACCAGCACGTGCACTGCTGTCACCACAACGCGCTTCGTCGTCAACACGAGCACCACTGACACACCACACAAACACCACCACCCACCACCACCACCACCACCACCACCACACGCACCACCGACACCGCCACGAGCACCACCGATACCACCACGAGCACCACCGACACCACCACGTGCAGTGCCCCCACCACCACGTGCACCGCTCCCACCACCACGTGCACCGCCTCCACCATGTGCACCGCCACATCCACCTCGCGCGCTGCCACGTCGACCCTCCCTGCTAGAGCGAGGAGAATCCCCCACCTCGCCGATGACCTCCGCCGATGTGACCCGTGCCCTCATGACCTCCGCGACGTGATGCGTTGTACTTGGGCTGTTCCGTGGCCGGGCTGTTGGTTGACGTATCTCCGGCGTCGGTGTCGTC
>JADBJO010000916.1:372500-382500 GCA_016801955.1 Conus betulinus | reverse complement strand
ACACACACACACACACACACACTACCCGCTAGACGTGCAAGAGAATGAATGAAATGCGCGAATAAAGATAAACCTACAGCTGAAAATGATTGTTACTCGTAAGAGATTCAACCTTAATCTTCAAAAGCATGTTATCCATGTACGTGTGAGTGTGTGTGTGTGAGTGTGTGTGTGTGTGTGTGTGTGTGTTGTGTGTGTGTGTGCGCGCGCGCGCGCCCGCATATGTGTGTGTGTGTGTGTGTGTGTGTGTGTGTGTGTGTGTGTGAGAGAGAGAGAGAGAGAGAGAGGGAGAGAGAGAGAGAGAGAGGGACATACATACAGACAGACAGATAGACAGTGTGTGTGTGTGTGTGTGCGTGTGCGTGTGTGTGTGTGTGTGTGTGTGTGTGTGTACGTGCCCCTATCCCCGTTCTTTCCTCACTCCCGCCTCTCCGCCTGCCCCCCCCCCCCCCCCCTTTCATCTCCCCTTTCATCTCCCCCTCCTCCTTCCCCCTCCCCCCCTCCCCCCCTCCCCCCTGTCCTTCTCATTTTGCCTTCGTTCCCCGCCCCCACCTCCTTATCCTTCAGACCTGACCCCCCCCCCCTCCTCCCACTTCAATTCCCACCAACGCTTAATTTTGATATACTGTCGAATTAAAAATGCAAGTTACGCGACTGTTGTGTACAAGACAAATGTTGAAGTGCCCAGAATGCGAGTGAGTCACCATACAAATTCTGAAGAAGATTACAGATAACTGTGTCTTTGTATACGGAGCAAGAAGGCAGATAGACAAGACACAGAGACAGGCAGGCAGACAGACAGACAGACAGACACAAAACGCGCTTTACATATCAAAATAACATGCTGAGGCTAAAACACAAAATCAAGTCACGTCCTGCGCTCAGAAGACCGATCCAAAGCAACGTTTATCGCCGACCGTTGTTGAAGCTGGATTAAGTTGGGCTGTCATTAATCTGTTTACAACTTGAAGCCTTGAATTTCGGCCTGTAACATTATACGGGGTATGCACGCAATGTGTTTTGTGCGAAGGTACATGAAACAGGATGTGGTGGGAACTGGTAACTCAAAAGTCCACACTATGTAGGTTTCTGTGAAGTATGAGGCCAATGACTTTTGTGGTTCAAAGGGGTAAAGGAAGGTAAGAAGAGGGGGGGGTGGGGGGGTGGGGGGGGGGGGTAGACAGGGATTGGGGTTGGGGTGGGATCGGGGGTGGAGGAGGGGTAAAGGGGAGTTAAAATGAACAGGGGTTGGGGGAGAGAAGGTAGGGAGTGTTATGGAAATCCTGTTTTGCGCGAAAACTGTATGGTAACAGAAACCCTCTCCTGCCAAGACACGTTCCATTCATGTAAAGAAATTCGGGATGAGGAGAGTACGGACGGGGAAAAAAGGCGAGGAAGAGAGGGTAGGAGGTTTGGGAATGGGCGGAGATGGGGAAGGGGGGAAAGGAGGAGGCGTGGGATAGAGGAGGTGGTGGTGGTTGAGAAGGGCTAGTCATTCCAGAACCAACGAGCAGAAACTCTGGCATGCAGAGACGCCGCTTCTGGGGAAGAAATTCTACAGAACACAGGGAAGTTTACAGAGTTCCAGAGACTCAACCTAAATCTTCAGATGTATACTCTCTCTCTCTCTCTCTCTCTCTCCTCCCCTCTCCTCTCCTCTCTCCTCTCTCTCCTCCTCCTCTCTTCTCTCTCTCTCTGTGAGAGAGAGAGAGAGAGAGAGAGAGAGAGTGTGTGTGTGTGTGTGTGAGAGAGAGAGAGAGAGAGAGAGAGAGAGAGAGAGAGAGAGTGTGTGTGTGTGTGTGTGTGTGTGGTGCGCGCGCGCGCGCGCGCGCGTGTGTTCGTGCCTTTGTTTTCTCCTCCTCACTCCCTCCTGTCGTCTCCCCCCTTCAGCCCTCGCTTTCCCCTCTCCCCGTTTTTCCCTCTCTCGTCTCCCGTTAGCCGTTAGCCCGCCCCACCTCCTTATTCTTCAGAACCCCCCCCCCCCCCCCCCACCCACCCACCCCCTCCCTCCCACTTCAATTCCAACCATCGTTTTCGACAGAGTATAGAATTAAAATGCAGTTTGTGCGACTATCTGATACAAAACAAAACGTTGACTGCCCAGTATGCATTGAGTCACCATGCAAAATGTGGAGAAGAATCACTGAAAACTGTGAATTTGCATACAGAGCAAGAAGGCAGACAGACAGAGACGGGCTGGCAGACAGACAGACACAGAACGCGCTTTATATATCAAATAACATGCTGAGACTAAAGCTCAGAATCAAGTCACGTCCTGCGCTTAGAAGAACTGATCCAAAGCAACGTCTGTCGCGAACCATGTTGAAGTCGGGGATCCAAGTGGACTGTCGTTCATCTGTTTACACATATTAAAGCCCTTTTGAATTTCGGCCTGTAACATTATACATGGTATGCGCGCAGGGTATTTGTGCGAAGGCACATGAAACAGGATGTGGTTGAACTGGTAACTCAAAAGTCCCACACTATGCAGGTTTCTGTGAAGTATGAGGTCAACGACTTCTGTGGTGCAAAGGGTAAAGGAAGGTGGTGATGAGGAAAGTTGGGGGGGGGGGGGGGGCAGGGGTTGGGGTTGAGGTGGGATCGGGGTGGAGGAGGGGTAAAGGGGAGTTAAAGGAACAGGGGGTGAGGGAGAGGAGGTAGGGAGTGTTATGGAAATCCTGTTTTGCGGAAACAGAAAACCCTCTCCTGCCAAAAGTCCAGAATATGCAGATTTCTGGAAAGTATGAGGTCAACGACTATCGCGGTTCGAAGGGAAAAGGAAGGTGGGGATCAGGAAAGGAGGTGTGGGTGGGTGCAGGGGGTTGGGGGGGGGGGTGGGGGGGTAGAGGTGGAGGAAGGGCAAAAGGGGAGTTAAAGGATGATAGGGTGGGGGAGAAAGTAGGGAGTGTTGCAGAAATCCTGTTTTGTAAAAACTCTACGGTAACAGAGAAGCTCTTCTGCCAAGACACGTCACACTCAAGTAAAGAAATACGGGAGGGAGAAGGGAATGGTGAAAAGGAGAAGGGGAAGGGGGGGTTGGGGAACGGGAGGGGGTAGAAGAGAGGTGTGGAGGTGGTGGTGGTGGTGGTGAGAAGGGCTGGTCATCCCAGGACTGTGGCATGCAACAAAGTGAGCAGCAACAAGCTGAACGCTTATAGTGTGCTCTGCAAAATGACAATACACAACTAATTTACCTGGCGGCTACAGTAACACAAATATTACATTATTATATGAAAAACAATTGACAGTTTAAAGTTTATAAATCGCATGAAGAATACAAAAAGAGAACACCCCGCCCCCCCCCCCCTTCCCGAAAAGAGAAAAAAAAAAAAAAAAAAATAAAAAGAAATAAATAAAGAAGAAACGGAGATTCATTAAGAGAGACGATGAGAAATACACCACAGGCACACTAATTTGTTATCATCACAACGTTTGAAATAATGGCAACATTTTTAATACAATCTTTTTTGTCATACCTGAAACCTCCAAAGGCAATGTATCTAAAAACCGGTTGCTTCCAGAGATAAACTTATGAACAGCTTCAAATATCAATATCTTGGTATCTATCTGCAGATTACGGTCACCTTTTAACAGAGTTTGAACATTTCTGTAGTGTGATGGGAGATCGGAAATAGTATTTGCGCGGGTTTCATTAAAACGAGGACATAACAGAAAATAGTGCTCAGCTGTTTGAAGAACCTCTGACATTCATTAATTAATTATACCAAACACGGGGAAAGCTGACAGAGTTTGACGAGTCTAGAGCGAGATGAAAACGAAAGAGAAAAAGTGTAAACAACCTGGCGTCATTTTCAATCACATACTGCCATTATTTTTTTTCCCCTCCCACCGTAAAGAGTAAATTCTGCGACTAGTTGTCGCTCTGTGTACTACAGACGATGTTCTGAAATCTGCAAGGGAGGTAATCTGTGTTAGAGTTGGCGTTCAGCGAGAGTAACCCCACCGTTTTCAAGGGACAGATGTTACTGGTAGACGCAGCCAGCACAATTTAGTCGTCAGTCAGTTTAACAGTTCAATTAGTGAGAGAGAGAAAAAAAATCAAAACATTGATGTGAAACGGTGTTCCTGCAGTGCGGACAGTCAATGTCGAGATCGTTATCCAGGCGTGCCCTTCAAATCAAATATTTGACCCTCTTGATTTTTGACCCATCAACTGAGAAAAGGTAAGTCTGTTCGCAATAGAAATACAGGCGTTATCTTCCCCTGATTTTTCTCTGGAAAAAGTCTATTTGTAAACTCCAGTGGGCTGCAGCTTTCTTCCATGCAGTGCATATTCCTGTCTGAACAAAAACAACAGAGGAGAAAACTGTACATTCAAACATTCAGAAAAGACCATATCAGTTAGTTCTTTTCCTTGAAAAAGATTTTTTTCTGCAACACATTGGTTTGTTTATACCAATTTTTTTTCCCTAGCTCAAAATTAACTTCTTGCACTCTACTGACAAGTATTCTAGTCAGTTTGAGAACGACGAATGCTCGTGATGGGATTGAACAGACAGATCAAATCGCCAAGAACCACTGTCTTCCTTGTCCAGTGCTCACGTGAGCCAGTGTGACTTCTACTGAAGTGAAAAAAAAAAAAAACAATACACTCGAATGTGCTAGTGGGAACCAGAGAAATACTGTCCTCAGCTGCCGAACCGACTGGCCGTGAAAAATCCTGCGCACCCCTTGGAACCATGCACTGTGTTGACATGGGATGCAGGCATGCACAGGGCGTTCCTTGAAGAAGTCAAGGCACATAACTGCTCCGTGGCAGATGCCACTGTGTGATGGCCGCTGGGTGAAAACACAATAGAGCTTCCACGAGAAGCGTGCCCATGGGTGCACCAGCCCATATTCTATGACTGCAAGCTCCACCAGCTAAAGTCGCCTCTATGATGCAAACAGCTGGGCACATCCCACAGTCCCATTGTTTACTGTTTGGCTGACAGGTGAAACCAGTGCACCCCCCAGACATAGCCAAGCTTTCTCCACACAGTCTTATGTGCCCTCTGAAGAGGATCCCGTGTGCAGTCTTGCCCGCTCTCTTTGTCCTCACCGTCACTGGGCCTTCCCCCCCCGAGTCAGACAAAAGGCAGACAAGAAAAAGATACACCCAATTGTGCCAGCGAGACACAGAGAAGTACTGTCCTCAGCGGCATGATCAACCAAGCGGGAACAATCTTGCACTACCATGGGAAGCCCGGTGTGTTGACAAAAGGTGCAGGCACGCGCAGGGCATTCCATTTAATCGTCCAGGGACTCCTTTCCTCAAGTGAAACAGTAACGCTTTTGATGTCCACAGAAAGCCGGCGATCCTCCTTCAAATCTGTACACAATGAACTGATTTGATAAGGATCAAGAGATTAAGAATCTCCTCTAATTCGATCCCAGTCCAAACGAGAGCGGCGATGAGCGATGAAGGGGGAGGTGGTGGGAAAGGCTGTCTGTAGCTTACTGTTAACTTCACTCAAAAGGAACTCATGACGACAGCGAGTCGGAAATCAAAATATAGCCGCCCTCCTTCTATCTGCTGTTCGTCACGTACGTATTTAAGCCCCCCCCCCCCCCCCCCCCCCCACACACACACACACGTTTGTTATCGTTTCGTTTTTTACGTAAACGTTTATTTGTCAGCTTTACATCACTTACCTTGGCGCTATAAAATTTCGCTTGATTCCCATGACAAAAGCAGATTAATGGCGTTTTTGTGTTTAGGCCTATCTGTGAAGTGTTATTGGGAAAGCAAGCAACGCTGTTTACTTTTCCTCCTGCATGAGCTTTCTCTAGCCTGACTCACCCACGAATGGCCAGCTTACTTTACTGTAGGTATGTCACAAAGAGCCGACACCGCACATGCCGAGCGGCCACATAATCGTGTGTCCTGTTCGTTGGCCACCGATTTCATGCCACCTATGATCATAGCGTCAGAGATGCTCTGCACAAATTGACGAAGGTTATCAGTATTTCAGTGCCGTTGTTGACACTTTACTCTCGCGCATCTGCGTGCATTTTTTTTGTTAAATGGAATTGTGTCAGTAATATCTGAGCCATTATTCCGTTCAGAAATTAGGGAAGAAAAAAAAAAGTGCGACGCCACAATGTCAGATGAAGAGCTGCAATGATTTTTTGATAACAACTGTGTGTAGATCTCTATGCTGAGTTTGATAGAGATAAGTGAATTAATAGGCTATTTCGTTCGATACTTCGGAGATGTGTTGCATACTTTGCCAATGGCTGGGCCGACCTTTGAAACAAACTGTCAGGGGAAACAATCGTAGACTGCAGTTATTTCCCTTGTCACAATTTCACATCTATTTGTTGTGTAAATTTAATGAACAAAAGAGAGAGAGAAAAAAAAGGAAAATTTCTTTAATCTCTTTAAGCGTGAACTGATTCAGATTCATGGAGTTTTTTTTTTCTGGCATACTTTACTGTATTTGGCAAGATACAGTTGTATATAACCCATATTTTGTTCTACGTTTAATAATATCGTCATCATTATCTGCTCCTGCTGTGTATATACATTGCATTAAGTGGACTTATCTCGATGATCAGTCGGGTAATATCTGTGACATTGTCTGTATAAAATGTCATTAAAGATATTCCTTGTTAACACATAGACCAGTACCTACAAAAAAAAAAAAAAAAGAAAAGCCAATTTTATGATATTACGAAGTATTTCTGAAAAACGTCAGTCGCATGCATATGGCTAGTGCCATTCAGATACATCTTCGTACCGGGGATGGCTGGATGGCCTCGTCAATATCGATTGTTTAGCCAAGTTTGGTTGTGCAATCAAAACAGTGCTAAAGCTTCACACACATGCACGCACACAAACACACGCACGCAACGCACGCACGCACGCACGCGCGCGCGCGCGCGCACACACACACACACACACACACACATCCCATGAAAATTGTGATAACATACACTCAGTAACACGTAAGTCAAAAAGAACTTCTGGCGTTAACCTTCTGATGTTTTTCTCTGTCTATCAATAATGCAGAAGGTAAAGAGAGTTCTCGCAGCAGGTCTAAACGTGTGATGAAAGTTGACGCTGTGCGGATAAATCATATATGATCTTCTCGCAAGAGCAAAAGTATAGAATTAAACGGATTTCCTGTTAAACTGTTTCAATATGGCATCTGTCTTGTTTATATACTGAACGTGCGGGGTATAAATAAAGGGGAAGTAACTGGAATGGAAGCTGCCCTCTCTCTGTGTGTCTCTGCCTGTCTGTCCGTCTGTCTGTCTATCTGTCTGTCTGTCTGTCTGTCTCTCTCTCTGTCTGTCTCTCTCGCTCTCGTTTCTTGTTCGTATTCTCTTGCTCTCTACCTCCCCCCCCCCCCCCCCGTCTCTCTCTCGTCCACACACACACACACACACACACACACACACACACACACACACACACACACACACACACACACACAGAAGTGCGGGGAATAACGATCGGAATCAGAAATTATTCAGGTAGGGCCAAAAGCCGATCATGAAAGAATGTGACAACCATGCATACTAAATCTGGTTGTCTGCGACACAGAAACTGCGAAAACTACCAGAGGCGTGACGGTGTATGAAATATGCTGTCAGAATACTAAACAACCAGCTCTGGATCTTCCGGGGTAGTGGGGGGAGGGGGGGTGGGGTGGGGGGGGGCTGGGGGGCTGAAGACATGACAATGTACGAAATGAAGCAGTCAGTATGCATAACACTTGCAACGAGCAACGATAGTAGAGCGATTCCTACAAGAAGGTAACAGTTCTCTTCTTTGGAACGCTTGGCATAAGAGGGAATCTTCCGCACCTCAAAAGGGAAAGAGTCGGTCTAGATTTGCTGTGAGAGAGAGAGAGAGAGAGAGAGAGAGAGAGAGAGAGAGAGAGAGAGAGAGAGAGAGAGAGAGAGAGAGAACATTGTCTGCTTTACTCTTATTCTCTTTCTTTCTCTGAGGAAGAGAGAGAGAGAGGGGGGGGGGGGGGCATTATCTGTTTTACTCTCTCTCTCTCTCTTTCTCGGAGAGGAGAGAGAGAGAGAGAGAGAGAGAGAGAGAGAGAACACCATCTGTTTTACTCTCTTTCTTTCAGACAGAGAGAGAGAGAGAGAGAGAGAGAGAGAGAGAGAGAGAGAGAGAGAGAGAGAGAGAGAGAGAGCGCATTTAACTGTTTTACTCTGTCTCTCCCATTCCATCTCCTCTCTCTCTCTCTCTCACCTCACACACACACACACACACACACACACACACACACACACACACACACACACACACACACACACACACACACACACACACACACACACACACACACACACACACACACACACACACACACACATGCACACAGTCTTCCCCCTGTCCTGTCATGCTCACCCCCCCCCCCCCCCCCCCCCCCCCCCCCCCTTTTCACACTGTTCATTGCCTACTGACAGTGTTGAAGAGTTTCAACCCCAGCAGGCAACCCACTGGGGATTGAAAGGAGCAGATTCAAGGCCCCTTTGTCGGGGAGCAGCGAGCGTGTCAAGTCGGCTTATGACTCAGTGCCCGGACTTCCCGGTGATCAGAATATTGAACTAACGCACTTTGACAGCTGGTCAACGCTCGATCGGCGACGAGTGCATAAGCAGCCACAACTCATATCTTAGGGAAGACAACCCCTAATTACACACATCGATCGATCGATCTGGATTTTTGTTCTGGATTTTTTTTAATTTTTACAGAACCGTCAACTGTATGCTATTGTTTGTTTTTGGTTAGGTGGTTTTTTTTTTTATTTTCCTTTGTTGTTGTTGTTGTTGTTGTTCAGGGCAAGCTTGTTCAGCACAGCCGTTTTGCTTCAGCTTGTTGTAGGGGCCAGGGTTACAAGTTTGTTCATGAAGAGAGTGAGGGGTGGTGAGGAGGGGGGGGGGGGGGATCTAGAAGTGCCTGAATCACCATAAGATATCGTTACATAACATCAAAGATAAACAAGGCAACAAAACCAACAAACAACAAGGAACTGATGACCTTGGTAGAAGATCGGAATGGGGAATGGGTGGGAATTGTGAGGGGGGGGGGGGGGGGGGTTTGACAAAGCAGCCTGCTTTCTAGCGAGGGGGAGGGGGGTATTATTACAGGAGTTGCACACACACACACACACACACACACACACACACACACACACACACACACACACGCACACGCGCGCGCGCGCGCGCGCGCGCGCGCGCACACACCACTCCAAAGATCCGGACTGAAGGTGGCATTGGCAGGGGGAGAATGGCACAAAAGGTGAGGATTGGATGGAAGGGGTGGGGGACGGCCCGCCCATACAATCCCTTTTGCACCACACGTGGAGAAACAGATATCAGAACACAATCATATCAACATATTAGCCAACATCACGCCGTCACGCTGTTCTTTCTGACAGGGGGATCAGGATAAAGGACAGATGGGTGTGGGATTTGGAATCACTGTCTTCCGTCAGCCTGTCCCTGGTTTGTTTATGTTGTCAATGCCTTCCGAGCTGAGAATTTGTACATGTACTTGGGGTAAGATTAAAAAGAAACAAACCCATTACGATGTTTTTGACAAGGACAACGACAGGTTCCATGTAATATTGTGCTGCCAGCACCCTCCCCCCCCCCCCCCCCCCCCCCCCCCACCCCCCCCCCCCCCCCCCTCAGCCCCCTTCCCCCCCCCCCCCCCCCCCCCCCCCCCCCCCCCTCCCCCCCCCCCCCCCCCCCCCCCCTTCCCCCCCCCCCCCCCCCACCCCCCCCACCCCGGCCCCCCCCCCCCCCCCCCCCCCCCCCCACTCAGGAAAAATAGTACATTCCCCTCAGGAAAAATAAAACCGACAGAAAAGAAAAGAAACGTTTTGACAAAAAAAAAAAGGTCTAGAAAACGTACTTATCGTTGAGGTGGCATTGGGTATTACTGCCTTGCACACGAGCGAGGTGAGCTCTCTGTCTCTCTGTCTGTCTGTCTGTCTCTGTCTGTCTGTCTGTCTCTCTCTCT